>JAABNY020000037.1:166912-181145 GCA_015164015.2 Brevimyrus niger
TAAGATGCGGCTTCAGCCTCACAGTGAAAAGCCCCGTTTAGCTTTAAAAAGCACCTGCAGCTTCCTCAGCGGCATCCTCGCACAAGACACTCATGCATTTTTCATCAAAGTGCAATCCCTTCGCACGTATCACATCAACCTGCTGATTTTATTGGATAATGAAAACTAATAGTTGCCATGTACATAAAGCCATTTATAACTCAGGGGATCAGTTACATGGTCTTCTACAATTGCCGGTGTAATTCCCTATTCATACAGGAAGAGTGGGCATGAGTTTCGCATCTTCTCTCCGGTCATGTGGGTTTGGGTTCGACCCCCGTTGTTGAAGAACTGACCAGTCAGATAGGCTTGTAATTAGTTTTTGTGTCCTGGGCTTTGCCCATGCACACTTCTGACCCTACACTGGGAAAGCAGATAGGAACAATGGATGAGAAGATGGACGGAGTGATGGATGGCTTGATGAATGCGTGGGTGGATGGATGGATGAAAAGATGGACGGAGTGATGGATGGCTTGATGAATGCGTGGGTGGATGGATGGACAAAAAGATGGGACGTGTTCTAGTTACATGGCAGATTCACGTTAGAAACACATCAGGATTTCATCTGAGCCATAAGGCAGGGACCCCCAAGCCCACGGCCCACGCAGAAAAAATGCCAGCACATCCATTACGCCCCCCCCCCCCTCCCTCCCTCCCCATACACCTACACAAACATCCTGTCCATCCCCCATGAGCCTGGGGCTGCAGGACTCGCCGTTCATTAATCACGACGACCAGGCACAGCCATGCCGATGTCGCAGATCACAGAGTCATCGGGCTCCATTCATTCCCATTGGCCGGCTCCCCTGACCCCCGTCATTCATTCGCTGAGCACCCCCAAGCCTACCCGTGGCACCCCGCCCTCCCCATCGTCCTTTGAGTCGCACGCCAATATGCAGTACGCCGACGCATGTTCGCGATAAGCAGGCCCGGGATTTCCGCAGGCGCCCATATCTGCCGCCATCCGTTCGGACGGAATAATTACTGCGGGAGCGAGCGGCCGATGACACCACCTGTCATGAGGGCGGTCGGGCAAAAGGGATTATGGGACGGAATGAAACTTAATGGCGTGCCAGTCAGCAGCGGAGTCTCGCTGTAGCGTGCCGGGCCCTGCGGGCGGCGCCGGTCACCCAGATACCCGCAGCCGGCTCACCATGCGCTACTCATTCATTATTAAGAGGCAATTAAGCGTAAGTCATAAATTAAGGCATGGCTGTAAGTAAACAGCGCTTTCGGCTGTACATAATAATGGATGGTATCGTTTGAATCCTAGCCCCCTACTCATTAGGCCATGTCATCAGAGGCCGAAGGTTTTCCGGCAGTGTCTCTGCACCCACCCCCCCAAGCAAGCCCCCCTCCAACACGAAATGGAGGGAGGACTTTCAGAGATGCACATCTCTGCATATCTCGTTAGAAACGCTTCTGTCCTGCCTAGTAGAGTAAATTGCATTTTCCAATACCAGAGAGAACATATATAAAGAACAAATGAAGAGGTTATTTTATTATTTAGCTGTTCGGCGGTAATTTGAGCTGCCAGTTTCCGTGAGCCGCCAACTCATTGTTTATTAGTGGAACGGGAGAATATAGCTGCTCCATGAATCAGAATTTATAGAAGCATTGTGATGTTACAACACAATCTTTAACAGACAAAATAAACCGCCCACACAGACAGACTGTCGCTACAGCAAAAGCAAGACTGTGGCTTTAGATATCGTGATAAATAATTAAATTTTCTTCTCTGTAGACTTCACGCCCCCGACCTGACAAAGCTGAAGCCTGCAGTAGCAATAAGTAATCAGTGGTGAGTGATTATCCCCCCGTACACCCCGTAAGGATGGCCCTTTCACTTTGCATGCTGATATTCTCACTCGCACTAAGCCAGTCATGATTCCCTTTGAGACACAGCCCAGAGGAGCTGGGCCGATGCTTATTCTGGGTCTCTCTAAGAGCTGGGAGCCCAGCCAGGTGGATTCTGCCTCTGGGATGCGGGGCGGTTCACACCTCTCTTGCCGTTCACCCCACACAGGGAAGCCTAATTTAATTCCCACATTTTCAACAGAGAAATCCCATCGGCCCAGAGAGCCCCGCTTAGGAATACGCCAACCTTAAAACTCGGGATGCTCATTCATTCACCTGTCTCCCTAAGTGTATTTAGTGATCACCGATTCCCCGTATTCCTCGGATTTTTAGACGCGATATTTTTCTGCTAAACAAAAGAACTGAACTAAAGAATACAGCTAGGAGTGGCTTTAGTGTGTATTTGGCAACTGTGTCTGGTCTTCAGGGTGCAGATATTCTGAGATTATCAAAGCAATGCGGGCTTCATCGCTTCATCTCCAGAAGCGGAAAAAAAAAACATGAAGAATCTTCAATATCAGTGTAAACCGTGATCTAAACCATATTTAATTTAATTTAGCTATCATGGTTTTTCCTTTTTTGGAAACCATGTGCTACGTTTAACCTTTGGAGCCCGTATTCCCAGGCCAAACACAAAGATGACCTTTACATGTGTTGACCTCCAAGCTGCCTGTGAAGCCTCTGGCTACACTGGAAGTTCCTGGAGCAAATATACTATATAGACTTCATCCCAGTTAGACCAGGGAAGTCCATGAGCTGGTGGAAGAATGAATCACCTGATATGGAGGCAGCAGAGGAAGCTGAATCAGCATAAACGTCTCGTCAAATTCACCCACGGAGTCATTGTCACAACAAAGCAGGGGGTGTGATCGGGGGTATCTGAGCTTGTGATTGGGATGACTCAAGTCTGTATGGGGTCGACCAATGGAAAACCAACACACTCATAACTGTGGGGGGTGTTGATATGGATGTAGTTTAACACTTTTATGTCGCAGCTGCGCTGATTTGAGTTCAGTGATGCCGTCGACCGAGTTGATGCTGTCAAACCTGGACCAGTGAGAAGATGTCATACTCAAAGGCTCCTCAAAGGCGATTACAGCCCATTGTCATAAACGCGTGTGCCGCTCAGCACTGCCAATTGTGGGGGTCTGTTGGATCTAAACTGCTTTCAGATTCTCCACACCCATGAATGGCGGGGTCACCACCTCATGAAAATCCCACTTTAATGTGCCTCTGGTGCCTATATGGCGACGTGATGAATCACACTGGGATCCCATTACCCCCACCCCCCCCAGCCCGGCTGTTGAACGGTGGGGGGGTGGGAGGTTTTCTGCTCGAGGATCCCCATTGTATTTGCTATTTAACACCTCGCAAGAAAAGAATGGCAGATGCTAAAATCTGCTCTGTGCCGCACATGTAACAACAGATAGATCATCCAGAGTTCATCAGGCGAAAATCCCTGATCTCAAAGCAGGGTGTACGACATGAGTAACTTCCGAAAGCTCCAGTAGCAGAAATAAACATCAACAGATGCTGAAGCAAAAAGGCCAATTCGTCTTCTGTTGTTCGCAAAAGTGATGTCACTTCCTGTCCTGGAGAGGAAGCCACAGGTGAACACCCTGTCTGCGTCCGAATTCAGGGGCTGCATCCTCTGAAGGACACGGTTTACGAAGGTGCAGGCAGTGTATGCAGCATTCTTCAAGGGTCAAACAGAAAAGCCGAGTCATATGGTCATATGGATAATTTCCTATGTGCATCACCAGGCGTTCGCGACTTACCCTTCAGTCACAAAGCACCGCTCCTCAGACCTGCTTCAAATGTGATCTAGAAATGTGTCCTTCTTCTGCCGAGTCGAGAAGGATCCATCTGATGGATCCAGCCCAATAAATCCCAAGATTCACTGCACAGAGGTAAAGTGGGCGTGTCCCAGTTAGGCGATAGTAGTGGTGCTTTGTGACGCAGGGTAAGAGCTGGAACACCTTTGTTGACCGTGTCTTCTTTCTGAAGATGTAGCACCTGAATTTGGACTGGGCCGTTCTTCTAATAGTGAATAAGGATCCATATAACGGCTGTAAAATGAAAGAAAATGCGAGAAGCATCATCTCCAAACTTCCACGCATTCCCATTGTACCCTTCCATCGAGAGACAGAGATGAAATAAAGCAGTGGATCTTCACGGGCGTATACAGGGCTTAATTAAAAAAAGGTCGTGTGAGTAATTCACTGCCTGTGAGTCATGCTGAGGGCAGACAGTGCCTGTGTTTCATGCAGCCATTCCAAGAAAAAAAAAAAAGGGGAAATTAGTTCAAAACATGTCGGACAAGCCAAATTGGCACATGGAGTATGATTAGGGACGTGTCAGTGGGTTTATTTAGGTTCAGCGATAAACATTCTGAGCATCAGCTGGACTTACATGCAGGCCAGCAATTCCCCCAGACTTCCTAGTGGGGGGCGCTGTTTGTGTGGAGAAGGGGCACTGAGAGGAGGGGGACACTTCACTGGAGCTCATGCTGTCTGTGGGCTCTCCAGCACTCCTCTGACACACTTACAGTAGCGCTGACCTGTGCTGGAGGATTATGCTGGAACCCCTCCCAAGAGTTAACCACTCCGCCTCAGAGAGCACAGAGGCCCAGCTGAAGTCAGCGAGTCGGCCTCATTAAAGGGAGGAGATCTTCATCATGCAGGGATGAGCGACGGTGCTGTCCTCCGGGGGACGTGGGTGACAGGGTGCTCCACAGCGCCTCCTACGGTCCAGTCCATGCATGGCAATGATGATATGTGAAGCACGGAGCATTGAATTCAAAAGTCTTTAATCATAACGTTTCAAAACATTCTTTGTTTTTATTTTTGTAATTTTTTGTTTAGCAGGGGACTATAAATAAGGTAAATTAAATACCCTTTGGTTGATTAGATATACATAAAGGAGATTAGCATCCTATAGACACTGCACTGTCCAGGCCTGCAGGGGCGTGTTATAATGAAGACCAGTGACACGTTCCACCAGCCAGCTGATGTCACATGACACCAAAGGTGTCGACTATTAGCATCTGGCAAAGGAGGTGGGAGGAATCGAAATTGAAACGGATCAGCAAATGGACCCATGTGACCTGGCTTTCAGGCGTCAGCGTGGGGGCCAAGGGCAGCTGGACTGATCACAAAGCACTGCTGTCACATGACTAGTTCTGTCACACTGTCACATGATCCCAAAATAGACACCCCCCCCTCCCATAGGTAACACCTAACTTCCAGAGCTTTGCTTGCGTGCGATAATTTATGTGATCACAGATTTCTATATTTATGTCATATGAAATTGAGTTTTTCCATGCGAAATGGAAAAAAATATCCACTTTAAATCCCTCAGGCCATGCTGACTGATGCTTTATTAACAGAATTAGTTTGAAGGTGCAGTTAACAGAAAGACATCAGACATACAAGATTATGCTAATTTCCAAATAACATATTTAGGTTTTTTCATCTTTAGATTGCATGTTTATACATTGCTACTCCCGAATTTTCTTCAATTTCAGCATCTCATTAATCATACCTACCAGAGATTGTACAACCAATGAAATACAAATGAATTCCAGAATTGTAAAAACCAATCATTTAAAATAATAAAACTGATACAATTACATGGAGGATCACACTTAATTCTTGCCTAAGAGATGAGAAAAACGTAATTACAGTCATCTTCAGAAAAATTCCACGGTACCGCGAAGCATAGCCCTGATGTATTATATCTGTTTAAGCTGCTCATTCCTTGACGATTTTGCGTGTTCTACAGCCTAGCAGGAATATACTTGGGGGGGATTGGGGGGGTGTGTTTCACATAGGGCTTCCCCACACGCAGTGTTCCGGCCAGGACGGACCTCATCCATAAACACAGGTGGCGGCATTCCCGGGATCTGCACCGAGCTGATAAACCCCCCCGGATGACAGAGTGCCTTTGGCCCCCAGCAGACCGGCCACTGCGGTGAAGCCGGCCCGCTCCCTTCACTAATGCCAGTGAAGCGTACGGCCCAGACTGAGCTGACTCAGCACCCCGGCGAAGAACAGGCAGCCTTTCGTCTCTGAAGCCAAGCCACCAGCTGAGATCCACAGCAGCGTCCACCATTATTGTAGCACTGCAGTTCAAGGTCAGTGGCGTCGTTACACACCACTCAAACCAGTAATTCCTGCGGCACCCTGCTGCCCCCTGTTGGCCACAGAAACTCCATCCCATCCATCCATCCATCCATACATCTTCTGTAACCACATATCCTATTCATGGTCCCATGGGCTCTGGAGCCTATCCCAGAGGCTAAGGATTTAAGGCAGGGAACAACCTAGGATGGGACCCCGACTAATTGCAGGGCCCACCCACGCACACCATTCACTCACGCATGCACACCTATGGGCAATTTGGTAACTCCACTGAACCGCAGCATGTTTTTGGACTGTGGGCGGGAAACCAGAGTACAGTGCTAACCACTGCACAGTCATGCTGCCCCCCCTCCCAAAAAAGTCACTACACTAAATATACTAAACAAACACACTGCGACATGTTTTGCTAACCGCATACCTAGCTGGCATCTTCTGACTCTACTCACTAGCTATTTATTTAGCTTTGAAGCTTCTGGTGACTTGGGCTCCCAAAAGCAACAAAGTGGCCCCTGCAAACTGCACATTCAAATCCAGCTGTGTGCTTCTGCAGTTCAGCTTTAAGTGCATGAACCAGCCTCTTCGTTCATGGGGAAATTTTTTTTTTGTAATTTTATTACCGTTCACTAGCCATGGATTAGTACTCCAGCCACTGTAAAAAAACTCACACTTTTCCTTTCGGACGAGTGTGGTGATGCGGACTCGCCCGCCGCTCAGCTGCACTCAGGTTCTCACCCCTGAGGTGGTTTGTGGGCGGGTGGGTGCAGGCGGCAATGCGCTGTGATCAGTGCATGCTCCTTACACTCTGTAATCAGTGCATGCTCCTTGCAGTCTGAAATCAGTGCATGCTCCTTACACTCTGTAATCAGTGCATGCTCCTTACACTCTGTAATCAGTGCATGCTCCTTGCAGTCTGCAATCAGTGCATGCTCCTTCCTTTATTAACCATTGTTGAGAGTTTAATTATACCAATGTAGAATGCAGAAACCACCAATGCAGGAATCAAGCGCATACAGTAAGTGTGCGTCCCTGCAGCTGAGATCAGGGTTAGGGTTAGGATTAGGATTGGGATTAGATATGCACACTGCATTCACTCGGCCAACTCACAATCCATCTTGGTCAGTGCTGACCTCACTCTGCCTAACACATCCTTTAGTAATCCAACGGTACATGCATTTTATTCCCTAAGTGACAAAAGTATTTCCTCAAATGCCAAAATACATTTCCTTCCATTTCATCGGCTGATAAAAAGCAAGACACATTTTTTTTTTTTGCATGCAGATGAATTTAAGAAAAGGGTCAGTTTATACTGGGACTGAGCAGACTGCCTTGGTCAGTTAATCCCAGATCCATTTTTAATCATTGATCTGTGCATGTCTGACACCTCATGCATTTTTCATGCAACCTTCCTAGATTGTACTATTTGCCTCAAGACTGCATTTCACATGGCCTGTGCATTTTAGCACTATATTATTGTGACCTGAACGGGATGCACACGTAACAGAGAGGTCAGCAGGACTGCAGTGTGGATACACACCATCATAAACATATCACTGGTACAGAAACAGCCCATCCTCACTGCTAACACTGTACCCTGCACCTTGCATTCACAGACATGTGCTTAGATCCGCTAATCCATCTTAATTACTTCAGACATTTACCTCTAATCTGAGTAATAAACTATGTATCTCGTTGGCTGTGTCTACCTGTGCAAGATTAGAGAAGCTGTTCTTTGAGAGGGAGGCTTAGACTGGTCACTCGAGCAGTGCCATCACCAGACTGGGTTCAGACTGGTTACTCGAGCAGTGCCATCACCAGACTGGGTTCAGACTGGTCACTCGAGCAGTGCCACCACCATACCGGGTTCAGACTGGTCACTCGAGCAGTGCCATCACCAGACTGGGTTCAGACTGGTCACTCAAGCAGTGCCGTCACCATACTGGGTTCAGACTGGTCACCTAACCAGTGCCATCACCATAGTGGGATTAGACTGGTCACCCAAGCAGTGCCATCACCAGACTGGGTTTAGACTGGTTACTCAACCAGTGCTATCACCATACTGGGTTCAGACTGGTCACTCAAGCAGTGCCGTCACCATACTGGGTTCAGACTGGTCACTTAACCAGTGCCATCACCATAGTGGGATTAGACTGGTCACTCAAGCAGTGCCGTCACCATACTGGGTTCAGACTGGTCACCTAACCAGTGCCATCACCATAGTGGGATTAGACTGGTCACCCAAGCAGTGCCATCACCAGACTGGGTTTAGACTGGTTACTCAACCAGTGCTATCACCATACTGGGTTCAGACTGGTCACTCAAGCAGTGCCGTCACCATACTGGGTTCAGACTGGTCACTTAACCAGTGCCATCACCATAGTGGGATTAGACTGGTCACTCAAGCAGTGCCGTCACCATACTGGGTTCAGACTGGTCACTCAAGCAGTGCCATCACCAAACTGGGATTAGACTGGCCGCTGAAGTGTGCCGTTACCATACCACCATGCTTCTCAGACAGCTGATCACTGCGACAATGACACTGTTAACAAGAAGGGAACCTTTGCTGTGCCTGTAAAGTCCCTCTATTACAAGACAGCCAGCTTCCTGTAGTGTCGGGGTCCGCAGCACCAGTGTGAGCTGCATCATCATCAGGTCACCACATTAAACCTTCAGCTGATTCATGGAGTCCGCACTGCCGCGCTTCGACGCAAGTTAGCAGTTCTTCATTTTAATTCAGTTGTTAGAATTTTGAAGCGGAGCAGGCCATTAAAACTACAGCCCTTATATCACAATCACGCAAATAAGAGTGGACATCCTCTCTCCATTAAAGCTGGTGCGGAGAGACCATCTTCTGTCATTAAATTATGGAAGTGAGGCAAGGAAAGAGAGGTTAGTACAGGGGGTGTCTTATGGAGATGTGAGCAGAGGCTCATGAGCGGTAACGCAGAGACATTCATCCCCCGGAGATATGGAGTGCGTGCGTGACTGAGCGCCCCCTGCAGGCCCTCACCCCGTCACTCAGGGACACCTTCAGGCCCCAATTAGGCGGCGCACCAACCCTAACACTCAGTCACAAAGGTTAGGTGACTCAGCGCTCAGCCGTCGTCATTTGCACACGTCCGCCGTTTCTTCCCATTTCCCCGAGATGTGACTTCTAACCCCCTCGCGTGGCCTGACGCTCCAGTTACCTGGGCATTAAATGCATGTCTCTGCAATCCTGACGTATCTTTGCTGCTTCCGGCAGTAATGTGCTGAATTAGTCACAGATGGCGCTAGTGTGCCCGGGACAGAGGTGTCAGCAGGTGATGCTGTACTGTGAGCTATGGAAAGAAAGATATGGGTGGTGAAGAGACAAATTCCACTGTACTTGTGTAAATAGCAAATAAAGGGCTTACCAATTCTTTTAATCATTTCACCCATCCGCATTCCAACTGTTTACTTTGATCAGGATCAAAAGATTGATAAATATGTACACATACATTACCAAAAACAAAACGACATATAATATAGATTAAGATATCAAACCGCACAGTCCACCACCACCCCTCACTATTCCTACTACACTCTGATTTACGGCTTTAAAAAGATACTTCAAGGAAGACCACCAGTGCACCTGAATACCAGAAGATTACAGACTCCTTAACTCCCAGCTGTTGATCTTTTGGAAAAATAATACAATTCTGTCTATGTGGTCTGCAGGGAGCCAAACAAATCCCCGAAGGTGTCAGGGTCAAAATCAGTAATGTTTCGCTGTCAAGGAGGCCCCTCAAAGTTCATGATAATAGGATGGTCAAACTCAGCACTGTGTCACTGTCAAGGTGGCCAGTAGAGTCCCCTCAAAATTCAAAACAATACGATGGTCAAACTCAGCATTGTGCCACTGTTAAGGTGGTCAGAAGGGTCCTCTTCAAGTCCCCGGGGATGGGGTGGGGTGTTCAAACTCAGGAATGTGTCACTGCCAAGGTGACCTGTAGGGTCCCCATCAAACCCCTGAGGGTGGAGTGTTCAGACTCTGAAATGTGTCACTGTGAAGGTGGCCTGTAAGGTCCCCTTCAAATTCTTAAGGATGGGTGGGGTCAAATTCAGTAATGTGTCATTGCCAAGGTAGCCTGTAGGGTCCAGTTTGTCGCTGTTGACCCACAACCCTCCTTCCAAACTTCCAAACTATTCACTCTTCTTGATTTTCATTTTACGACTGCAAGGTACCTGGTCTAGACCAGCAACTAATAAAACGACATTACACAAATCTATGTCCAAAACACCATTAGTATCCTTTTGTAATGTGCACCTGCAACAAAAGACATCCAATCAGCAGTGTTCCTGTGAGAGCTACCGGAACAATAAAGTGCTTGATAATGGGCTTTTCTGCGGATAATTAATACCCATCAGAGACAGACCAGACACAGGCATAGCAGGTCTACATTGTCCTGCCCTTTCTTCCGTCAAGGAGGTCAGTTACCAAACATCTGATGGAGATAAATCTGAGCCACAGTCTCACAGGGTGGAGGTGGGCCGGGGTTTAGTAAAGTACCACCTCGAGATTGCTGACCTTGAGATCTTAACTCTAAAACATAAAAAAAATAATAATGGGGGGGGGGGGGGTAGTATCTGCATGCCCTTCACATCACAAAAAGAATCTCCTCTAATGAAAGGATCCTTGACTTCAGTGGTCTTTGGAATACTTTTCTGACTATGCTTCTGACAGCAATGCTTCAGCTCAAGTGTTTCTGGGAAGGGAAAAATCTTTGTGCTCAGTTACATTTTGTAATAGTGCATAAGAAACAGAGGCGATGACATGCATCTCAGGGGGGTCAGAGAATCCCTGAACTCAATTGTTACCCATGGCCTGATTTCAGAGTGAAAACCACGATAGTCACATCATACTGATGACACAGCTGAATGACTAAAGCATTTCCAAGTCCACCTCATCTTCCCTAATCTAACCACATCTAATCTGCCCTAATATAACCACATCTAAAGCTTGTGCCAGAAGGTTGCTCTTTTGGTGTGCCATTATCTTAATTTATTCGCTTACATACTTGTTTGTTTATCTATCAGTCTATCAATCTGTCTATCTGTTTTACTGTACTGTTGCAAGGAGAGCATGCACGGAAGACTCTCATAGTACTTAGTACATTGTACTCGGCTTTAAATTTTGAATGCATTTGAAAAATGTAGCTAATTTGCTCATTTGAAAGATTCCTACTGTAACTGTCATTTATCTTAACTACTGAATATTATCAGTCAACATTAGCTATGTACAGGGTTGTCAGCTCTCACAGAACTCATACAACTCACGCTTTCAGACTCTTGCTGACACAAGAAATCTATATTATTCCATTTGAAAGCTAAAAGTAGCTATATCAAAAGCACTGGGATACTTTGGAAACCCTACAGACTATTCACTAGGTAATGAAATTGTTACATGCATGAAAATGTGTGCCCAGACTTGTCTTGAATTGAAAATCTCACTCTAGTCAACTGACCAAAGTTGACATCCATTCAGCTAAAATAGCATAAACATGGCATGGGGATAGCTAAACTAGCATTAACAGGTACTGTGGGGATAGCTAAACTAGCTTAAACAAGAAGCGAACAGATATCTAAACTAGCATAAACAGACACTGTGGGAATGGCTAGACTAGATTATGCATGAATTGTGGTGATGGCTAAACTAGTTTGAACAAGAAGTGTTTGATAGCTAACCTAGCTTAAACAGGACATCTGGAAATAGCTAAATTAGCTTAAAGAGGAAGTATGGGGAAAAATAGGGGCAGCAGAGAATGCTAAGAGACCAGAAAGTATGAGTGCACTTCTCATCTCTTCCCTTTGTAATTAAACAAAATGTTTGAAAACCAAACTGACAAACCAGGTCATTCCCTCCCTAGTCACACATGCATGTGCCCCCCCCCCCCCACACACACACACACACACCTTTTCAAAGTTCCCTCATTGTTCGCTCACAGACTGCTGACTTCTCAGTCCTTAAATAACCAGTCAGCTGAACTTGTGAAGATCTTTGAAGTTCAAAAAGTGAACGAAGCGCACTGTCAGTGTGTGAAATTCAATTTTAACAGCTACTAGGTGCTACAGTCTTCTCTGAAAAGGGGTCAGAGAAAGGCTTCATTCTATGCAAAGACAAAGTTTCACTGTACAGTTTGTGGTTTTCCCTGTGTTACGGACAAAACAAAGAAATCTAAAAAATGTAATTTTATCTACATTTGCATTATTACTAACATATACTATATATCATTTAACAACTTTTTATTGCAGGGTGGATTGGTGGATAGGGTAAGGATCTGTGTTCAGAATCTTTTAGGTTTGATCCCTTCAGAGTAATCACATCACCATTGAGCCCTTGAGCAAGGCCCTTAACCCCAGGTTCTCTGATTCCAAGTGATCCTCACCTGTACACCGCTGGTAGATTAATAGGCATCCATATAATAGGCAGTACAGAAATCTCACAGAGTCTCTCCAGCCTTTTAAACCACTCTCACCTGTAGGCTGATGGCACCTTCTCACTACAGGGCCCATAAGGAAATGAAGCTTCTCTTGCATAGTTCAGGTCTAAACACACTTCTGAGGTTCACAGCCTCATTTTCTTGAGCGAGAAGAGCTTCAGTGGACCTTCAATGTTCAGAGAGATCCACTGTTTGGTCCAACCCAGTCTACTGGTCTCCATCTAGTTAGACAGTTTAAGAACGTGAGCCCAATGAGAGCCGACCAATTCTAATCCAGCATCTGACTCCCGACTGGGGGGAAATTTCAGAAGGCTTACAGTGCTTACAGTGGTTTAATGTTTGTCACCCAGCTGATGCTGACATGAAAAAGGACAGTCTGTAATGTTTAAATAGCAAGAAACTATGAGTATGTACTCTACCCAAGCACATTAGAAACAACTCAAAGGTTCCTGCAGTTTTGGTTTCAGTTTTGCTTGCGAAGCTGTTTAAATCTTCATAATAAATGCTAGACAAAGGCCGAGCGGCGACTTCGCGAGGGGGTGGTTAGGGTGGTGTAAGGAGCCAGGAATGACTTCACTGCAGACATGCTGAGTTATCACCTTCTCCATTACACCCCCCACCTCGCTCGCCAATGGCCAGAGGGGTGTGAGTTTGATATCGACTCGTGACCCATATCCTGGACCACGATCGATCCCAATGTCTGAAAGCTCCCCTTCATGCACATCTGGTCTCGCGGCCATGTTCCTGCCTGGGTCGACCACAAAACGAGCAGAGCTAGTTAACTCCTCCAGCATCCTTGACTTCGCAGCCCAGCTTTGACTCTAATCCTCCGGCCAAGATAATGGGATGTGGGCGAGTCATGCCTTTTGTGAGTGGGTGTCATCGCCACGGCTACAGGAATCCATGACTCTGATAGGTTTGGGGAAAAGCACAGGCCGTTCTCAAATGGAAAGCTAGTGTATGTGATGCCTGGCCTTGTTCAGGGATATAAGTCCTAAAGGGTTCATTGGGGTGAAAATGGCCGTGCCGGTGCCGAACCAGCTCATTTCACTGTCAAATGAATGCGCATCTTTAACTACCCAATACAAGCCGCAGCCTTTATTCTCATGTGGTTTTTTAGATAATATAATAGAAGTGGATTTTGATGTGTAAACACAGAACAGATTCAAGCAAGCAGAAAAATCACCCAGGGAAACATCACAGTTGTCCGCACCTGCCCTGCTCAGAGGTGACATTAGCTGCTAACGTATAACAATTAAATCTGAGGGTAACAAATGCCAGAAACACAGTACAGATCATGAGTGTCTAAGTATGGGCAGAATGCACAAACAGCTGCAGAACCGTGGATTTGGTTTTTTTGTATGAGAGATGGTAATACGAGCAAATTCATTATTAAATGTACGTTTTGGTCCAAAAGTCCGACTGTGGACCTCATGGGGAGCACTCCTGTAAACCTGTTTAATTTCCCCCTCAAACAGACACTGAACCATTAATGATTTCATCCATATTCCATCCATTTACACTGAGCAGGGGTGTGGGGGGTCTGGAGCCAATCCCAGGCAGCACAGGGCACAGGGCTGCCAGCCCACAGCAGGGGACACGTGGATTCATGCTCTGTGAGCAATTTAAACACACTACACTAAACAGACCAATCAGTCTTTGGACTGCAAAAGGAAACCAGCGCACTAACCCCCCCACCCCCCACCCCACCACCCCACCCCACACAGAAAAGGGACA
>JAABNY020000037.1:186399-203704 GCA_015164015.2 Brevimyrus niger
CATGAAAGCAGACTGATTGGACAGCACATGTAGCCCCCTGCATGTAGCTGTGTGTGACACGATCGTAATTACTGCCCTTTACTGCCCAACAACAAGGCCTGATGAGGGACCCCCCTCTACAAAAAACCCTCTTACTTGAGCCACAGATTAGACCAGAATGTTTTATTAATATTCTGCCAGGAGAGACTCAGCTAAAATTCTATGAGAAAGTACAAAGATGGAGATCCTCTGACTCATCACTTTGTTTTCAGAAACAAGGAAATAAATGAATTGTGTGTGGGGGGGAAAGCGTTAGTGTTGTGATTATTAGTTCCGAACACAAAAGAAACAGCTCTGCCTGCATGTGGAAAATCCCTGCAGCAAAGAGCCACTTTCGGCAGAGGCTCGAAACTCAGAGGGCGCCCCCCAGAGGCTCGGAGGGGAATTGTCTTGGGGACCCTGTTGTAGCAACTGCTCTCTAGGGATTTTTGTCAACAGCTGGGAAAGCATAAACACACACATGCTGAACTTTCCACAGCAGCTCACCTGAGCACCTGGGTGCGAAAAGGGTACAACACCCAGGAAGAGGAAAGATATGCTGCTCATTATAAGTAACACTTTGACCCTGGATGATCGCGGTGAACATACAGACTACAGGACTGCAATATGCCAACAGAATACCACAGTAGTAAACAGAGCACTATGCAATATTGAAAAGGTGCAGTACAATAGTAAATCAATTATTGCATTGCAATATTACAGCTACTATTGTATTATAGTATTAGAGACAGTAATAGGGAGAATTGCAGTACAGCAGTAAACTAAGTATTACATCGTGGTACTGCAGTATTTGAAGATTGTGTTAGAGCAGTGAATAGACCATTACTCTGCAGTAGTGTTTCTTAACCCAGTCCTCAGGGAACCCCACACAGTCCACATTTTTGCTCCCTCCCCACCCCCAGCCAATCAAGATTGCTGAATTCCAAGGACTGGTGTTCTGGGAGTTGGGAGGGAGCAAAAATATGGACTGGGGGTCCCTGAAGACTGGGTTGTGCAACACTGCTTTGCAATATTTAAGTGTAAGTGCCGTTACAATAGTAACTTGAGTATTACCTTGTGGTATTCCAATATTCCAATAGAATATTATGGTACTAAACAGAGTATGAAGAAAAATGTTAGGGTTACTGGAACTGAAGAAGGTGAACACCCATTTTCAGACTCTCAAATTAGAAAGAGAGGCAGGTAGATGGAGTCAGCACAACTAGACCGGGTCACCTGATCGTTGCCCTGGAGATGGCCCAGGTCAAATGGCCCCCTTCCTGTCATAGGAACCGTTTCCACGGCCCCCAAATACTACTCCCTCTGTCAGTTTCGATTATGATGTGAGGCAGCAAATGTGGGTTTATGGCAGAAAAAAAAATGTAGAAACCAGCTTGCGTGAAAAGACGCCGGATGGTCTTGGGGCCATGATTCCGTCAATTCTACAAAAGATGTTTGCATGTCTGAGTCGTCGGGAAGGCGATGAGCGCCTCTGAGCACCAGGGGAGTGCTAGAGAGACAAGAAATAGGCCGAGGAGGACAGCGTGCCGGATGGTATTGAGGAAAGAGCAAGAGAGCTGCCGGGGGTCACTGCTCCTGGAGGGGGAGATTCAGGGCCCTGGCTGAGCCTCCTTCTTCTTCACCTCCCTCCAATCTGCCCTAAGCAGGTCACCGATGCCCCTGGAGCTCCACCAGCGGTAAACTAACATTATTCTACACAAACTCTGCAAGTCACTGTGAATTAGAGTGTCCCCAGGACTAATGACATGTGAAACGTGTTGCCACATACTTGCTTACCAGATGTTTCCAACAAACGCATCTTAAACCCTTCTTGTCCTGTTGACGCTTTGTGGATTTTTATACCTGGATGTTCATGGAAGAAAGGTCACACATCCCCACCATGAGAAGACAGACGGGCTCCCCACCCAAAATGCGTGATTTTCCTCAACTGTGCCAGGTGAGGTGTTTCTGCTCAAACCCACAAAGCCAAAGAACTGGTACAGCGGGCAAGAATATGGGCAGGAGGGGTCAAGCCCACCCCAGAAGCAGTATCACGCTAACGTAATTCAGCCAGGGAGCACCGCTGGTAAGTGGCTCGGATCGTCGAGTCAAGTGGCTGAGCCGGCATAGTGGGCTCAGACTGTGAGCGTCAGCTCGGATTGGCCTGTGGCCCTCATGCAGCAGCGAGCACCAGCCTTTAAAGTGAAGATGCACCCGCCTACCAGGCTTCTGCAAGCCCTCAGACAGACACCCGCCTACCAGGCTTCTGCAAGCCCTCAGACAGACACCCGCCTACCAGGCTTCTGCAAGCCTTCAGACAGACACCCGCCAACCAGGCTTCTGCAAGCCCTCAGACAGACACCTGCCAAGCAGGCTTCTGCAAGCCCTCAGACAGACACCCGCCAAGCAGGCTTCTGCAAGCCCTCAGACAGACACCCGCCAAGCAGGCTTCTGCAAGCCCTCAGACAGACACCCGGCAAGCAGGCTTCTGCAAGCCCTCAGACAGACACCCGCCAACCAGGCTTCTGCAAGCCCTCAGACAGACACCCGGCAACTCAAACCGTTCTTCAGTAAAACTGAAGGAAAACCTCTCAGTCTCATCCCCTGTAGTCATGTCAAGCTCACTTACTGGTCATCAGGCATCTATGCAAGATTACCATGACGTCCAATATGCTGGCCGGGGCCCCCCGCTTCCAAGGCCTCTGCTTTGCAATTTGAGCTAAATTGGTCTTGATTTTCTCCATTGCTGATGAGCTGACATTAAACTACCTCCACAAAGTCTGTCCCCAATCTGAAATCCCTCCCTTTCTTCTGCTAAGCTAAAAGTTACCCCCAAACCAATGGTAAATCCTTTACAAGCCCCGACCACAAAGCTTCAACAAATTTACTAAGGATGTGCAATTATATATCTTTCAGCAGCAGTCTGCTATCTTCCTTTTTAGTTGTCCCGAAAGTCAGACTTATCTCTGAGCTTTTAACTGGTTGGGATAATCCAAATGTCTTGTCCGGTACACCAACTGTGTCAAGTAAACGGATTAGAGACTTTCCTACAATCTCTGTCTCACCACCCTGTCCGTTTGGTTAAAGATCTGAAATAAGCTCAACAGAAAAACGCAACTCAAGCTGATATGAAAATCATCATCGATCGACATGAACGGCCTACAAGGAAGTGCATCTTTGGGCCACGATGAGACAAATCTATGGGCGGCTCTGCTGATCGTCATCACAGTCCTGTGGTGTTTATGATGTCTGTCGCACTGTCTATTGATATTGTATATTTGTATATTTAAAGGTCATTTGCTCAAGGCTTAGAAGAGTTTTATCCCCTCACAACAGCCTCACTAAGCTCAGCTGTGATGCTTCCGCGATGGGGTCCCAACCCACCCCAGGAGGGCAACCCCCCACGGCCTGACCGCAGGATTACATCAGAAGCCGCGTAATCCTCCGTCTTATCTCGCCTGCGACTGATGTACCGGCTTTCCGGAAGGTACCACGGAGCGCCGACCCCCGCCGCGTCCGAAGCCGACGACCGTGTTTAAAATTGACCGTGGAGCACAGAGGAGCGTCAGTAAATACTGGGAATGTAATCATGAAGGGAGCCTGCAGAGAGCATGTGAAAGCATGTAAACACCAAAACGTGGGGGGGGGAAAAAACGTGTCACCACAAGCTAGTGTCACACCTCGGTGGGCGGGGCCACGTGACCAAGCCTCATTACAATCATCTATTTAACCAGCACTCTGCGTAACCACTGTTGTGAAGTATCGTTGCTCTCATGCGCCCTACTAAGCATTCTTCCTCTCTTGTCTTCTGTGCCACGTCATCTGCCCTGCCTGCCCCGCCTGCCACGCCTGACTTGCCTGCCCGCCTCGTCTTCCTGATCCCTGCCCTGCTTCATCTGTGTTCCCCGGTGTGCCTGTCGTCCCGTCCTGTGCCTCCTCGTAGGATTTATCTCTCCGGCTCACGACCCTCTGCCTGCCTCCTTGACCGTTACTTGTTGCCTGCCCCTTTGGACTTGTCTATTGTTCGGTGTCCCAATAAACCTCTGGGTCTCCTGCATCTGGGTTCAGCCTGCTCTGTTCTTCCCAGATGTGACACTAGTGAGCCGTTACTCTCTGCTGGCCATATTTAAGGTCAATGAGGCAAAAGACGCAATAAAAAAACAAAGAACAGAAAGTGCCGTTACTTCTTATATTTCTTGATGACTTCCCTGGCAGGGTCAAGCCTAGCAGACAGAAGCAGACAAGGGTTTATGCCCAATTAAATATCATTACATGCGACAGCTGACACACTGTTTTCCAGGCTTTCCGGCTTTCCGGAATAGATGGAAGGTGACGGATCTCATGCAGCCGCTTAGATAAAACGCCACAGCCAGTCTGACAGCAGAGCGATGCCCCTGACGCTCTGACACCGGAGGGTTTTAGGGTCAAATCTGTGAGCTGGACTGCTTATCTGACATAAGTTAGAACCACAGTACACAGGGAGCGGTCAGCCAGCCCCCCCGCCAATGAGAATGCAGGCACAATGGTGCCATCTGGGGAGGCTGGCCACCACCCTTATCACAAGGGGGCTCTGGGGCTTGGGGCTCTGTTTTGGTGCTAACAGTTACTACTCTAGGAGAGGCAGGGGGGGCCCAAATTGACTTTTTAAATGGGGACCCAGAAAACAGCAAAGCTTCCGCCTTCCGCCTTCTGTGTGTGTACAGTTTAGTTTAAGCTTACTTTCCTCAGGTGCACGATTTCAAAATAATGAGAATCGCTCACACGATTCCATGCTTATGTTCTCCTGGAAGACCTGAAGAGACTCTTATTCAGACTAAAAGAATGGGACGACAGAGAATAAAAAGAAACATATTTCCATTTTTATGAGTTTGGTGTCAAAGCGATGCAGAGCATTAAATAAATCTAATATCCTATTAGGAAGCCTTTTCAAAGACACTGAGCTGAGCTGAGAACTTCTAAACACTTCTAAAGGGCCCCTGCACCCGCAGCCTGGTTCACTACCACTCAAACCACACATTTACATTTGGTCCCAAGGGTTTGGGGGCCCCCTACTGGCCACAAACAACCACTGCATGCGGGGGGAGGCGTGCTCGAAATGTCCCCTCCCCTTCAGTTCGGACGGGGGTGCCATCGAGAGGAGCGGAGGTCGATCAGACTCTCAGACCAACGTAACCACCCGATCGGGAGGAACCGTCGGTCGCGAGCGCCACCCGTCGATAAGAAAGAGAGCCGTTACCTTGAAGAGCCGCAGGATGTTGGCCACCATGATGGAGACGGAGCTGGCAGAGGCGCCGACAACGGCGACCACACGCTCGGGCTTGGTGATGATGGGCGGGCCGCCGCCCAGGCACTTCACGTCGGTGCCGTCCTTCTCGATGAGCGCCTGCACGAAGGTGAGGGACTGCTCCAGGGCGTGCGTGTCCCGCGAGCACGTGTCCAGGATGCGGGCGCCCAGCGTGATGTTGGGCAGCAGCTCGGGGTCGTTGTTGATGCGGTCCAGTGCGAAGAGCATGGCCTCCAGTCGGTGGATGCCTTTTTCCTTCTTGAGCTCCCCGCAGGCCTTACCGTCGTTCCCGCGGGCGTGAACGGGAAACAGCCCCCCCAGGGAGATGTCCCCGTCGATGCGGATGGAGTTCAAGTGCTGGTGACCCGGTGCCCTGGGCTTGGCCTCCAGCGCGGCCAGCATGCAGTAGATCAGGACCAGCGCCGAGACCTGGCCAGCGCGATCCCTCCAGCAGCCTGCGGGTGGCGCCATAGTGGCAGACCAAACTTGCGCTTGAAATCTCTTCAAATTAAAAACCCAAACAGTTACCTGCTCTGGGGATAAACTTCAAAGTGCTTGAGTCCAAGCTCTTTCAAAGGCCGCCCTCCTGTCCTTCCCCAGAGCCGCGCCAGATAAGAGCAGATTAAGCTCCGCCTTCAGCTTTTCTCCTCGCTGAGCAGTTAGCAAACAGCCTGGGATGAGGAGCAGCCCGCAGCGCCACCAGCCGTCTCCAGGGGCATCAGGAAACGCAACGGGTGGGGGGGGGGGCTGACGCGTAGTGGCAGTTCTCCGTCAGTCAGACAAGTCCTGCAGAGGTGCAGGCATGTCCTCCTGAAGTTAAGCCTGCGAAGAGAGAAGGAGAGTTAGGGTGAGGAGAGACGGTGACGGCAAGGTGTCGGAGGCCCGGGGGCCCCGCGGGCTGCGAGGCCGGCTGTCAGACATGGCCTGACCCTGTTAATCGCGGTGCTGTGCATGCGTCAGCATTAAGCATGGTGAGACACACATTACACAATATTAAAATCAAAGCACTGGCTTACAGTTAGGAACCCAAGTCCAGCATATGGCAGCCCCTAGCGCACAGAACACCCCTAACCACACCACTCCCCTTTTCTCCCCTCACCCACAGTCCTGTCCCCTCCCCCACCATCCTGTGTCTCTGATCCATCTCTGCCTGCACCCCCCCCACAGTCCTGTGTCCCTGTCCTCTCCTCTCCCTCACCGTCCTGTGTCCCTGGCCCCTCCTCTCCTGTCCCCTCCCCACTATCCTGTCACCCCCTCTTTTCCTGTCCCATTCCCTACTGTCCTGTGTCCTTGTCCCCTCCCCCACTGCCCTGTCACCCTCTCCCCTCCTGTCCTGTGCCCCACTGTGCTGTCACTTAAAGTCACAGCCTGCTGCTTCCCGTCGCTCAGGGTCACACACGAGCCGGCACACACAGGGCGTCTTCCTAAAATACACCCTGAGTGAGAGGCAGCACGGAGGAGTGCAAGAGAGGTGCCTCTGCCTCTCTCATGCTCGCCTAAGAAACTTTTCCTTAGGAGCAGCATTTAGGGTATTTATGGTTGTTGCACATCTGTGTGACTGTTGCATTTAAAGTCTAAAAATCAGTGTGTGCGATAGTAATAAATACCAATATGGTTATCAGTGTACTGAAAAGACCTGTCTGTTAGCTTTAACAAATTCCATGTAATGAAATCCATGTAACAGATGATTATGATTTCTCCAATACTAATAAACAACTAAATCGTTATCAGTGCCTGCTTGTTGGAGGATGATCTATGCAGCAACCCTTTATCTACCCCAATGTTTAATTTCTTATTACAAAGCCAATAAAGCGCCGAAGACGCCAATTGCAGCTCAGTGCCTCACAGAATAGGCGAGGAAATCGCTGTGTCTTCTGACAATTCCCTCACATGTAAAAACAAGCGCAGGCTTTGCGTGCAAAGCACCACAATGGGGTCGCAGACGTCCTGTAGGGATTCTGAATCCCAGAATTATCGGTATTTTTAGGAGCAGAGCTGCGAACAACCCCCCCCCCCACACACACACACACACGCACACACACACACACACACACACGCACACCCTCTCCATGGCTGCTACGAGCCAAACACCTCAGTGTTGAATTAAGAGGCATGTAAAATGTTGCTTCTGTTAGATAGAAGGCCGGAAGCTTTTGGGGGGGCTGGGGGGCAGGTTTGGGGCTACCTAACTGAGTTGCAAAGGCTGCCCTGTCTATGATGCAGCGAGGAGAAACGAGGTGTTGAGTTAGGCTGAAATGCTACATGATTTCCTCCTGAAACACATCAGACATTCATAGTGTGTGCTGAGTAGGTGACAGAACAGAAACCCGCCATCTCCCCCAGAGACAAATTGCTCACCTCTGTCCACACTAAAATAATTCACACTTAATTTATCTATTTCTGAGGTGGGGGGGGGGGGGGTTGTTGGAAGATGTATCAGTGACCCCCCCCCCCCTTTCTGCCACCACAAAGATGTGATCAGTGCTATTTCTCACTGTGCAGGTAATAGATTTCAGAGTGGATGCAGCGAGATGCCAGGGATATTACAACAACGTTAATGTGCGACACAAACAGGGAGACGGCTGTCTGTTATCACGGGACAACCTCCATTCCGCACTTGACTGCTACCACGCGAGAAAGTCGGCAGGCAACGGGTAATGCCGCCAGGGATCAGTGACACTCTGGCCCAGTCTCTCCTGACCTAAGGAACATGGGCTCCATTTCAGTAAGTATAGGTATTGCCTGTGGTCCCAGTGCACAGCAAGTCCCAGGGCTGATCATCGTCAGCCATTTTTAGGGGCTCGTTCCTGCCTACACTGCGGTCGTAAATCGCCGTCGTCGGGGGTTAATGGGTAGCTTATTTCTAGCTGGCATTCATCTGCAATTCTCCAAACAACCAATCGGTGGCATGAAATCCGCTGTGCGGCTCAGCAGGCTAGTATGCTGGGACCAGAAGGTTGCTGGTTCAAACCCCAAGGTTGGCGGTGTAACCCCCACATGCTGACCCCGCTTTCTCAATTGGCCGTCACTTTGTATAAAAGCATCTGTTGAAATACATAAAATGAAAGCTGGTGTGGTGGTTTGTTGGTGCTGAAGACCTTTCTGCAGCTATTCTCTGTCCCCGTTGCTCCGCACAACCCTGCCTGCTCTAGTGAACGTCTTTAAACCTTGCCCCGTGGGAGAATGCAGGGTTCTGCAAATCAGAAACTTAATCCTGCATCATTCTATTTTTTATGACTGTATTTCATTACAAGCATATACAGTCCCTCGTTATATGGGGGGGATTGGTTGCAGGACCCCACGTGGATACCAAAATCAAGTCCTTTATATAAAATGGCAAAGAATTTGCATATAACCTACGCACATCCTCCCATAGACTTTAAGTAGTCTCTAGATTACTGGTAATACGTGATACAAAGTAAATGCTAGTGTCACGCCCAATTGTCCGTTCCTCCTGTGTGCCATGCCCCCCTCGTTAACTTTGTGTGAAATCCCGATTTTTACCAGCTGTTTCTTGTTGTTTCCATTAAGTCATGTGTATTTAAGTCCACGTAAGTCCACAGAGTATGTATCCCCAGTTCCGTCATTGACGTACCGTGTTGCATCTGCTTGTTCTGCAAAAATGAACCCCTTGTTCCTGGATCTCCGTCTCCCCAACCCTGATTCCCCGCTCCCTGCTTACCCGACGGTCTGACAGCTAGGTAAGGAGTTGCTATGCTGTATTATTTAAGAAATAATGACAAGAAATAAAAGTTTGTACATGTTCAGTACAAACGCAACAATGGTAGTATATATGAAAATACAATTATAGAGACCCTTCAGCAGGGTATGTCTACACTTTATTCGCATGGATTCAGCGTAGTGCTGGGCGCTCGGCAAATTCAAGTTTTGCTTTTTGGCACTTTATGGATTTTCTTTTTTAATATTTTTGATCCGTAGACACAAAACCCCTGGACACACAGGGCCGACCATATATAATTACGTTAGATGCTAGTATTCCTGAGCTAACAATGGATCCCTCTAAGAAAATCGTCAGACAGAAGATCCATTAAAGATGCTACAGTAGCAGCCTCCACTGACCTAGATTTTTGATTTTGAAAAACCATTAATAGAAACGCTGTATAAATTCACTCAAGGTGGCTTGTGTGGGGATTTGACACAGTAGTAAGAAGAACTAAGTTGTGGAAAGTCCTATTTACAATTCGCCTGCCTGTGCTGTAAATGAAGATGGAGGCTGGATCTATTGGCCCTGACATCTGATATCCAGGAGTTCCCAGTCACAATCATATCCCATCCCTGCACGCTCTCAGCCTCTTCAAGGGACGCAGGATGGAGATCATGGCAGCAGACATAGTCAGATCCCCATTAACTAACAGCTAATCTATAATGAATGAGGTGTATTCATTGCAGAGCTGAAAGGGAGATCGAAGAAAGCTTTTTTAAAGTTAAAAGAGGAATATATTCTCGAGCCACGTTGGAGATGTACATTTCTCTTGCTTTTAACCTAACGGAGTGGCAAACAGAGTACTGAGTAACAAGGCAGAGGATCCTAGGCTGTTATTACAGCAGGGAATGGCGGGATACAGGAGCGGGGGCTTTTAGGGGGGGGTGAAGAGAGACCGGGGAGCCAACGGCAGTCTGAGACCTGCTTGAGTCGTACCGAAGCACTGAGCTGCTGTAAACGCACACCCTGTGATTAAAGCCCAGGCTGTGAGATCCTGTTTCCCCACTGCGAAAAGGGATTACACTATGAATCTACATACGTCAAGGATGGGTTTGTCATTTTAGCAAAGGCTATTCTGCAAAGCGATACACATTTTCTTGAGAAGGCAGGGTTAGAGTGTCCCTGGAACAACGGGAGATTAAGGGTCTCACGTGTCGAATGGTGTATTCACTCTACTGACCCTGGGATTTGAACCGACCACCTTCTGATAACAGGAGCGTCCAACACACCGAAGCACACACCACTCGTGTGTTAATGATTTAATAATGTAAAAGTAGATTTGTATAAAATAAAAACTGATTTTAAATCAGTTTTCGGCACACTGTTTTGACGATGATACCAAGCACATAGGCATCCGTTACTTTTCACACATTCCACTGCAGTCCTTTGAGACACACAGACACCAGTGAGTGACTGAAGTCTGGGGTCAGGGACAGCCGTTTATCCAGGCCCCCCTGGAGCACTGATTTGGGGTTAATAGACTCATGTAGGGGCACAACAGGGATTTGATCATTCTGACGAACCCAGAATTCAAACTGACAACCTTCCGGACCGAGGCGCACAATTCTACCCCACAAAGCCTATTTTAAGGTACATTCTATAAGTGTATTTTAATAAGTGTTGAGCTATTTACTTAATTTCTTGTATAAAAACAAAGACCTGATGTTTTACAACTGCAATGATATTTATTTCAGTGTGAGGAAGCATTTTCTTCCGTAGCATTTTCCTGATTATTTCAGGCCTTATTTTTTATAAATCTCTTCTCTTTACGTGACTCTGCTCCTGATGTGGTTTTAATTGCATCCTCATACAAACACGCAGCAGAAGAGTCCCGTGAGAACCTTCCGGAAAATGTCCACGTACTGCACGCTTTCAGCTCCTCTCATCTTCACCGTCTCCGAACACGCCGCCAGCCGCCATGTCCAGATGGCCGGGAGCGGAACATTCCGGAGACGGCCAGGCGGGACCTGCTATTTTCTCTCACGTCGCATCTTGCACTGTATCATATTTTTAAGACCATGCAAATCGGTGCCACAGAGAGTTCACCAGTCTGATTAGATAATACGATACAAAGCGACCGGCATGAAACGGTAACATTCTGCATGTCTGCATTTACAACAACAGAAACAGGTGATGTGACTGCATCTCTCCCCTTTGTAGGTTAACCAGGGACTTTTGTCATGTTCAGACTGCAGGAACTCGGCCCAGTCGTAGTGCCTCAGAGGCAGATTCGGTGTCTACTCTGAGGTCTGTAAGGCACACTGCAAAAGATTCCTGTAGTTAAAGCATCCATCCATTCATCTATCTATCCATCTATCCATCCATCCTTCCAATGCTGGGGATCAGAAGTCCACCCTAGAACCCCAAGGAGGCGAGCCTGGAGACCCCATGACAGGATGGCATCACGCCGCACTTCCCTTGAAAGCCGGAATATGTGGCTACACACCGAGCAGGAAGCCAGACTTGTGAGGACATGTGTTGTTTGTTTACTGCTCGCGGTTTGCCAAACCATTCATAAGAACCATCTTAGATATTTGCCACGGTTATACTCAGCAAACACAGACAGAGCTGTGTGCTGTGTGCAGGTTGCAAAGACGGCACTAGTGCATGTAATGTAACGCTCGCTGGCGCCCCCCTCAGCCTCAGACAGGCTCTCCATGCCGGTTCTTTTGTGTCCCAGTGCAACATGGCCATTATTCTCAGCATAATTATATCCTGCCTGTGATGGCAGCACTGCGCTGCTATCAGATATTAATTAAAAGCCTGTTTATGCCGTCTCCCAAACAGCTCCCACAATGCCACACTGACTGAGTCGGGCCTTTTAATCCTGGCTTCGTACGCTGCCCATGTTTCCTCTCCGATTCCGTTAAAATCGCACACGGGGTTCCTTTCTGTGGGAAGTAAACTCAGGAAAAAGTGTCTTGTTCTCTCAACAGTCTGTGCTGCCAAAACACCTGATATCTGGGGCGTTTATCAATATGCATGCTTGACTGTTGTTGTGTTCCCGCCTACCCCTTTGACGTCATCTTCCGCCGTACCAGTACCCACGTTCAGCAGTTCGCCAGACAGTAAGATGTCATTCCTGCTCAGTCCCAAATATAAAGGACGCATCAGTCGCATCCTTGCCAACGAGAACAATCTCATGATTCATTGCGCCCCAGGTTCAGTCTTAGGAGGCCAGTTAGCACGTGTTTTTTGCGTTCTTGTTATCAATAAACACCCCTGGTCTTTCAGCGCCAACTGCTCCAGGGGGGCCAATCAAACACTTTCCCTGGGTTTCTCACTCCGCCTTTAAATAAACGCCGCCCTCTTTGAGGCCGATACGACGCAAGGGGCGACTCTGATGGGGGAACAGTGTCCACGCAGCGGCCTGGTATTTAGGTCACTGTCGTCGCAGCCACCGTTTCTGGGCCCCTAGGGAGGCCTGCCAGACATTAGGAAATAAAACATAAAAAACAGGCACACTTGGTGTTCACTGCGGACTCCCTCCGTGGCCCACTTTCCGGGGTGGGGGTGGGGGGTGAATAATATTTCATGTCATGCTGTGATTTATCACATGACCAGTATGCACCCCCTTCCCCACCCTCAGCGCCAACATTTCCAGTTACTGAAGTGGGGTGGACAAGCAGTGTTAGCTGGAGCCGCCATGGTCTGACGACACCCAATCAACCCCCCCCCGACGCCCCCCTGATGTTCTGGGGGTGAGTCCCAGGCTGTTAAACAGCACAGCAAATTTAGCAGCTATTCTCCAAATAGAGCAGTGTTTTATTTACTTTATTTATGGTCCTGAAAACAAACAGCTTAGTGGGGGATCGTCACTGCAAGTCCTCTGTGATCACGGGTTAGACAGACTGGGGGCACACGCGGGTTAGACAGACTGAGGGCACAGCACACGCAGGTTAGACCGACTGGAGACACAGCACACGTGGGGGAGTCAGGGCTATTTCTGCCGCTGTTGACACCCTAACATATGCCGAGGTGTCGGTCGTGTTTCTGCCGTGTGAATGTGGAATATGTGGGGGAAAAGGCCCAAGGGTGATGTCAGAGTACAGCTGCTGCCAGTCCAGGTGACCCCACCTCCTTCGTCATAACTCCGCCCCAGGCATGACCCCCCCCCTTCACTGTGACTTCACCTTCATAGTGACTCAGAGTTGGGGCGAGTCTCGCTTTCAGAGAGCGTGGCTGTAAATGCTTATAATATCCATAAATGAATATTCAATTTAAAAGTATGCAGTTAGTCAACAGCAAGATGCAGGCTGTGGCTATGTGGATTAGAACTGAATGTCATGATGTTGAGCCCTTGAGCGAGGCCCTTAATCCCCAGTTGCTCCAAGGACTGTCTGAATGTGCTTTCTAAACTGTGTGCTGCATTGACTAAAAAAACAGATGTCATGCATCTTTCACAAAGTATATAACTAAAAACTGGCCTGTATTTACAGTGGGCCCATCCATCCTTATCAAAGTATAAAATAAAAACAGGCCTGTATTCACAGTGGGCCCATGCATCCTTATCAAAGTATATAACAAAAACAGGTCTGCATTCACAGAAGGCCCATGCATCATTGTTATCCAAGCGAGAAAACGGGACCCAAGATTACCAAATAATTAACTAATTTAATGATGATAGTAAAAACACTATACAACATATATATAATCCATGGCTGTCAGTAATCAGTAGTGTAGGCGGTGCAGGCATTCCATGTTAGTGTAGTGGAAAATAAATGCAGGAAAAGAAAATCAAATACAAAACCATAACAAAAACAAAGCAAATGGCACCGTGCAACACGCGCCTGAGCACGAGCCCCCCATTCCCCCCCCCCCCCAAAGCCAGGCCTTGTTAAAAAGGAGCATATCAACTACAGCCTTAACGAGCATCGGGTGTAACTGGCTCACAAGTCGATGGCGACAGCACTCAGAGTCATCGCAACGTGAATTGCAAACACTAGATAGCAATTAGTCCACAGTCCACAGCTCCAAGTCGTCACAATCATTCACAACGTATATAATGAAAAGGGCCAGAAAAACTCAAGTGACGTGGCGAACCTTTCAGCTCCTTATAAATCCCGTGCTCTTTAATTAAAAACAGCAACAAATAACAAAGCTCTGCTGTTCCCTCTGCATCCATGTAGCTGCGAACATTTAGCGGTGGCCAAAGCAATCCGGATAACAGTGTTAATTACAGTTAATTACTGACAAATAAGAACAATAGGCTCCAGCGGCACCGCGTCGTTTCGGAACCCCCCCCCCCCCCGAGGAGCCCTACAGCATTGGCGCCAAGGTGGCCGGGGTCCCGCCAATCGCGGGACGAAGCCGCCCCCCCCGCCTGGCACCTTTCCAGCTGCGTGAAAAGACTCCGAGAGGGAATGCCGGCACTGCGGCGGCGGTTCGCTGCGAGTCTGTGTCTGACTTGCCGTCCGTATTTGTCAATGCCTTCTCCGAGGAATCTAACCGGGCGGCTCGGGCTGCATCGTAGCTGTGACGACCCAAGAAGCAGGCTCATCAGGCTGTGATGGAGGTACAAGACACACACTCGATGACAATGATCCCCTCCCTCTCCACCTTTAAGAAAGGCCTCAAGACTCAAATGCTCCAGGAACCCCACTAGCCAAGCGCATCTCCATGCTCCCTGAACGTTCTTAATGTCGCACTTCCTGCTGATTGAGTAGAATCCCTATTTATTTAGCTCTGCCTTTATATGGAGGATGTTGTGTAGCTCTTGCTCTTATACTTCTTACACATGAACATCCGCTGGAAGCCCAGATCCTCCACAGTTCTATGTGTCTAACGGGCTGTTTGCTCCACAAAAGCATCTGCTATAATAAAAATCTATGTAAATGTAATAGGTTTAAATACTCCCTTTGCGAGGACCACATATCTAAAATTGACTCTAAGCCTGTTATTGGAATGAGTAACACTGAGGCAGGAGGTGTTTTACTCGCTCTCTGTTGTGCCGTCGAAGCCCAGAACGTCCCGGTGAGCGATAGGCAGGTGCGTGACGTCAGGACATGAGGCCATATGCTGCGTATTCATGTCTCTCCACGGTGTGCTCTCTTGTCTTAAAGGGGAAAACTGTCTGTTCCTCACTGAGGCAAAGTCACGCCAGGTATGGTTGACAAAAGAAGCTGGTAATGACTGATTCCTGGAATTTGATGTCGAATGCAGAGGTCCCAGGGTTCTCGAACTGGATCTTCAGCCAGACGTTTGCCCTGGGGGTTGGTCAGTAGGACCCTGCTGAGGAGGACAGACTTCCTGAAGCTCGTCCTGCTTGACTGCGGATGGTCCAAGAGTTCCAGACTGCCCTACTGGCACCGGTATGACCCTGCCGGGCAATGCTCCCCCGCTCAGGACATATGCTTGGCGAGCAGTCGGAACAGACGGAGAGTCGTGATGCACACCCAAGGGGGCCTGATCTTGTTTTTGTTGTGTTTGAGGAGGTCCTGGTGGTAGCCCGGGATGTCCAGCACGGTTCTGCTTCAAGGCCTTCTGCTCCATCTTCTCAGCTCTTCTCGCTTTACATATCCGCCAGACGCTTCGTCCAGAGCTACGCGGAGTTTTCAGCCACACCCCACCGCTTTCCTGAATGTGCTTTCTAAACTGTGAGCTACATTGACTAAAAAAACAGGCTTATATTTACTGAGGAGCCATGCATCCTTCACAAAGTATATAACTAAAAACTGGCCTGTATTTACAGTGGGCCCATCCATCCTTAAAGTATATAATAAAAACAGGCCTGTATTCACAGTGGGCCCCTGCATCCTTATCAAAATATATAATAAAAACAGGCCTGTATTCACAGAAGGCCCATGCATCATTGTTATCCAAGCACATTTTAATCCACGCCCTCCCGCTAAAGTCCTTAACAATCTCGAATTTAGGCTGCATTTCTCGGCTACTGTCAGGAAGGTGAGGTGGCACTTCGGTGGGGGGGGGGGGCACGATCTCGCAGGCTTCCACTCAAATTGCAGTCTGACAAGAACTCATCACAATATCACCACCACCCCCCCACATACACACACACCCCACAGGCTTCCTGTGACTTGTCATACCGCAGAGTCACACCGACGGTGGAAACTTGAGCCTCGCGAAAGCTGAGAATGAGCACCGAGGGATGAGCAGAAATTAGCCGCTTCCCACCTTCCAGAAATAACGGGTCGAGTCGAACGAGCGTATTCTGAGAGATACTGATCCAGTGCTTCCCCAGAGTGACTGCAAGCTTAAGCCAATCCAAAGCACAAGTGCGCCGCCTGATCCCACTATGACTTTGTCATCCACGGATGTCTCCTCCCCTCCAGCCTCCGTGGGGATTCGCAGGCTGAGAGGGAGGCCCGGGGGCCCTGCGTCACGCTCTACTCACCCCGGACGCCTCTCCGCCCAGCAGATCGCATCGAGGGAAACAGAAGATCAAACAGCTATTTCCCGGCCCTCTGTCCACTCTCACCCCCAGAAACAAGACAGCTTTAGCTGCTCTCCACGCTCAGGCCGGCTTTGCTGATCCCGGGATCAGATCGTAGATTCTGCACGTCGAGGACTGACAGCCCATCTGATAGCTTCATAGCTGCCGGTTCGGCTGCATAAACAGGTGGGTGTCATTAAAGCCAGGCGTTATTAAATTAGCGCCATGAGAGGCCAGTGGGCCTGCACACCCAGCCTCACCGCCCCGCATTATCAAATTAATTGTGAGCAGCGCGGCGTTTAATGAGAAGCCACAGGAACGATACAGCCTGAGCACAACAGAGTTCATTATTCCAGTTATGATCCCTCTTGCTTGGTCTACAGGCCGTCTCTCGGGCAAACAGCAGGCAGCCTCTGCAGGCCCCCCAGGGCATGGGGCGCGGCCCCCTTGGCTCTATTCATCCACCCAGCCACGCCTCCGCTGTCTCCTCCTGCAGAAGCGAGGACTTCGGACTCAAGTTCATTTTCGGGTGGGTAAAGTGATTCATGCTCAGGTTTCTTGTTCATATGGCCGCACTCAAAAAGTCCCTTTTTTGACGGCAGTGCCAGGTAACACCCTGCAGTCTCGTTGCTGCAGGAAATGCGGCCAAGCGATCTGACCGCTCTGGTCTGCACCTCTCCTTTCTGCAGCGTATCTGAAAATTAAAAGGCTCCCCTACATGCGAAGCACCCACCTGGAAATCATCACACTGAGACTGACAGCTCGCAGAATATACACCCCCCCCCCCCCCCCCCCCCAAAACACACTAAAAAAACCACCACACCCCTCCACACCCCCCCCTCCCCCCCCCACCAAAAAAAAAAAAAACACACCACGCTGAACACAC
>JAABNY020000037.1:210594-227959 GCA_015164015.2 Brevimyrus niger
CTCCAACCTCCCCCAAACTAGCAGCTCCCCTGCCCCCAGGATCCCGCCGCTCCATCCCGGGCCGCGGCGGGGGGGCGCAGCTCGACTCATCATCAGCCGGTTTCTCTGCTGTGAAAAGCTCCTCGGAGACGCAGTGGCTGGCTGCCGTTCAGCCCCCCCCCTCGACGCCGACGGCCGCCCAGGCAGCCAAGCTGCTTGCTGAATGATCACCATCTTGCCCTTTGAAAGTGAGATGGAAATATTTGGCCTCTGAGTTGTTAATTGCTTCAGCGTCCAGTATAGCCACAGCTATTAATCATGCTAATTACCCGCATGCCCCGTGATGAGCGGGGAGGAAGGGGACGCCAGCGGGCACCGACGGGCGCGGGCGGGCTGAGGCTCGCCGGCTCTGTGTGTACGGCCCGGCCCGGTGTTCCCGCTGTCGCCCGGCATCCCGCAGCCTTTCCGGAACATTCTAATCAGGCGTGTCGATGGGGCCCCAAAGCTCAAACTCCGCCCACTTAAGCACACAGCAGCCCTTCCTCAGCGCAGCACGGTGAGAGATCAGCCCCCCCCCCCACTCCCAAGCAAACCAACGTGCCTCCAAGCCACTTTTCCAGTCAGGGGGCTGGAGTCTACCCTAGGTTGCATGGGGCAAATGGGAGGGGAAAATCAGCCCTGAGGACAGCAGGCCTTCCCTGGGTGTGAGTCAGGGGCCAGATCCGGGCCAGTGGCCAGGAGCAAATTTCGAGGGGGATTCAAACATGTTATTTTGTTACCCGGCTACACGCCAGGCCAGATCCTTCTAACACTGCAGGCGGGGGGGGGGAGGCAAGAGGGCTGCCTTCCAAACCTACGCCCACCGCACAGCAGAAGCTGGGAAATTCTTCAGCTGATGTTAAACATCAGGATAAACAAAATCAAAATAAAATGCATAGTTTTCCCAAAAAGGTTAAAGTGACAGAACGACTGAATCACTCAGAAAAGAGGCTCATTCTGGTAAACGGCTATTAACACTCCCTAGCAACTATTAAAATTCCCTAGCAACAAGCATTGCAATACCCATTAACCTTACTGTAATGTTACCGAGTACTGTAACGATGTAACGATGCAGGGATATTGTCAAACACTCGTAAACGAAGCTCAGCTTGTATTTGTGGATCGTTCGCATTTCAATTTATTTATTTAGCAAAGACTTTTATCCGAAGCAGCATACAATCAAGAGATCAGGGTCAGACAGCCCCTGTAGCAAATGTGGGTAAAGAACCTTGCCCAAGGGTGACATTACTTTGCCTACTCCGGAGTCTGATCCAGCGCCCTTCTGATCAGACACAGAATCCTAACCCACAAAGTCACACACAAACCCCTAAATCTAAAAGCCTCTCTGCGGCTGATGACTGAACTCGCTACTTCCTTAGAAAAAGATATCTCCAAGTGCCGAGAAGATGTCGCACGATCACGTGGGCCGAGACATCACCGGAGAATCTCCGACTCTCATTAAGATGTCACCAGTGCTACCAAGATGACACAGGCTCTGCGCTTTCAGGCATGTGTAATTCCTCCCTCTCCATCATCACATCCTTGTGGAAAATTAATAGGGCCCTCTTCAGATCTGCTATTAATGAAGACGGATCATGGAGACGGAGACGGAATTCCCTCGGAATCAGCACTCCACTGGAATGCTTCAGCTGATTAGGGCCAAGGCGTCACTCTGCGACACTCACTTAATACCCAGAGATTTTCTTGGCTGCACTTGTTGACGCTCTGGAGAATCAACGTCTTTAGTCTGCTTTAAGCCCTCTTGAGCGAAACATCCGGGCAGAATATTTTGTAATACTGACGCATCAAGGTTCCCCAGTGCGCTGTTTATACTATCTAATAGCTTTACATTGACATCTGCACTAAACGCTGCAGGCATTCTGAACTGTTCTGTCAACATCAGGATGTGAAACACATAGAAACTGAGGACAGCATTCACCGCAGACTTCATCAGCAAATTCCATTATGGTGTCATCATTGTAATGGACCAATCAGATCATGAGACACATTTTAGTGATATCATTAAAGCTAGTGTATCTTTCACCACACATATCTGTGGGCCCCCCTGAGGTTTGGGCCCCCCTGTTGGCCACAAACAGTCACTACACTAAATTAAATAAACACCCTTATTTGGGGTATGCTAGCTAGTTACCGTCTTCTGACTCGTTAGCCATTTAGTTTTTGTAATATCTATGTCATCTAGCCTTGGAAGCTTCCTGAGAAATCTGTGCCTTTTGAAGGTGACAGATCAGTTCCTGCCACTTCAAGGCGAGATTATCATCATCGTTGCGTTATATGGAAAGGACACGTATCACAGACAATCACGTCTATGAAGCTCTACATCTGAAGTGGCCGGTTACTGCACCACACTGTGATCTCAGGTCCTATCTGTTGGTGGAGTTTATCAGGCACCCTCACAGACAACATGGCTAACGTTTGCACTTAAACATAGCATGGCTTCCGACCTCCTCACGGACATCACCATGTGAATTATCCCGCCGCTCCCTCTGACGTACACCTACTGCGAAAGGAATGGGAAACCATTCATTACGACAATAGCGGTCATCCCTTATCTCGCGCACTGACCAGAATAAAAACATACCCGCGTGTAAAAGGAAGCATCGCCAGGTGTTATCTGGGCATGCAGGATTGCCGCGTTCACAGAGTGATGTGCAAGAGGGCAGGAAGCGGCTGCCGTGGCGACAGCGGGAGCAGAAGCGGCCCTGGCGGAGCTTAGTGCACATCTGACGGTGGCAAGGAGCCGTGTCAGGCTCTCAGACTCCTTCACCGCCGCCCTGTAGGAGGCTTAAGAGGTCAAGAGCGTGGGAGGGACAGCAGGAACCTTCATATCCAGCCCACAGCAGATCCTGTCTGTGCCAAGACATGAAGGGGGAGGGGCATGCGTTGGTAGCCGAGAAGGGCTGGTCCCACGCTCAACTCAAAACCCTCCCCCCAGCAGACTAACCTTATCGGTGCAATTGAGGTCACCAACCAACCAACTCTACACACAATTAACTCACTTCTTCACGTTTTCACATTGAAGGATGATTACTGAAGGAATTCAGGAAATTCTTCTTCAAAATCTTTATTCATAAACTGTACTTTAATCATCTTTGAGGGTGCGGGTACACCAGAGACACACGAAACAAGAAGGTGTGCTAAACTAAAGGAGAACCGTAGTAGGGTAGCTGTGTATTAATGAAGAATGTCATTTCCAGGGAATCAGCCACCCCCCTTGACAAACAGAATTAATGATGTATATACCCGTGGCAAACAGTTTAATGTATTACTGGTGAATATTGCCAATATATGTCTCAGTTCACATGACATTTGAGTTCACCTAGGCAAACCTGGAGACGTGTACTTGAGAGTACCCCAAACATGATCATGGGTACTCGAGAGTACCCAAAACCGGGGCACGAGTAAATGAGAGTACCCAAAACCGGGGCACGAGTAAATGAGAGTATCCAAAACCTTGGCTCAGGTACTCCAGAGTACCCCAACCCCCGGCACAGCTACTTTGGAGTTCCCGAGCCGAGGTTTTGGGTACTCTCGAGTACCCCAACCCTGAGCATGGGTACTTGAGAGTACCCAAAACCTGGGCACTGATACTCCAGAGTATCCCAAGCATGGGCACACATTAACTGCCGTTTAAAATGTTACATTTGCTCCTTATATCATTAAGAGGAAGTACGGAGCACTGAAAGCGGACTATCCCCAAGACAAACTGTCCTAAGAAACCATCTCCAGGGCTGAGGACAGAATTAGCAAGGTAGCCTCGTTATCGGGGAAGAGAGGTGAGCAGGACGGCAGCGTGTCGTAATGAGCTCTCGCATATCTCACTCTCGCATATCTCACTCCGCAGCGCCCTGCAAACGTGGAGCCTCATCCGCCAAATTAAGTTGGGGACGCATATTACATTTTAACAGAAAAACAGTCTCCAGCTGGGCTAATTATTGTTTTATTCCTGTTTAATAGGATCAAATCAAGTTCAGCATTTCATTAGTGGAGCATAGCGACTTGGTGTGAAGTTCTACAGCCAGGGAGGGCAACGCTTTTCTGGATGCTACTACTTATGCATCCGAATGTTGTAATGAACAACGGCTTGTGATATTCAAGTATCATTTAATGCGATTTTGGCGCATCAGTTTGTGGGCCTGATTCTTCAGTAACGAAGGTCCTCGATTGACGCTTACTGGGCATTTGGACGAAATCCAGCAGGCTGGGGTCTCGGCGGGGGAAACGGCAGAAGAGAGCAGGCGGCGTCCAATCCAGCCCCAAGTCGTGGAGTGCAGCAGGGAACGGGTGGAGACTAGATCAATACCCATATCCAGAGAAAAGGAAAGTCAGTCTGTCAGCCTGGAACGATCAAAGTAAAAGTCCTGCTCCAATTCCTGGCCTTGGTCTCTGTGTTCCGGTTTTGTTCGGAGCCCGCAAGGTCAGTGAAGACCTGTCCCCTCGTACCCCTCGCACACACTTTCAGGAACCATTCCGCTGCTGTTCCACTGGAGCAGAGGGCAGCATTGCTTGTTTGTCGGGGAATCCTGCTCACCCCCTGCGTCTCTGTATACAAACAGGGACCCCATACATATTTCATCCGCCAGCGGACGAGCGGCTCGAAAGGAGACGACTGCTGATATGAAACTCAGCCTCCCCACAATTCCCCAGCACCGCCGGGTAACAGTCATACCGCATGCATGGGGTCCATGCCGCTCCAGCGGGAAGAACGGCTCAAATCCCAGCCCCCGCCGACCAGCAGGCCTGGATTAATTCTAATGGAATATTCTGGAAAAGTACAAAGCCCTGCTGTTAAAAGGCTTGGGAGGCGTTGTGTTTCTCTCAGGCAGGCCGCGTCCACGCTGACCAGTGGCGTGGCTCTGAAGCGTTAGTGTGACTCAGATGCCAGGCCGATCACCCTCGGCAGCTCTGGTCATCCCAGCCTCGGGAACTCGGTACCTGATAAACCTCGCTGCCTCGCAGCTGTGTGAGCAGGACGCCTGGCTGGCCATGAATATTCAAGCGGGAGGCTGAAAAGGCCCCACAATCGGCACACTGTCCTGCGGGCATCCGCTCCCATTCACACGCCGCTCGTCTGATTGGTCAAACCCACCTGGGGAAGAGTTTCCGGCCCTCTGCTGCCTCAGACAGGCTGAGCGCCACGCTGCACTGGATTGGAGGCTATGAAGATGGGTGGATGGATGGATGGATGCTTGGATGGGTGGATAGATGGATTATTCTTATTATTATGCAGTTACTTAATAATGGAATATTTTATCCAAAGGACCTGAAGGACATACATTTTGAGCTAACCCAATTTTTCAGGTAGTCATTTTACAGAAACTAGTGGAGACGATTTTAATAAGCTCCTGGAGGATCTCACTGAAGATCAAGAAGGAGCCGTGGGAGACAGTTCTGGGGAGGGTTGGGAGGAGGAACCATGAGGAGCAGATCTGGGGAGTGAGACAGGAGGAGTTCCTGTGAGGAGTAACGCTAGGGAGTCGGTCAGGAGGAGGAGCGGCGAGGAGCAGAGCAGGAGGCGGACCCAGCGATACTGCGGGCCCCCCCCCCCCAGTCACGCAAAGACTGAAGCAGACAGGGGGTGGCGGCGGGGTGAATATGCCGCTGGCCAGGCCGGGGGCTCCACGCTCTCACACGTCTCTGCACACAGCAAGGCGTCCCTGAAGCCCCGCCCCCATCACCACTGACAGAAGCGGCGAGCCGGGAGAGAGCTGAAGGCCTCATTAGCAACAGGCCCTGACCACAGAGGGATCATCTCATGTTCAGGATGAAGGAGACTCACCGGGGATTCTTCACATTGCCGAGAATTTCATGGAGAAAATCATTTCTTCAAGCACAGGTCTGGGGGACAGTGGGAGAGCAGGGTGTGTATGTGGGAGATATATTTATGCTCTGATTTGTGAACAAAACATCAGATCGACCTGTTCTGGGGAGGGACGGGGCACAAAGGACCATGTTACTGCAGTCTTACAGACACATGATAACTCCATCCATTCCCATCCCTGCTGAGGGTCCTGACAGGAGTGCATCACAAGCAGCACAGAATGGGCTGTGGTTACACCCAATAGGCAGAGTATGGAAACCAGAGGCCACATTCGAACCCACAACCCTGGAGGTGTGAGGCTACCCAGCGAGCCACCGTATCTCCTGACACATAGCTTCCCATTGCAGGAGTACATCTCTTGCATATCCACAGAAACAGATCGAAATGTGACCCCGAAATAAGCAGGGCGGGGCTAGTCCCTGTGAACACACGCCCACGCCAGATTACCCTGACTGCATGAAGAAACCCAACCACCCAGAGGGAACCCATACACACAGGGTCTGGATTCAAACCCACACATCTTCCTGGGGAAGATGGTGGCGCAGGAGGTAGGGCTATCGTTCGGCAACCGGAGGGTTGCAGGTTCAAGCCCCGGGTCCTCCTGACCCCATCGAAGTGTCCTTGAGCAAGACACTGAACCCCCAATTGCTCCCGGTGAGCTGGTTGGTGCCTTGCATGGCAGCCTCCGCCACCGGTGTGTGTGTGGATGGGTGAATGTGAGGCATAAATTGTAAAGTGCTTTGAGTACTTGGAAGAGTAGAAAAGCGCTATATAAATGCAGTCCATCCACAGCACAGAAAATACGCACAGGGTCTGGATTCAAACCCACATCCTTGGAGGGGTGAAGTGATAATGCAGCCTAATGAGACACCAAGCCAAACTGATCCAAAACACCCCATAGAATGACCTTCTCATTCTTACAGCATTTGTGTTATATGTGTTACCTCAGTCACAATATACAACAACAGATACTTACATTCACATCATCAAAGTAACTGAAAACTCAAAGGTTAAAGGTTAGGAAAACCGATATGCTCCTGATACTTTAAGCATTGTTTTGTTTCGCGCGACACATCGATTCAAGAGAAACCGGATGGACTTTATAAAAGGTTCCTCCAACTTGCTGTCTTGCTGGTATATATCACCAACGCACACCAGTGAAGCTGGGTAGGGGCATGACCTGTGACCTTTGAAGACAGGATCCAATTGGCCTTTGGGAATCCGCATCATGGCTGCCCCCCAGAGCACACTTTCCCAACCTTTCAAGTCTCCGCGCAGAACGTCACGGACCTCTACTGGATCAGAAAGCATGTCGCAGACAGGTGACGGGGCTGCCACGGCACATATCTCCAAATCAAAGCCACCTATATCACTACAGCACACAGCCAGCATCTGAGCCGCGTATCTCCCTGACAGCCGCCAGCCTCCCTCCTTACCCACGATTCCCGGCTCCCCGTTGGCCCCGCCAATCTGCGCTTTGTGCGCGTGCGGCTTAACCGAGCTTCACGCTGATGAACGCCACTTAACGTGTCGATTCCGGCCTCCGTATCCTTCGCCGAGACACTCTCGCCGGGCCCTTTTCAGAGAACTATAGCAGTGCTCACTTGCGAATGAAAGTCTGCCGAACCCCTGCGGCTTAAAGGGCAGCATTCCGCCGATCACTCCGCCCACGTGGCTTTGAGAGCGGTGAGGCGGCGCGTGCCTGAGCATCGATGCCATGGGCTCGGCCCAGCGCCCACTGTCCAGAAGAAAACCAGCCCGGATGTCTTTTCCACACTACTCTGGAAATGTCGACGTCGTGGGTCGAGACCATCAACCTAGTCCCTCGGCACAGACTACCTACAGTAACTATGCTAGACATAAATAATGTAGAGATGGGCGGTTCTAACCACCCCCAATAATCAGAACCAGCCACAAAAGAATGAGACAGAGTGTCACAGTGCAACAAACCAGTTTTCACATTTAAATGCAGATCTTTTCAATTATTTTCACTTCTGGGCAGTTTTAATTCTTGACAAAACCATCCAGCCCAGCAGAACCTGCATTTAGACTCCATCCTGACTTGGGACTGTGTGATGGACACACCTGCTCCTACACACAAAGCTGATTGGCTGACGAACATGTCACTCGACGCCAAACCCAATCACCTCGCACGCCATAAGTTACTTCAACGAGGGCCTGGCCACACCCCTTTCATTTGAGACATTGGAGCTGAAGTTGATGGACCTTCAGCTGGGTCGTCTCATGTATTTCAGTAATAAAGTTGTCACGCAGATTCCATTGATTTTGTGCCGAATATGAATATACGAGCAGCGTTTCCCTGAGAAAAAGAAGGTGCAGATGGGGGCCAGATCGTGCCACGGGGGAGAGCTGCCACATCTATCAGTTGTGACATCTTTGAAACCGTGACTGCTTGGAGCTTCCTGGAGACGGCACACGCAGAACAACTCCATCTAGCCCCTCCGGAGGAATCCGGGATTCGTGTTTTAATGGCACGGAGAGCAGATTAGCGTTGGATACGCAAGTGAAGGCGGACAGGGCGCGGACGAGCAGGGGCAAGGGAGAAGTGAAGAGATGCTACAAAAGGGTCACCGGCGCCCATTAGTTGCAGGGGAGGCTGGGCGACCTTTGACCCCTGCAGGCTTCCCAGCCGGAGCAGAGGCGGCCGTTTAAATGCCGATTCTCCTGACATTTAATTCTCCACAGTAAACCCGATCTGAGTCACGCAGCCTTCGCAAACAAAGGGAGAAAAGCAAAATGAAATCGACTGGAGTGGCGGGTGATGAAACGGAGTCAGCTGGATGCAAACCGTACCGACACGTGTCTGCACTGCGTGCCAGAAACACGGGGACAAACCAGCCTCTTAGCACGGCGCAGCGCGTCCCTCTGTGCGTCCCTCTGTGCGTCCCTCTGCGCGTCCCTCCTGCGCTTCTGCTCTGCGTGTCCCTCCTGTGTTTCTGCTCTGCGGGTCCCTCTGCACGTCCCTCTACGCGTCCCTCCTGCGCTTCTGCTATGCGCGTCCCTCCTGCGCGTCCCTCCTGCGCGTCCCTCCTGCGCTTCTGCTCTGCACGTCCCTCTGTGTGTCACTCCTGCGCGTCCGTCTGCGCGTCCCTCCTGCGCGTCCCTCCTGCGCTTCTGCTCTGCGCTTCTGCTCTGCGCGTCTCTCTGTGTGTCACTCCTGCGCGTCCGTCTGCTTGTCCCCCTGCGCGTCCTTCTGCGCATCCTTCTGTGTGTCACTCCTGCGCGTTCGTCTGCTTATCCGTCTGCGCGTCCCTCCGCGTCTGCACAGCAGCGTTACGGAGGATATAAAGGACAATCCGCCTGAGGCCATCGGCCTCCCACAGCGCCTGTTGCATTTCCGTAGCCCGTGTAAAATCCTCTCGCCTATTGTTAAAGGGGGGGGGGGTCTGTTTACAGCTCGGCAGCGGTAAGTTAGTATCAAAGGCCATTAAAATGCGGCGGGTTATAGCCTGGAACTGGAGTGGCGCGCGAGTTTATTTTAATGAGGCGACAGAGCTGATGTGTCACACGCCTTGATTAATGTCGGAGAATGCAGAGCGCGAGCATGGCTCCGGCAGAGTTCGCGTTGATAAAAAGCAGATGGGTGCCATTTGCACACCTCGCACGTCACGACTTTCTTTCCAAGGCAGGACAACACCGGAATCCGGCACTTTAAATTAGTCCTTCGGCATTCGAATGACAGTCCGGACCGTCGAAGTACGACCGGCGGCTTCCGTTGGACCCATGGTGCGCGTACGCTCGGCCCGGTCACCCCAAGCCACGGCTACATGTTTAATCGCATCTAAAGACTCGGCTTGTTGGAAAGGAGACCCGACTCAAATTGGGAGCGAGTTATACAGCGACAAACAAAAGACGACTCTCTGCTATGGCCAGCAAAGGGAACAATTGCGCGGATGCCTGGACCGTTTGGGTTCGTGAGATAACCCGTCGAGTACATCTGACGGATGCTCGCAGGGGACGCTTATTCTCAGAAGACAAAGACTCACAAGCACCATTCTTATAGATGCGAGCGGAAGAACAGCTGTAGAAATGAGACCTTTGGGAAGATGAGTGAAACTCCTGGGAGGTTGTATTTAAAGCTCTTTAAATATATTTGGATCCCCTTGGGCTGAGATCTACGCCCCATCTTGAGCTGACCTCTGATGCCCCCAAAGTGTATCCCTGACACAAGAGGCATTTGTATCCCACAGGACAGAACCGAGCCCAAGCATCTATCCATCCATCCATCTATTTTCTGTAACTGCTTAAACTATTCAGGGTCACAGGAGGTCCAGAGCTTATCCAATGGGCGAAAGGCAGGGAAGAACCCAGAATGGGGCACCAGCCCATTGCAGGGCACACTCCCAAGCGAAGCTAAATAAGAGAAATTAGTCAGGGTTCCTACTTTGCCGAGTGGGGCCTAGGCGTGACCACGTGACCACCTGGCACTGACGATAATCCATAACAACCAATAGGAAAACTCTTAGCTCTGAGAGACTACTGTGGTTTACCAAGAGAGGAGGAACTTCCAAGTAAGCAAGCATTTTCACACAAAAAAAAAAAAAAAAAACTTACCCTGTACTCACACACCCACATGACCGGAAAACTGATGCCCATAGTAAAATAATAATAATCATAATAATCATAATAATAAAATAAAAATAAAAGCCCATTAAGCCTCGAGAAAACACAGAAGCAATATGCAAAACGCATGGATCCAGGGGAGGTGACACCGCAAATCCTGGCACAAAAACGCCCGGAAAACAAATGCTTAAGCCCACAGATATCAAGATAAACCCAAATAGCGCACAATACACCAAGCGGAGTATGGGCAGTTTTTATTATCCAAATAGCAATGTGTGGCTCTTTATAAAAACCAATGACGCCGATTAGGCGTCACTCACTTCAATCTGTCGTGAATATGACCGACAAATACAAGCCAGAGAGCGGGCGCGTCTTAGACTACCGAGCCAGCAGGGCTGACATTTGAGACTGTAGACAACACGTTGTTGAAAAGAGGGATGTGAGCCATGATATTATTTACTGAATGTTTTAAAGGAAACCACCGTATTTTAATGGTTTTCGGCGGGGCTTCGCTCTCTGTGCATGGGGGATACCCGGTCGTGGGGAAAGTGATTCACATAAGGTTACGCAACGTGTTTAATAATTCACTACTCCTGTATTTAGTTAATGAATCAATTAAATGTATTCAGGCTTCAATTTTCAGACTTAAAAATACGACTTAGGGCCGCCACTTGTTCAGGGGTTAATTAAAATACGAAATTAAAATGACTTCTTAAATAGCTCTTGAACAAGATTGTCTATGCAATTTACTAGAACCAATTCGCACTTGGTAAATACAGAATGGGCAATAATGTTTTTTTGGTTTTATATAGTTAATGAGTCTCTATATTGCAGAAAACAGTATCCCCCGTGATGACTTAAGGCTAAACAGCGGGATTTATTAAAATATGATCCGTCTAATTTGGGATTTCCCTCGATTGTGTTGCACTTTTATAGTGGAGTCTGTCTGAGCTCATAATAAAAGCCGACAATAAACCATGACCTAAGCTTTAATGTCATCAGCTCTTTTTATACCAAATTAAGAGAAACTGCTTTCTTCTCATTTATGTATAAAAACTGGGAGCATGACCCCACCATAAAAGCTTAATTACAGCAAACCCATGGGACAGTATATAGGATTGGGTGTTTTTAAGTTCCCATAGAGTAACCCAGACTTCACCTATAACATAACGGGACCTGTAGAAGAAGCAAATGCCATCGCATGTATGAAAAGGCACCGAATCCCACTGCACATTTACTACGTGCGTAAATATGGTGACACCAGAAATTTGATCACATACCTAAATCCTCGTATACTCTATAAAGCAAATGTGAAGTTATTTAGAAACACATTGAATTATAATCAACTGCTATACATTCTGCATGAAAACTGCATATTTTATATTTACTTTGGGTTTTGCTTTGACCGCTCTGATTTACACAGATATTCTAAAGAATATAATAGGCTTAAAGTTCCTTTTAACGCCCCAGTGCGCACGAACAGAAAGGTAAAGGTAAAAGGCACCGTACCTTCAAAGCAGACCCAGACCTTTGAAAGACGGAAGGGGGAAGCCCCGGGTTTCTTGATTCACACTGATGCGGCGTATCGGTGCGCTTCACGGGGTCCCTTCGTGGGGACGCGGGACCCACAGGTAGGAATAGAAGCCGGGTGCGCAGTCTCGTCGTGTGGTCGCTGAGCAAAGGCTCATTTAAGAACCACCTCATAGCCAAACCGGCTAAACACTGCAAAAACCCACGAGTCTTGCATTGCCAGCCTTGATAAAAGCCTTTTTCTTCGTGCAGATACTGAAGTGGTGCTGGAAACGTTCAAATAAAGTGCCGCCTTGCCTCTTTTCCTCTTATTTTTCAGTTTTGTTTTTTTTTTTTTTGTCTTTTTGAGCTTTACTGTAGCGATAAGATGCGGCTGCACTTAATCCTGTGTTGCTGGTGTGTGAAAATGAGTAACACTTGCATGTGGCACCACCCCATTGGAAAAGCAGTCTGCTCCTAAATCCACCTTTATACAATTCAGCTGCGCTACAAGACGATTTGCAACCACCGTTATATCTAAGTACGAGTGTTTCTGGGTCATGTTTCTAGGTCTGTGATATGCAGGTACAATGGTTAGGAATTACCACCCCGTTTAATTACTGACTGGTGTGTTGTAGTTTTTGGATTCGACGTACAGCTGCAAAATATTTAATAGTGTTTCGCTGTTCGATTAATTGTTCGAAGATGCAGGCAACCAGACGTGCTTCTTGTCATTTGGCTTGATCTTCAATTCAGGCTGTTGCCCACAGGTGTCTTTTCAGAAGGGCTGCACGGACAGAATAAAGTAAATCCCACGACAAGTTCATATTCATCCCTCCATCGAAAAGACATTTCTTCTCAATCCCTTAATAATTACGAGGAGCCGTATTTAGAAGAATTAATCGCGTTTCTGTATACAGCAAATAGTTTGCAAGTCGAGACACTTCTCCCGCATTATGGAAATACTCCGGAAAGAAAAAGCGATGAAATTTCAGCCGATTCTGGCGGTTTCGTGACACTGTTTCAGTGCGTAAAAAGAATTAAGTGCCGGGGGGGGGTCTTCAGCCTCTGGACTGGGGAGACACACTGCTCTAGGTTCGGAGATGCCGAGGCGCCGGGGTGATGCAGCTGCCGCTGGCAGCGAGATACTGTCTGCGGATGAGCGATAGCGGCTCTGGATGCGCTGTCTGGAAGGGGCTGGACCACCAGGCACCAGCCAGGAGGAGCTTCACTGTGGGTAGCCAATATCCCAGTGAGCCGTCACTATCCCTAAAGATGGAGCGCCCTATTGCAGCGCGTTTCTCGGCGTCCGGTAGCCACTTACCGCTCTTGTGGATGTGCGGCTCCGTTAGAAAAGTGTGCGGTTTCACACGGGAGCCGCTTTCGAGCGGAATGGCAGCGGATCGCTGCTGCGCAGCACCCCGGAGCCTGGCTGCCCCCCCAGTCTCCAGCTCCCGCTAACTTCCTTGTATGGAACCTGGGACGAACGCCAGTAATTCAGTCTTTTAATTATAGGATTCACGCTATGAAGAAACTAGTACAAAGGGGGAAAACATAATGAAAAGGACAAACAAGTATCTACCAGAGGGTCAGCAATTAAAATAGAGAGAAATAAGTGTACCAGGCAGCACCAGTGGATTTCAGGGAAATGCGCAATGAAACGAAATGGGTTTTGCAATTAAAGATCTAGGTTACTTGTGTGAGGGCGACATGCAAACGTCATTTATTAATTTGGTGTATTGATTTAATCCCCTCAGCAAGTGGCGCTGAATACAGAGACTGTATATGCGGCGGGTGCTCTACCTTCATTGATTAGACTGATAGCTATAGTCGTTTACTGCATACGATTCAATATTTATCATACACATAGATCTCAAATCGGTGGGCTTTCGAGAGTTAAACCCCAGCCCGGACTCTCTGACGGAGGAAACTGGCGGGGAGACGGTCTGTAGTGACCGCAAAACATCGCCACTTAAAGTGAGTCTTTGCAGCCATTCATTCATCTGTATTGAAATCCAGGATCAGTGTAACAATAACTAATGCTACGTTTCAAAAATTTAAAAGCAGTCCAGCGCGACATGAAACTGGAACATCCCATAATTTCTGGAATTCCGTCTGAATTTCATTCATGCGAACCGCAACCTAATATGTGATGTTACACGGACTCGTCCTTCATAAAAAGGGAGTATGCGCATGTTTCTGAAATGAAAAGACTGACATTTGCGGCAGTGATGCAGACCGCCTGGTTAGGGCACGACTGGATTTCTATACAGTTCTATAATATCCTGTTTGCAGCCTTGGCTTAGCGATCACAGCGCTTTGGGGGCTGGAAAGGTTCTGCAAAGCCGCTCCTACGGTCGTAGTCCCCTCGATTGAAGGGTATAAGGCGCCCCCTAGCGTCTAAATGTCGCTTCACTTCGACCGGTAAATGAAATAAATAAAAATAAATATGTCGCCGGTTTATATATTTTGTTATATATAAAGTAATACAAACGTAACCTTCGGACACATTTCTATTGTGGTTATGTAAGACACAATACAAATTTAAGTGACTTTGGTACAATAATATAGCCTACATTTTTTGTTTAAAAATAGTCGTGTATTTTTGATAAACACAAACAAACGATTTTTTTAAACGACGCCAATACTTAAAAGTTCGGAATAGTTTCAGAAATAGCCGAGATTAATTAGTGATCATACGTACGTACATTCATTTAGGCCTACATTGTTAAAGTTTTCTTAAAAAAATTGGTTTAATGACAAGTAGGATCATAATATAAACGCGTGTTATCATTGATTATCGGGATAATGTGATAGATTCGTGTCCTGCCCCGGGTTGTTCCCTGCCTTGCACCCACAGCTTCCGGGATAGGCTCTGACCCCCCATGACCCTGAATAGAATAAGCGGGTATAGAAAATGGATGGATTGATCAATTGATCGTGGGATTCAGTCATGCTTCTTACTTTCAATTGACCTGCAAATGCACAGGGGTTGGACAATGAAATTGAAACACCGGCCAAACTGATGTTTGTGGTTTCACGCCTATTTATGCAGCGGCTGGTGGCCAATCTTCACTGGTCGCACATTCCAAGAGTAAGAGCCGGGCGTGATGGTTGAATTAGCAGAGCAACAGCACGGCTGTATATTAAATATTGCAATCCGCACAACATGATGGGAGGCGTATCAGAACGCACCACGCTGCCGCACCTGTGACCAGGACGGCGAGTCTTTGTGGTGCATCGAGAGCCACGGTATCCAGGGTAATGTTGGTGCACCACCACGGAGGATGGAGTAACCGTGGGCACAAGAGGAAGGTGTCTGAATGGGACATCTGGGTAGTAACCCAGGGTGCGTCCAAAAAGCATAAAACCACAGCTGCCCGACTCACTGAAGGATTAAATACACACCTCCACTCTCCTGTTAAACATCAAAGTGTTCGCCAGGAGCTCCGCAGTATCAACATTCATGGTTGTGCTGCTATGGCCAAACCTTTGGTCACTCGTGCCAATGGCAAATGCCGGTTTCAGTGGCACCAGCAGCACAGAACCTGGCATGTGGACAATGTGAATTATGTGTAGAGAAGCCCCAAAGAGACTTACCACCCAGGCTGCTGAGTACCCAGACTGTTGAGCACCTAGACTGCAGCAGGGAGGTGGGTCAGCGATGGTTTGGGCTGAAATATCATGGCATTCCCAAGACCCTCTACTTGTCCTAGATGGGCGTGTCACTGTGAAGGGCAACCGAACCATTCTACACGTCTATGTTCACCCAGTGGTTCAAACTTCATACCCTGAACGTGGTGCCATGTATCAGGAGGATAATGGACGAATACACACAGCAAGACTGGTGACGGAGTGGTTTGATGACCATGAAATTGAAGTTGAACATCTGAACATCTCCCATGGTCTGCAGAGTCACCAGATCTGAATATTATTCAGCTACTTTGGGGTGTTTTGAAGGGGCGAGTCAGAATGTCCAAATGTGACAGACTTGTGTCTGTCATTCCCAAAATGATATTGATGCTGTATTGGCCACAAAAGTAGGCCCTACACCATACTAATAAATAATTATGGTCTAAAACTAGGGGTTTCTGTTTCATTGTCCAAACCCTGCAAATAACACGTCTGAACACATCAGCTACATGCCTGAACATAGGGAGGAGCTGCAGAACTCTTAGTTCCTCAACATTTATGTTGACCTAGACCTCCTGTTTGGACAGTTTCAGAAGATTAAGACAGACCAGGTGACACACAAAAGGTGGTGTAGGCCTCAAGTTTTGAGGGACATTGAAATGGATGCTTAGAGGCAATTCACAAATGGACTGTGGGTTTCTGACCCGCTTACAGTGAAAATCCACATCTGTGACAGAAACACTGCACACAGTATGATGGGTAACACACTGTTGTGTGTTTGCTTCCAGAGATGTGATGTGTTAGATACCATTCCTGGATAATCCAGTTAATGTGATGGACAGCCCCAAATCCCAAATCCAGTAACCAGCTTAGAACTGATAAAAGGGCTTTAGTTAATCGTAAATCATTTCTTTGCCCACTGCAGCCCCAACATCAAACCCTGCTGACCAGGATGTCCTTAAACGCATCATCTAAGGTCAGTGATGCATAATCATTGCAGACTCTAATTCCCTTAAAGAAAAACACTATTTTTCACATTTTATTTATTCATCAGACGCCACTATCCAAAGAGGCATATATTTTATTAAGAAAGCCAGATCAGACAGTCACTTAGAGCAGCTGGGGGTTATGGGCCTTCCCTGATAGTTTGGCTGTAATATAACTTTGCTGACTCAAGGATTAGAACCAACGACCCTCTACACACATAGCATCCTAATCTACACAGCCACATGCCACCACGTTACCTCCAAAAACGTTGATAAGATTTATTCTCATCTCAGACAGCTTCCCAAGTTACTCCTGAGAATAAATAACAATTTTATTGTAACATTAATACAATATTAATACAGGAAAATGTCCATAATACTTCTAAAGAGCTCATGATGCATACTAAAGATCATCCATGCAGATATTTAGATATCAGGAAATTATCTGGAAATATGTGTTACGTAGCAAACAAAATACAGCTGTTTAGCATGCATCTACAACCATATTTAAAACAGTCCATAAAATTAGACAGTGGCACTGAGCTGAGGTCGCCACCTACAGGCAGAAGCAGATAGAGGGGCGTCAAGCCCCAGCTGAGGTCGCCACCTATGGGCAGAGGCAGATAGAGGGGCGTCACACCCCAGCTGAGGTCGCCACCTATAGGCAGAGGCAGATAGAGGGGCGTCACACCCCAGCTGAGGTCGCCATCTATAGGCAGAGGCAGATAGAGGGGCGTCACACCCCAGCTGAGGTCGCCATCTACAGACAGAGGCAGATAGAGGGGCGTCACAC
>JAABNY020000037.1:287209-303122 GCA_015164015.2 Brevimyrus niger
TGTGGTACTCGGGCTGTTGCTCTGGATGCAAATGAGGTTCGTTACCTCAAGCAGGCTCTGGAAACGGGGGCCTGGTAGGCAGAGGGATGCCACACATCCTGGAGGTCGCGGAGTCGCGTCTTGTTTAAACGCCACGCACACTGTGTGTGACGGATGAGTCCCCCACTCCTGAAGCAGGCTCCCCGTTTAGCTGCCGCAGATGGCCGTGGGGGGATGGACAACCCTCTGGGCTGCTGGTCTTTTCGCGAGGGTGACAGAAGGAAGGGCCAATCTCTCTGGCTAGAGTCGTTGCCACGGCGACAGGCCCCTCCCCCTCCCTGCGGCGCAATGTGTCCACTGTGCGCGGAGCCGCAGTGGGTGCAGCGGGACAGAGGGTTTCCCTGTTGTGATGGTTTGTCTCCCTCCCCCCTTCTCCTCAACAGGCCGGCGTCAAGGGAACCCTGGGCCGCTTGGTGGGGGTGTTCGAGGTGAGCCATGCTACTCTCCACGTGGCCCCCGTCACGGGGAGCCCTCCATGCACGGCACAGCTTGTAATTACCCGCGTTTCAATAAGAGACTAGCAAACAAAGGAGGCATTTTCCTCAGGTGCTTTGAATTGCAGAGCCCGCCCCCTGCTGGTGGAAGTCGGCATGGTCCTGCCCTGGAAATCTACTCCGTTAATTTGACTTTTCTGTGTTGATTGTATTCATTTTACCTATGACATTGAGCATATTAGCACAATAGCAGTCAAAAGTCTGGACACATATTTTTGATGCATTTTTCTGTATTTTAGCCATGTCATTCACCTTGTAGTTGAGGGTCTCCAGGCACCAGCAACAACATGTAAACATCTGACGATTCTCTCAAATTTTAGACTTCAGAATAGCCCCCGTTTATTGCCATGACAGCTTTGCAGACTCTTGGCCTTCTCTCAGCAGGCTTCCAGATGTAGCCACATGGAATGCTTGGAGTTCCTACAAATTCTGGCCACAAGTTGACTACCTAGCTCTTACTCCAACTCATCCCAAATCATCTCTACGGGGTTCAGGTCAGGGAATTGTTGGGGGCCAGGTCATCTGTTGCCGAATAATACAGTAATAATGCTTAGGGTAGTTATTTTGTAGAAAAACAAATGATTTGTGGTAGGCGCTGGTGCTGTGTGAGCTTAATACTGTTAAATAAGTAGATTAGCGTGTAGAGGGGAGCAGGAGGTGTTTCATTCCCATTTCCATGATGTCATGGTGGCTTTATAGCATCGAAGCTTTAACCCCGTCATTAGAGCCTCATCTGGTCCTAACATCGCTCACTCCTTCCAGAACAGGGACCGCAAACACAGGACATACGTCTACGTCCTTGTCGTGACGGAGGTCCTGGATGACTGGGAGGACTCTGTCAACATTGGTAGGTGCCTCTTTCTCGGGGTTTGGGGGGGGTCCACACCTGTCCCCAGGTATTCCGCCCATTGTCGTCACGCCTGCCGCCTCTGTCGCCCCCCGCAGGCAGGAAGCGGGAGTGGTTCCGGACGGGTGACGCCCAGCGCCTGCTGCAGTGCCACAAGCCCGTACAGGCTTCTTACTTTGAAGCTCTGCAGCAGGGTTGCCTCACGGGCAATGGGACGCCCCTGGTGGCCACACTGGGCGGTGACCTGTCAGCGGCCTACAGCATCAGCCAGAGCTCCGTGTCGGGCATCAGATAACGGGCCGGGCGGCCTCCGCCCCGCTCCTCCCGTCACTCCTGCTCCTTTTCTATGTCGGCGCCTTGGCGAGAGGACCGGCTCACCGGCCTGCAGTGTGGAGCGGAGAGCGTACGACACTTTGTAAATGTACCTCCCCCTTTTTATCGATAACTGCATGCCTTTCTCCCCGCCCCAGCGTACGGCTAACTGAATGCTCACCCTTTTTACTGTCGTGATGTAAAGTTCTGGTAATGTAGCTCGTGCTTACAGTGCGCCTCCGGGTGCCTTTTTAAATGTCCTTTTGACCCGCCCTGGACCTGGACCTGGACCTGGATCTGGATCTGGACCTGGTGGGAGATGTTTTGATATCTGCGTGGATGGATGTATGACTCATTCTGTGTGAGTGCTGGTATTTATTTGTTTTACTGTTTGGGTGGTTTGATCTGAAAGAATGAAATGGTCTTGTATAAATTCTTTTTTATTTATTTATTCCCTTCTTCCCCACACCCAAAATTTTGCTCTGGGGACTGCAGTTGGGCTGGGCTAGGCTGGGCTAGGCTGGGCTAGGCTGGGCTAGGCTGGGCTGGGCTGGGCTGGGGTCCTCCATGACCCCAATCTGGTGGCATGGTCTTAGTTCATGGTCTGGGTTTGTGCTCCAACCACCAAATGTCTCCACATGAAGCAGTGCTCTGTGGGAAATTGGTGCGGAGAGTTAACCTGGTTACTAATTTAGTGACCTAGCGCTCCACGTGGGCTGGAAGCAGTCCTGCAAACAGCCCTTTAGTGCTGCAGTGCTAGGGGCTGGTTGCTTTAGACGATCGAGGAGGTCGATCCCTACCAAGCTCTGCCATGGTGTGGTCCCAGCTCAGCATCGTAATCCATCCGTGTTTAAAGCCCGTCTGTCTCCGTGGGGAGCAGCGTGACGCTGCGTGTCTTGGTGACAGTGACACCTCCGTGTGTCAACATCAGTGGCGAACCGAATGTGCACTAGCAGGGTGAAACGGTACCATCTGGTGGCGACCAGTGGTAACAGCACTTGAGGCTGCTTTGTTTGTGTTCATCTGCTGTGCCAACTGTCCCCATGGAGGCAGGGCACCGCTGGTCCTACGTGCTCCAGCTCAACTAGTGAGCAGGTGGCTTCTTGTATGTCAGCCAGTCATTTTAGGAGAACCCCACTCTGCCTGGCCAAGCAGCACTCCCGTGTACCACCTGAAGGGGGTGCTACGACTGAGTTTGGCCAGAGGTGGGTCGATGTATTGGATCCTAGATGAGACCCAGGCCTGAAGAATAGCTCAGCAGCCAGCTATAATCCCCACGAGATGTTACACAGCTTTTCCATGCCTTCCTGGGACACTGGGCCTTGATTCCTGAGCCTTCACACTATCTGTACATAAACCCACTATTTGCTCAGGTTTATTTTAATCGGTCAATGCCATTGAATTTATATTGAGAAGCACAAGTCACTGGAATGTACTCTGTCGACACAGTAGGAACTTGGTTTACCGTCGAGCCCCGTAGACAGCAGAACTTATTAAATCATTTACTGCCCCCTGCAGGGAAGGGTGTTCCTTGCAGTCCTTTTAGACACAGGAATTTCATTGGTGCCTGGATGTTTTCTCCTTGCCGCCAGTGTTTTGCTTCTTGTGTTCCTCACTGTTTGGGTGACAGTGGCTGCTGTCTCCTGCTCTTTCCTCCTCCTCTTTCATGAGCCGTTCACACCAGCTGCAGTTCCTTTGCCGCTTTGTCTCGTGTGTCGGCGTGAAGCCTGTCATGGGTGATGGGGAGCGACGGCGCTCTGGCGGCATTTTCACGGTGCTGTTCGGTCGGCAGTGTGCGCATCTGACTTGCTTTATACTGACAGCCCCATGTAGTCTGTTCTCCAGGTTCACTTTGTGTTCTGCGACGGCTTGACTTCAGATGCGTACGGTAAGACCTCTGGGGAATCACTGCGGCAGGGTTCCCCAGTTCCTGGAGTCCACAGTGCAACACAGTTTGCAGATCTTAATCGGCTAGTTATCAGGTTCAGTAGGTGTGGAACTGGGGAAGCCCGCAGCACAGCATCAGGGATTAGCTCCCAGGGTTGAATGTCGACCAACCTTGTAAGCGGTTGGCCGAAGCCTTGTGATTGGCTGGCTTTCCTGCCGACCATTGGACAGGACTTACCGGGGTCAAAGGGCACCTTTCGGAGATTAATTTCACCACCTAGTGGCCAGAGGAATGTTCAGTCTGAAAACGGTATAGAGTACCGGTTGCAGGTTGAATGACGTTTTGTGAAACACACTTTTAGGTACGTTTTCTCTCCTTTGGTGGGTGTGTCAGAGGTGATACCCAATCAGCGCTGGTGTGCATAAAAACCCTGCCAAGTTAAAAAGATGGTGGCCCCAGGGGGATGTGGAGAAGGGGGGGGGGCTTTATACACAAACTTAATTCCCTCGTTATTTCACCTGTCAGAAGTATGAGATCAGGACTCTAAAACTCTCAAAGCGTTTCCATGTTTTACTGTGAAATGTCGTACAGTACTGACAGTAACCTGAGGTGGTGCACCGCTTGCGCTTATCAAGGTCTGGCTTGATCTGTGGGAGGGTGTGTCAGTACACCTCAGCGTTCTGAACGCAAGTTGGCCTGCAGTTTAGGAAGATCCCCACCAGCTGACGTTAACTGTGAATTTCACTTTCAAAAGAACAAACCAGTGTAGTGATGTTTGCTATTGGTTCCAGTAGAGACTGTTTGGTCAAACCCATACAAGACTGAAGATTGTGGGGGTGGGGGAGGGAATTGTGCCAATGAATAAACACACCAGTATTTCACAGCCAGACTCATGTGCTTTTTTATGAGCAGCGAGAAGATCACACCATACCACTCCTTGCTGATTGACAGCCCAAAGCCAGAGCTCCTTCCAAATTGAGCAGTACGGAACATCACCTTCCATAAGGACTGTTTTCCTACACTGTTTGGCAAACTCCGGTACCTTTAACTTTACTGTAAGGTGGTATTTCCCAACCTTTCTGCCATGCCACAATTTTCCTAAGGTAATTATGCAACTCAACTACTCATTAACTACTAATTGCCTCTCCAGTACTACATATCACATTGCTTTAAACCTGCTGGTTCAGATTCAAGTATTGCTGGTTTTCTAAACATTTTCTTTTGAAAAATGTGTCTATTATCTTGTCTTTCACTACAGGACAGTTTGCAAAATGTCGAATATATGTATATGAACAGGTGTCAACCGGAGGGCACTCATTCTTGGCTGCATTTGATTACGTGACAAGTGAACTTAAAGCCTATTGGACAATTAAATGAATAAAAACTTGCTTATACACACAGCTTTTTCTTCACCTAAGGCAATGAAGTACATTCATAATTTAATACATAATAGGACTGCCATGAATAGTTGATGTAGTCATTGAAAATCCTTTTTAATATCCTTGTAAAAGCTAAATACATTAATTTTTGTCAAAGTTGGCTCGAATCTAGGCTTATTCTATGTTGATTGTGCCAGTGTGTGTTCAAGAACATCGGGCTTGCTGAAACCAGTGATGATATGAACTAAAAGAAACTCAAAAAAAAGTGAACTGAAGTGAAAAGTATATTTACTAAAAAAAAACAGACTTCCCACACCACCATCTTTTTTACCCTATTTAACCACAATATCTCCTCTTTCAGCTTTGTTGAGCTGTCCCTTCCTTCAGTGCTTATCACTTCCACGATATACCACAACATTTGTATACGGCGTGCTCCACTAAACCAATTACTAAACACAAGGATATGCCACATTGATATTTTAGGCTTATCAAATTGTGGGTGTAACGCCCATAGAGTTTTGAATCCGGCATCCATTATCTAAATCCCTGCAAAGACATGATTTGTTGTTTTTAAAAATAAAACTTAAATGCAACAGTCAATTTCATTTTCTGGATGAAAATGATTCTTTTAGATTAATCATTCGGTAAAATACTCCATAGATTAATCGACAAAAATAGTTAAAATGTTAGTGGCAGCCCTAATACACCAGCTTATATTTTTTGTTATACATACACAAGGGCACACCTGCCCAGTAAACAATTAGAAAGCCTAAGTACTGCTTACATCAGGACTGGTTTTTGACAATGAACAGATCCCATGAAAGAATCTGTACCCTTACAGCGCCCCGGGGTGTTAATATGCTCCTTGAATATCGGTGTGAACTGAAGTGTCAGAGAGCCCGCAAGCCGACTCCGTCCCTTTCAACACACCCATTGTCTCAGAGAGGAAGAGGTGAGGCACGCAGGCGACAGCTGAGAGACATAACGCTTTATTGTGTAAAAACAGTGGGAAGTTACTGAGGCTGCTGTCCTCGTCCACGGCCAAATCCACCTCTCTGCAAGACAGGGATGCGCCAGGGGTCATTAGCTGCAACATACCCAAGTCTGACGGGCTAAAGGGAGAAGCAGGGCGAGACACTTACGAACTGGAAGTCTGCAGAGGCTCCGGCGCCGGCTTCGGCCTTCTTATCGGCACCGGCTGGGGGGGGATGAGAGCGAAGCATGACAGTGGCCCTCCTCCCGGGGTAGGGGACCAGGCAAGCAGCATGTGCTGTATACAGCACGCCACCCAAACTCATTCAAATCCACAGTAGATTAGGATCCCGTGACCACTGCACTGGACTATACCAACTGCACAAATCTGTGGGGGGTCTTTCTATTCACAGCCATCTACTTACATCTGAATAAATAAGGTCACCAATAAAAGCACAGTATGCAAAGTGCACCCATGTAGTGCAAACAAGCAGCAAAAGGAGTGGAGCATGTACTTACGTGGTGCCGCTGAGCGCCTGTATGTGTCCCGGTCAGCCTCCCCCCGGGCAAGCCGTGCTGGCCTCTCCCCATCGAGTGCTACAAGGCATATGACCAGGTCACATGATCATTCACTCAGCTCTAGAACACAGCTTTCGTTGTGCTTAGTTTTAAAGCATTTGCTTTAATGTTAGACTATTCTATTAATACAAACAAAGTAATCCAATGACAAACCCACACAGCTTTTATGAATTAAATACAAAGCTCTTTATTAGCAAGGAATATAAAGTTACCATCCTGATCGCACCCAACACACAGCTCACTTTGTGCACAGTATTTAAGGAAAAAAACTGCAGCAACACCCTAGGGTTTGATGCAAAAGCCTCTTCAATACTCCATCCATCCATCCATCCATCTATCTATCTATCCATCCGTCCCCTCTGGGCCAGCAGAGCGTTCCACATTTTTAGTCACAAACCCAGATTACTCCTGGAGGATTCCCAGGTGATTCCCACACTCACTAGCAGTTCTTATGCTGCGTTCCATTTACCTCGGAGGTCGGAACTCGGAACTGGGAATGACGTCACACACGAGTTTAACAGCGTTCCAGTGCAGCAGGTCGGAAAGCCATTTAACAATACCAGGGACCCGTTTGAAAAAGCTTACCTGGCTAACTTGTCAGATTTAATTTCTCCCCAGTTTAAATAGCCTTTATCTTTGTTCACTTACATTTAGCAGAGACTAATTTAAGTTCAACAAGCTGTGCACTAAAGCAAAAAAATTCTGCTTATTGAAACTGCCCCAGTTCTAACCCGGGTGACTGATAGCCAATGTTAGCAATAACAGTGGATAACATCACGCAGTATTTTTCCACATGAAAACACCGTTGCGACACATCCACAGATGTGCGTGGACAGTCCTGTGTGTACGACCGATTTATTGAGGCCTCAAATAAGACATTGAATGCTAATAAACAGCACAAATCTACAGCTTTAACTTCTGTCGATTTAGTGCGCAGCCATCTTGAATTCTGAAATCCAGTTGTGTCGTTTCCTCCGAACCCACGACTTGGAAACCTAACTTTTCGGGGTGTTCCAGCCAACGTTTCCGACTAGGATCTCTGAATTTCTGAGAAACGAGTTCAAATGGAACGCAGCAATATGTCCCGCACAAGCCCACGATCCAACACACAACGCATCTTCACCCACAAGCACATAAACCCATCTACACCAGTACCATAGAGGAACCGGCTGTGAGCAGGCGGCCAGCGGCCGAGTGCCACCAAGGCAGCCGGGACCTCTCCCTATTAGTGAGCGCACCAAGGACGCTGGGCACACGGACGGGCGGCGAGAGCGGGCCGGGTACCTTTGGGCCGGGGCCTGGCGGTCTCCGGGCGGGTCTGCCGCCGTAGGGTAGCGGGCACGATTTCGGGGGGCAGGTGCAGGAAGTCCCTCAGGTACTGGATGCCCTCGTTGGTGAGGTACCAGTAGAAGTGACGCCAGGCGAACTGCTCTTTGACGTAGCCGCGGGACTTGAGGGACTGCAGGGCATTGTGGGGAAACAGAGGGATTCAGCCCACGGGGCATCACATGACCTACAGCACCGCTCGGTGTGATCACCAGCGAACGCCATAAGATTCAAGACTATTTATCGTCAGGAACACAGCAAACATGATGAACATCGCACTCTGCATGTCTGTCTAGTCACCGGTAAATGCGAATAGATTAAGGTGCTTACAGTACAATTATGACAGTATATCTATCCATCCATTTTCCAAACTGCTTATTCTTCTGGGTCAAGGGAGGTCCGTAGCCTATCCCAGAAGCTACGGGCATGAGGCGGGGAACAAGCCAGGATGGGGGGCCAGTCCATCAGAGGGCACAGTCACACACACCATTCACTCACACACACCATTCACTCACCCCAGGACGACATGCTGGGACCCCAAGCCACTCTCCCTCAGGGACTGAGAGCCACACAGGGTTAAACACACAGTAACGCTGCACGGATTACAGAATCTCAAGGGGCCCTGAGGTATAGACAGACGTCCACACACCACCCCCATTACTCCTCGAGACTGACTAGTCCGCAGGTCAGGGAGCTGGAGCCCACAGACTCAGAGCTTTGGTCCTTGGGAGGTGGGCACAGCGCGCTTCCCCCAGCAGATCAGAGGCTATCCCTCACCTGCATGGCCTTCATGACGTGCAGGTTGGGCACGTTCTTGTCCGCCAGCTCGGGGTGCTTGGCCAGGTGCACGTCCTTCTTGGCCACCATCACTCCCTCCTTGAAGAGGAGCTCGTAGATGGCGACGCGGTTCTTCTTGGGCATCAGCATCTGCGCGGAGTAGAAAGGGCCGGACACGGGGTAATTTTTAATAACCACATACACATGGTGTGGTGCCCTACGCGGATAAAATATGTGAAAAGGTGACGGTTCAATCCGATAACAAATTTTTCCGTTCAGTAACTACAACATGTTTACTGAAGGTATGAGCCATTTCTTGCGTTGCGCCTGAGGCCCAGTCCGTCTCGCTGGCTTTAAACCCGCCATCTGGGTCGCGGTGCACTACTGCTTTATGACATGTGTACATGTATGACTGTAATGAGCTCCCATGAGTCCATCATTAAACATTCGGCTCCGAATATTTGGCGATGTTGACGATATAACACAGATTGTATGTGCTAATGGCTCGCCTACCTCTGCAGCCTGCTGCGGGACCGGAGCCGGAAAGGTCGGAGCATGCGCGCGAGCTCCTACATGCGCGAGAAGTGGCGCCTGCCGTACTGAGGGGACGCGTTACGCAGCCGCGCGCCGCCATATTGTACGGCAACCAGGGTGGCCTTCAAAACTACCGTGTGGCTTTATTTTAGGTAACATGCACTATGGATTATTATTACCGAAGTATTATTGGGAGAAATTAACTATTTTGCTCAATATGATAATTTGAAACTTCGAAGTCCGACTGCAGCAGTACAAGTATATATGTATATAGGTATATATGTATGTATGTATGTATGTATGCAGTACAAGGTCGTGCTAAGACTGCAGCGCTTCCCAAGAAGGAAAGGCGAGAAGGCAGTGGGCAGGGTGGATGGGATGCCAGTCCACCATAAGACACACACGCACTCTATGGGAACTTTACAGCTACCAAATGAACCATCAGCGTATTTTTTGAAACTCTGGGAGGAAATCTGAGAACCCACAATACATCCTAGCCAACAGGACGAAAAGATCCGCAGATCCTTTGTTAAAAATATAGTTACGCCTATTTTGTATGTAAATCGTGTCTTGAATCGATCCATATCTACGTACGGATTATCTCAGTTGCTTAGCAGCAATGGTTTTTAACGCTGGAAATTGTGTATAAAGGCTATAAAAAGCATATACTGTTGGTGCTATCTGTTTTGATTTGTGTGGGTCGATTCTCTAGTTGATGATGATTGTATCCCATTCTTTTAACAGAACATCACAACAGTCTCCTGAACCGCTTTGCTAAATGCATATTCATCCATTCATTTTCCATATCCGTTTGTCCTATATGCAGGGTCGCGGGGGTCTGGAGTTGACCCCGGCAGCTATGGACGCAAGGCAGGGAACAAACCAAAAGAGGGAGCCAACCTTTCGCAGGCAGCTGAAACCTCTAAACTGTATTTTCACTTTAAAGTTTTAATTGTATGTTAACAGATGAGCAGTACTGTTCCTTCAAGTAAACGTAATGTTTGCAGTTAAGGGCATAGAGTTGGGTATTGAGCTTGTGGTTCCGAGGCGGGGGTTAGGGGCTGGTTTGGCCAAAATGTTGAAACCAAACCTACGCCCTTGAATATTTGGTTAAAATGTAGACCTAAATGTATAGCTTGCAGAGCTTCTGAATACAGCTTTTATGTGCTGTGTTTTAAAGCTTTTATTTTCATTTTAGACGATAATGATGTTTTTCTATTGAACGAATAAATCCCATGACAGTAGTCCATAGTTTACATTAATTAAATACATAAGTGCTTAATAACCCTAAATATAAACTTACCTTCATCATCTTCGAGGCATAAATTATTGATCCCCCAATAAATTAAATAAAACCATAACGACTTTTTATAGGCTATTGATTACTAGGTTTTACTAAATTGTAAAAACGGAGTTTCAGTGTTTTATGTGTTTCATTAATGAGACGTGAGATGTTTTGAAAAGAGACAGGAATATGCCTATATATTCCCGCTGAATATATTGCTGCGGTCTTACCTATATACGACTAACAACCAGGCCATTATAAAGGTAAGGACAAAAGTTTACACCTTTGTAGGCTCAGCAAATAAGATAAATTTTATTGGTCCTAGGTGGAAATTCTTGTGCATACACAAGCAAGGTACAGCTTATGTAAAGCGCAAAATAAAATAAACATAATGGTTTGGTTTGAAACCATAGAACCTTTAAAAAGTAGACCTACACAGTATGTATTCACATTTACTCCGAAAAGGTTGTTATTATTATTATCATCATCATCATCATTATTATTATTCAGGGAGTGACACCCATGCCAGCTCCTTCTCCCAGCAAACCTGTCATTAATATGTAGCAGCAGCGGCCGAAGGCACCTCCTCCATCCTCCGCAGGCTCGGCAGCGCCACCTTCCCGCGCGTGTCCCGATCGCGGTGGCGACCGGAATAAAAACGTGCCGGATCGGGGTCACCTTCTGCTCCGATCGCCGCTCTGAGACAGACAGACCGCCGGAGATCCTGCTTACCGGGGACAGCGCAGGACCGCAGGTAGGCCAGCAATGTGCGACAGCAGGACGCGTTTGTCCGGATAATGACCCGTGTACCAAATGACAGGGTTTGCGTGTGCATGTTTGTTTGCATCTATTCATTTGTTTTTATTGCAGCCTTCATATTCGGAACTTGGAAAGTTAAATGCATTTTCCTTATTTATGGTGATTTTATTTATGTCTAGTGCTGACGAGTTAAAAACAGACGTTAAAGGCGTTTTGGGCGCTTTACCTATACCTCGGGTCTGTATTTCGGTAACGTAGACTTATGCTTTCTATAAAGGTAAGACAGGTCATTAACCTAGTTTTAGTAGGTGTAGGTGAGTCTGACCCTAACCGCGCATTCCCGGGGTGGGATTTTCTATGTTGGTGTTAATGGGATCGGGTATGCAGGTGTAAACTAAACTGGATTGAGTATGTCGGTGCAAAGGGATCGAGTATCTAGGCTAAATGGCATCTTGTATGTTGGTGTTAATGGGGCTAATCTCTGCGGGTCTGCTGACACTGAGCATATGAACATCCTTAACGAGCACCTTTCATGTTTTTATCAAACGATTTACTTAAGTGACTAAATGTTATTGATCATTATAAAGATGCCTGCTCCGAGTAATACGTCCCGTGGCTTTTAAGGGCATCACAGCACAGCGGCCGTGACGAAACCCAGCGTTTCACCCTGGAGTGCATCCCCGATCAGCGCTCAACCGATCAAAGCTCGCCCATCGACGCTCCCCCGATCCCGATCAGCGGTCTCCTGATCACCCACCCCCCTCCCCGTCCGCGTTTTCTCGGTCTGCGCTTCCCCCAATCTGCGTGTCCCCTGTTAGCGACCCCCCCCTCCCTCCCTCCCTCCCAATCAATGTTTCCCCTATCAGTGCTTCTCCACCAGCTCTCCTCGTCACGCCTCCCCTATTCCCCGCTACCCCTTAGTGCGCTACCACGGCTCCCTCACATGGGTCGCCGGGATAAACAAGCTCGACCTGTCGGGCGTCCGAGCGAAACACGGATACTGACACTTTAAATGGGACTAGTGATTTAAACATCACTGACAGCATAGGGATCTAAAAGTACATCTTAGACTAGTTCTCATAGAAGATGTTAAATCAAATAGCATACCTGATTTTTTAAAATTATTATTACAAAACCATGCTGTTTAGAATAGATAGGTGTCCGATTGTGCAGTACACAAATCGTCCAACGACGGCATATTTATTAACATTACTATCCCTTATATCTTCTACAAAAACGGGAAGAACGTCATTTGTTTTGAAGTGCTGCTTTTAATGTGAAGTGGCGCAGGTCTGTTGCTCCGCAATTGAAAGAGGGAGATAACCGTTTGGCAGTGACAGCAGCGAGCTTTATTCCCCTCTGTGAAATGTTACCGTGTTATGCTAAATGTACTGACTTTTCACGGCACACGCGTCACCCTTTTGTGAACTTAGCGGGATTCTAACTGTAATATTAATACTACTTGATCACTCTATTCACATTGCCTAGTGAAACGAGGTCCGCTATCGTGTTACACAGCGGCCAGCAGATGGGAGCCTGATCAGTTAAGGGCGAAATTTATAGCGGCGACCTCGGGATTTGCTTCGAGAATGGCGGACTGTGATCTGCTGATAGAGCAGGCAGGTCGTCTTGCATGTGTATCTAAACAACTCTCTCTCTCATCGGGGCTTCACGTAAATTTTAACTGTTTGTGGTCTCTGATTGATGTTAGGTGCCGGTCTGAAAAAGGGTGTTTACAGTACAGATACAGTGCACGTACCACAGTAAATAAATCTCCTGTGCCCTGCTTCACGCTTGGTACCATATGGGCCGTCTGGTACCAGACTGACAGTACAAGGATGACTTTAGGCTCGTGGCCTGAGGCTGTGTGTTACACGAGAGCTGTCCGTGGTTCTGATCCGAGTGCAGAGGTAAGCTGGGGTTGGGTTTGCCTTAGGGCACCGTCTACTGAGGGCCCCTCGATTTCAAAAGCAGCCCAGATTGTTGTGCACGTTTGGAAACCTGCTGCTTGTCCCCAGAAACCGAGGCTTCGTGTTCATAACATTCTTTAAAAATATATTTTTATGACTATTTCCCGTGCAGTAATGAGGCCTCTCTAAGGTTGTACCAAGGTGCTTATGGAGGTGATTCTTCCCCACAGTTGATTGGTCTGTTTCCTTATTGATAAGAGAAAAAGGACCCTTGCAGGGTGCATACTTTCCTGTTTTTTTATGCATACCCCCTGTGAAAGTATCCTGTTACTTTTAATTAAAAGTAAATAGCAAACACATCACAGTGACAGGTCACAGTCCCAGCTGCCATCTTTGGTCCCTCGTAACGAGCTGAAGGTCTCGCTGTTGACATGCGTCCGTGTTACTGTAGCGCCACACAGAAATCCAGTGAAATTCCACAATTAAAAAAACTTATCAGCTTTATTGGAAAATGAAGAGGTTCACGTTGTTTAAACCAAGACCAGCTGTCAAATGGGAGGTGTTACGGCTGACCGGGCGAGAAGGGGGAGTGTTTGTCAGTATGAGAGACTCACAGCTGTCCCTGTCCCTCCTTTTGAGCCAGAAATTGCCGTTACCACCTGTTGGTTTAAGCGTTCTTTGTTCCTTGTGGACGTGCTGTGAGGGATCCTGATTTGGTGCCACTCACAGAACCTTCACATTACATCTTTACACTCAGCAGATGCTAAAGAAGCATCAGACAATTGAGGTTAATAGTAAAATCAGCCTGTCAACCCTGGGATTTGAACCAATGACCTTCTGATGATAGGCACAGTGGCCCAACCCACAGAGCCACACACCACACTGTTTTGGCACCGCTGGTTATTGTAGTATATGTGGCAGCACACCACCACCCTCCCCCCACGAGGTCCAACCCCCCACCCCGTCCTGCGCTGCTCTGCTGGGGAGGGTCTCGGTGTTTTTTTCAGGTCACCCCGGGCTGCCGAGATGACCCTTCCACGCCAAGGCGACCTCATAGTTGTGTTGGGGTCTAATGGGGAGAGCGGTCAGGACCCCCCCCCCCCCCCCCCCACATACTATCCTACCGTGGACGAAGCTCCCGTACCACCAAGCGAAATGCTGAGGGTTAGGGGGGGGGGTTCGTATAATACTGCTCCTGGTATATCTGTGCGGTGAACTGCGATTCAGCAGTAGGAGGCCCTGGGGAAACCAGTGTTTTACCTGCTAGCATCCGAGGCCAGGAAACACTGCGGCCGTAGATCTCATGTCACGTGACCCACGCTTCCTGTCCTCTACGCTCCCTGCCTTCAGCACCTGTCGGTCTGTAGCCGGCCGCGCGGCTCGCCCAGGTGAGCCCGCTAGATCGTCATCAGCGTGACCTTTGTAAATGCCAGGCGGTGAATAAGCCTCCCGTCGCCGGATTGATGTCGTGGCTCTGGCGGGGTGGCCGGCGTTGGGCCTCTGAAGGCTCGAGGACAGCATTTGAGCCTCGCTCAGGTAAAAGATTTTAGTCCTGCTGTGTTACAGCGATGGATTTCAACCGGCGATCGTGATTCATGGTGCTAATCGGGCTGGGGTGGAGAGCTGGGTCACTGTAAGGCTGGAGGTAAGGGTAGTCTCCTAAATCGTAGTTCTTTGTAGGTATCACCAGAGACCACATTTCCGGGTCGTGAATCGTACACTGGAGGTGGTGCTTCAAGAGCGGAACTCGGTTTAGATTCGCTGAGCGGGCCGATGAGTGGCTGACGGAGACCTTTCAGATGCCGGCCAAGGCGGGTGCACATGATTGACCCTCCCCCTGCAGAAAGGTTGCACTGTCGGGAAGCCGGGGCCTCCCACTCCGTGCCGACCCCAGGCGCGTGACTGTGGCATGAAGTGAAGATCTTCCTGTCCCCCAACAGGTGGTCACTCTGCCCCAAACTTGGCCACGCCCACATGCCGTGTACCGGGCAGTGACATTACCTTTGTCATCGTCGTGGGTACGGTTCCCAGGGTTGGCGTGCCCCCCCCCCCCATCCCGCGCAGGAGGGCTGTGTCCTTGTCCTTCATGGACGTCCAGACCCCGCATGAGGAGGGAGGATTCTGGAGATCAAAGCAGACTAGGACTCCCTCTAGGTGTCTGTGAGCGTCTCCCGCCACACTGCCTGCCCGCATTTGTGCTGTTTGCTTTGGCTGTTCCTGTGCCATGTTAGCGATACTGCTGACAGGGCTATCCCTTCAGCGCTATTGTCGTTGGAGCTGCAGTTAATGCAGAGTGCAAATAAGGAACCCTCACCTGAGTCTGCCGTGGTTTTTAGCTCTGATTAATAGGCAGAGTTTTAATTATTATTGACTAATAAGCACCCCAGAGCGCCGGGAAACACCAGCAGGTAGTGAGACTGCCGCTTTTTGAAGTGCGGTTCCTCAGTACGCATTGCACCGGTGGTCATCGTGACATCGTCCCAGTGCGTGTCACCAGTTCGAGTGCCCCGGACAAACACGATTCTGTTTCCACAGATGCTGAGAAGACTAACGACTGAGGAATCGCCCTCTGAAAGTCACAGAGTGGAACCGGTTCTTACGTAATAGTTTCAGGTTCAATTTCATGTGTATTTATATAGCACACCATCAGGCACAGATGTCTCTGAATGTTCTTTACGGATTTAGGATAAATAATGAGGCAATACAGAAAAAAATCAGTAAAAAGACAACATAAGAGTTAAAATGATACAACGTAAAACACATATAAACTAATCAAAGGCTGTTAAAAACAGGATAGATTTAGACTTTTTTT
>JAABNY020000037.1:347701-360330 GCA_015164015.2 Brevimyrus niger
ACCCACACCCAGCACACTGTCTCCTTTATGTCAGCACGGGGTTTTCCCTTTAAAGGTCCTCGGCCCCTTATCTTCCTATAGTTTCCTTAAAGATGTGTTCCTGAAATCACCTTTGCTGTTGACTGATGCAAATGTCATATAAATGAAGGATGGAGGAGAAGAAGCAGAGGACACAGAAGAAGTAGCGCTAGCGTTAGCTTTAGCTGCTCCCCCGCGGCTGCCCCGGGGCGGGCAGAGCGCCAGCCCCTTCGGGAACGTCGCGATTCCCGCGGCTTGGACCTCCAGCGCCTGACAGCAGGCTGCGCCTGTGGGAGCGAATGAGAACTGGCTGGGCCGCATGACGGGATTTTAGCGTGAGATTAACGTGCTGTTCAGCCACGGCGGGATCCCAAACCGCAGCTGCCAGTCACAGCCAAACTGTTAGGTGTGGAAAAGAAAAGAAATTTGCATCATGATGGATGGGGTTTATTGTACGTCCCCTGAACCCTAAGGTGGGGCAGTCTAGCCCACACCAGAGGCAATTTATAAATTAAATTGATACTTAAGGGAGAGAGACGGTCGCTGTCCCAGAAACATGCGTGTTTGCAGAGGGTCGTGTCATTTCTCTGTATTTTCGTCGTTGCGGGTATGTTACCCATCGGGTGGATCTTGCGGATCCTGAGGGGGGCTGTCATTAGCTCTTGCAGCAGTAAAACTTCTTGTCAGCTAATTTGCTCCTGTATATCAAAGCAGCATGTTTCGGAACATTGTGCGTCGCATGAAGGTGTGAGGGAGCCGCTGTCAGTTTGTGGCAAGACTCCCAGAACGCCCGAGAGAGTTAGGATGTCAGAAATGTACGTTTCTGGCTAGATTCAGACAGATTGCTCACTAAGGAGAAATTAACATTTCAGTTTTAGTGGAATGACATCTCAAAATAGCATGTGGTCTCCGACACGCACTGCACCGACACTGGACACTGCACCGACACTGGACACTGCACCGACCCTGGACACTGCACCGAAACTGGACACTGCACCGACACTGGACACTGCAGCTGCCGGCCAGAGAACTGTGGGATAAACAAGTACAGCGACAAAACATACTTTCATTCAGATTTCAATCAAGATCTGCTGACAAAAAGTTATAAAAAAGTTTAAATGCCCCCCCCCAAAACACACACAGGCATGCAGCCAGCAAACAAATTATTTGCAACCTCTCTGATGGAAATTCTTCATAAAGTTTGCTGATGTATATAAGCATAAATCTTTATTTCCTTTGTTCCTTTGTTTGCAAATGACTTCCCTTGGTGGTGTTTGTCCTGTAACTTTTCATAAAAGAATAAAATACAGGAGGTTAGATATGATAACCCCTCGCTTCCAGCCGCTAATCCAGTCCATGGTCGGGGAAAAAGGGGGGGGGGGGCTTCCCTGCTTTTCCCCAGTGCTCCAGTGTAGAGTCCAGTGCAGCCTTGACGCAGCCACTGGACCCGTGACACTGCCGCCCCCGTGGACCTCGCATGCCGTCGCGTGGCCTTACCTCGGCTCAGTCCCTGTCTGCCGTATGGCATCCTGGCAGAGCCCTGGCCGCATTTAAGCTGCTCCGGGGCGGGGCGGAGCGTCCCCCCCCAACCCCCCAGCCTATCATATCAGTAGGTGCATCATTCCTGAAGCCAGGCTAGCTGAGGCCCCCACTGGTTTGACACCGTGTCTGTTTTCATGCTAACGCTAACTGCTTTTCCATCTGGGAATGGAAAGCCGTGGAGAAGCTGGGCGCGTAAACACACTGTATTTGATTAACCATCACTCACTGGGGACGCTTTCATCTGAAAACCACTTCACTGCTCTAAATACTGTACTCCAGGTAATACAAACACATACATTAGAACATGCTGTCAAGCTCCTTCTTTCTCTCATGCCTGGACACAGTCCAGGTGCCGGGATCAGACACTAAGGGGCTGTGGATGTTTCTTTGTCGTGCTGTCCCTTCATCAGCCCCTCCATACTGACTTGATTGACCTGGAACAGGAGCAAAGTGTTTGGTGATCTGCGTGTTTTGAGTTTTGGGTACAAGCAGCTTACCACACACTGCGACTGATCGTCGTGACCCAGTCCATGTGACCGAACAACACACTGACCCCTTTCTGTTAGTAGCTTGACGGAGCATTATATTCATGAGCTCACAGGTAGTCAGAGCTCACAGGTAGTCATTATATTCATGAGCTCACAGGTAGTCATTATATTCATGAGCTCACAGGTAGTCAGAGCTCACAGGTAGTCATTATATTCATGAGCTCACAGGTAGTCATTATATTCATGAGCTCACAGGTAGTCAGAGCTCACAGGTAGTCATTATATTCATGAGCTCACGGGCAGCCTTGCGTACTTTAAATGAAGCTGGTTGTCTGTGGTTCAGATTCAGGCGACTGCGCTAATCTGCGCGGAACCAGCAGCTTGAACCTTAAACCAAGACAGAGCTGCCAAGTCGTGGCAGAGCAGAGGTTAGATGTCGGTCATCCAGACCGTGGTTTTGTTTCAGCCGACCAGTGGAATAATGGTTGTGTCACTGTCATCATGACAAACTCCAACCTGAAGGGACAGCCTCATGCAGGAAACGTGGACTCAGCTGAATGTTCAGACCCACGTTTGCTGAAATCGGGCCTGACTCAGCCCCCTCGGCGCTCAGGCTCAGACGGGATCAGGTTTCGCCACTGTCCCATCCCAGCCGCACTCGGTGAGACGCACGCTTCCTCGATAAGATCTAAACTGACGTTTCCAAAAGATTTTAAAGATGCAGCGTTTGCTAGAGAGAGTCTTCACACCTGCAGGACTGACATGCGGGTACGTAGGGGGGGGGGGGGGGGGGGGGGAGAAAGAAAGAAGGAAGGAGGGCGGGCGGGACGGGAGGGGGGGGACACTGGGGGGGGGGGGGGGGGGGGGGGGGGGGGGGGGGGGGGGGGGGGCGGGGGCAGAAAGGCAGTGGGCATTTATGTGTGGGAAATTAAATACAGCAGAATGCTCTAGAAGAACAGAGATTTTGCCCAACAAGCTCTATCTGAGCCCAAGCAAATCTGTAACGTTAGAAGGCAGATCCCACTGTGAGGCTTCAAGGTTTCGGCTAAAAGTCCATTAGGTTGTATAATAAGGTTGAGATGAAGCAGCCAGACATCAGATCAGGTCATGGTTTGGGAGGGGGGGCCGCGTTAGGCTCTGTGGCCCCCGTCACACCAAACATCCGAACTCTAACACCCCTTTGTACTGTTCCTTTTAGAAAAACTCCACACAAAACCTTCTTCACTCCTGTGGTCCATCGCCCTGGAAACTGAAATCGGGCACAGAGACGGGACACTGCGCAGCCCGGTGGGGAGGGGGGGGGGGGCATAGGAGCGAATCCCTCCGTGGATGTTTTTAGCCTCACACGGAATCGGCAGTTTATGGAATCGCCAGTTGATCTGCGACTCTCATGTTAGGATCTGCTTCAGTAAAGGTATCAGCACAGAACCTAGTCTGTTGAGAGGCCACCGGCACAGCGAAGGGGCGTTAGGATGTTAATGAGGTCAATGGGCCAAAATCTGCTCGCTCCTGAACCCGCTGCCGTTACCACTACCAATCATTTACCAAGCCCCAATCAGACTCCCCTTCAAAGGAAAGGTGTTCCAGGGCGTTCACAACTTCGTTTAATCTGATGAGTCCGAGCTTCTGAATTGGGTCCGTTTGAGTGTGAGCGACGCGTGGGCTGTTTGTGGAGGTGGACACTGAACCAGAGGTTCAGCAGGTGTTCACTTATCAAACGCACTGAACACCACTGTCACCAGCGCCGCCGGAAGTGCTGTGCTCAGCTGTGTAAACGCTCAGCGTCTGAGTGGTAAATGCATGGCAAACACAGTAAAAATGAGTGCACACAATTTTTAATGACATGCACGCATGCAGCGTTAGCATCCATTACTAACAGGTGATGTCTGAACAGGAATATTTAAGCTGTTCCTCTGAAATACCCTCATAAACTAAGACAGGCTGCTCAGACCGTAGAAAGCAGCTTAAACGGAGGCTTATGACGAATACAGGGTTTGATTGATCGGTTTATTGTGCGCATTTAAAGTCCCTCAGGTACGTTAGCAATGAATCAGATAATTTTCCATGGGTCGTTTTCTCCAGATAAATAAACGCACCTCCTCTTCCTGACGGGCAGTCTTGCAGAACATAAATATTTGCCCCAAGAGCCTCCTGTACATTGTGTTTGCACAGCTTTTGCACAAATCGTCACTGAGGGAGAGTGCCTCTCTTTCCTGCTGGCGGTCGGAGGTAGGAGGCTGGCCCCCCCCGCTCACTCACTGAGCGTCTCACGGCAAGCTCTCTCTCGGGGGGGCTCTCTCTCCGCCACCGGAGACCCCACATGCCGCAGAGCAGGCGGCTGCCCCCCTGATTGGTCCATCCACACTCAGCTCCATCCACAGCCGGAGTTTAGGAAGTCTTCTTTACATAAACTTTATCTATATCAGTCCACAAGTATTTATAGTTTCCATTGGCCATGCTTACTAACAGCATTTTTAATGGGCAAATATGCCATCAATGTTTTCTTCTTAATAAGGATTATGAAATGTTTTTAGCTTTTCTGTTAATTGCCCCCCATCCTTGTGATGTAGCCCGTAATAGCACCTTAGCCTGCCCTCTAAGGTCACATGACAAGCCGGTTCCCATCGTCTGCAAGTCCGTGGCCTCTTTGTCCAAGTGAGGACCCAGCATTTAATGCAGGTGCTCAATGCTCATTCTGTCATTATGCACAATGGGCCTCATTCACCAACCGTTCTCACAAACAAATTTGTTCTTTAACCCCACGTACACACGTTTTTTACAAAGATTCTCACATTCACCAATGTTTTCTGATCTGAATTCGTTCTTAGCTAAGAACAGAATCTACACACACTCAAGACCATTCGTACGCACATTTGAGTAATGATAGTTTGCTCAAAATAATTGGTCATAGCAGATTTGTTCATTCTACAGTTCATAAAATGATAGTATTTTAATTATTTATAAAAGTAAAATATTAAAAATAATTTTGAAGTGTAAAAATGATTTTCATGGTAGTGAAATGCGGATTATAAATAGGTCAGAATCTTCGTAAAAAGATGTGTTCATAAGAACATTTGGTGAATGAGGCCCAATGTGTTCATGCATAATGAACCGTAACCCCATACCAACCCCGATCACAGTAGCACTCTCAAATCTGTGGGCTCAGAATGCAGGTTTGCATGTGAATATGTGTCACGTTCATGCAGGCGCAGGAATCCTGGAGGTCTGGTAAATGTGGAGTTTATTCGGGGTAAGGCCCCGTCAGGAATACGGAACAATCAGGCAAAAACGGTGTTAAGATGTTAATGACCGGACTAGGGAAACATTCACAGAAACGCCAAATCAATAAAAGGCAACTGGAAACAGCTGATAACAAGGGGATTCCACACGAGGTAAACGAGGAGGCGTGCCACGCGGGAGGATCGGAACGATCAAGCATGACCATATGAATTCCATTGCTAATGAATAAACGATTCACATTATCAAACGTCCGTGACAGTAGATTTATGGCTGAGATAAACACCTTCCCCAGAATATGACATTGCCAACGACATAGCTACTGTAAATCCGGGTGTGGTGTGGAGACGTGATCAAGGCGTGAGGACATACACTATATGGAGAAAAGTATCAGGAGGCCTCTCTTAATCATTGGATTCAGGTGCTTCATTCATACCTGTTGCCACAGGTGTATGAAACTATGCACCAACCATGCAGTCAGGTTTAGAAACATTTCTGAGAGAATGGGTCATTCTGAAGAGCTCAATGAATTCAAGCGTGATACTGTCATAAGATGCCACCTTGGGAAAAAGTCAGTCCATGAAATTTCTTCCCTGTCAGATATTAAAAGGTTCAGCTGCAAGTGGTTTTATTGGAAAGTGGAAGCGTTTAGGGACAACAGAAACCACCAAGTGACAGACCAGGTAAAGTGACAGCTTGGTTACTGAGTGCTGAGACGCATAGCGTGTAAATGTCGCTGACGCTCTGTTGACTCAATAACTGCAGAGTTACAAACCTCCTCTGGCATTAACCCCAAGACAGAAGCTTCATGGAACGGGCTTCCATGGCCGAGCAGCTGCATGAAGGCCTGACATCAATGACAAGCGTCAGATACAGTGGTGTAAGGCAGGCCGCCACTGCACTCTTAGGCAGTGGAAACATGTTCTGTGGAGTGATGAATCATACTTCTATGTCTGGCAATCTGACGGACGAGTCTGGGTTTGGTGGATGAAAGGAGAACATTGCCTGCCTGACTGTATTGTGTCAACTGTAAAACTTGGTGGAGGGATGATGGCCTGAGGTTGTTTTTAAGGGTTTGGGCCTGGCCCCTTAGTATCAGTGAAGGGATCTCTTAATGCTACAGCATACCAAGACGTTTTGGTCAATTCTATGCTTCCAACTTTGTGGGGACAGTTTGGAGAAGGTCCTTTTCTGTTCCAGCATGACTGTACCCCTATGCACAAAGCAAGATTTATAAAGACATGGTTGGGTGAGTTTTGCATGGGGGAACTTAACTGGCCCGTAGAGACTCTTGACCTCAACCCCATCAAAGACCTTTGGGATAAACTATAAAGGAGACTGCGAGCCAGGCCTTCATGCCCAACATCAGTGCCTGACCTCACAAACGCTCTTCTGGATCAATGAGCGAAAATTCCCACAGACACACTTCGCAAATTTGTGGAAAGGAGTCCCAGATTAGTGACAACTCGATATTAATGCCTAAGGATTGGCATGTCAAAAAAAAAATCCTGTGAATGCCCCGATACATTTTTCCATGTAGTGTGTATCAACACTGTCTTTTGGTTAAAAGAACAGATAAAAAATGCACAGCCTTCCACTGAAATTCAGCTTTTTTTGCCATTTGTATGTGTATAAGCACAGGTACACCGGGATGTGTTAGGTTCATATATCCCATCATGCTCCGCTTTTTAAGACACAGACACAGATGAGCTGGGGGTCTGAATGTGGACCCCGGATGCACGTTTGTAAAAGCCCAGCGGTCATGGGGCTCCTGCTACTGGTTTTGGCCCACCGGGCCTCACCGCTGCCCCTCCAGCCGCTGACTCTCTCCATATTTAATAACTGTTTATCTTATGCACAGTCATGTGTGCACTATACTGTTCAAATGGGTGAAAGGTCATGACACCTCCCTCTGGGTGATGGGGAAAGAGGCCCACACGGCCTCCCTGCTCTCTGCCGAAGCCGAATGAGTGATCAGGGAGAGATCGCCCCAGCGTGCTCCAAGAGCCCAGGGTGACCAAAAGTGACCTAAGATGCCCCCCCCAACCGGCAAGTGGCTCTTTGATATGACGTCCATGGTGTGGCAGGTGTACACAGAGACACACGTGCAGGCAGGCAGGCACGCACACCCACACCCACGAAGCGGCTGTGTGTGGAGGCAAACACAGACCTGTGCAACCCCCCCCCCCCGCGCGCCTCCTCCTCCTCCTCCTCAGCGAGGCCTGCGGCTGTGGAACTTGGCTGTGTTCCCCGCAGGGCGCCGGCCTCACCCAGCACCTCTGTTTAAACAGAAAAGCCTTTCGACAAACAACCCAGCCTATCGCTACGGCAACAGTGACCCTTTCCCAGCCGTTGGGATCTCTCAGCAAACCAGTGACCAGAGGGGGTCAGAGGTCAGCGGTTTGGGGAAGCCTTCGGGGGGTGGTGACATAGCGCCCTCCTTACCTGGGGGGGACACTTATGATAATGGATCTTCAAACGTTAACCGCTGGGGTCTGTCAGATGACCCTCTCTTTGTCATGTGACTTAGGGTATCATTATATGCAAATAATACTTTTACTGAGAGTTTTACTCTCAATAAAACACTTTTAAGCCACAGTATTAAATCTGTGTAGTACTTATACAGCTTTGAGCAAAATAAAACAGAAAGGTAACTCATAGTATCATATTCATATATAAGATTCCATTGGGTTTATTGTCATTCTGAGAACATGCAGGCAGTGTGTTAGGGAACGAAATTCGGTACCAAGTTCCCGTGAACAGCACTGTAGCTTAAAATAAGCATTTACTTCTAGGGGAAAAACATACAGCGACTAAAAAAAGTACTCATTTATTACATACGTGTGTAAAACAGACATAACACCTCACGCCTAAAGTCAAAAAGGTGACCTTAATTACATAGTAAAAACGTATCTAATGTATTTTAATGTATGACCATATATGGATCATATAGTTGAAAATGACAAATATGCTTTTAAGTATGTATACAATAGAGTTATTGGATAATGGATTACCTAATGTACAAACTCAGTAAAGTTTAAATGTAGTTGACATTTAAATTCATTCATCCTTTCAGGAAAATATTTCATTCAGAAAGGCAGGGTGATACGTCCTCATTTTTAATCACCGTTTAATCTGCCTTAAAATTTCTGGAGATCATCTATACATGTTTCTGCTGTTTGTAAAGTATCGGACTATTTGAAAGGGGCGGGGCAATTCATCTCAGTGTACCAATCACATTACCGCAAACCGTAAATGGCGTATTTGGATTTGCTGTTGCAGGTGCTCGTTAATTCTATTTCCTTGTCCTTTTCGATGGAAGATACAACACAATAGCTAGCATACGGAAGAGGATTAGGGCCACCATGAAAATATTATATATATTATATGACTTTAATCTCGGAATTCTCACCTTAATCTCAGAATTCTCACTTTAGAAAAAAAAAGTCAGAATTCTGAGATTAAAATCAAAATTCTGAGAAAAAAGGTCAGAATTCTGAGAAAAAAAGTCAGAATTCTGAGGGAAAAAAAGTCAGAATTCTAAGAAAAATGTCAGAATTCAAAATATATTTTCATGGTGACCCTAATCATCATCCGTACTACCATGACCTTCAGAAAAAAAATTTTTCTCTGATGCTAAGGCCGATTAATACGAGCATGTGAAATGTACAAATTGATCGAGGCCTGCGATCTTTAAATAACCCTAACCATAAATGCTCTGAGGACTGTCTGACCTTTCTTAACAAAAAAAATGTAGCTACGTCGTTTTGGGTCTGGCGAAATAAATAAAATGTTAATAACATGGAGCTTACGATTGTGTAAAGACGTAATTGAGGAGCTCCGTATATGGCAACATGTTCATTCTGCAGTAGGAGATAATGATCGTCACTGTCGCCACTAGTTCACCGAGATGGAGCCTGGTTTGCTTTTATAACAGACAGCAGGTGTACATGATTATTCTTCAAACGTCGATAGCACCACGTTATTTTTAAGTATAACGCATGATCAATTGGTAGTTTTTTCCATTAAATTACAGAGAAAAGTTACAAATACATCCCAAATAGCACCATGTTATTGTTTCAAAGTTGAATTATAGTTAAATGCGTTGAATTGTGGTCAGTGTTGCATTATCAACGTTGAAACTGGATTAATTTTTTTGTCAGATTTTCAATATTGAAAAATTGATGGCGGCAAAACCTTGATTCAGTGTTGATATAAAGTGGAAGATTGAATATCGCCGTTGTTTCAACCTTTTTCTGATATGGAATCAATGTCATTTAAACATATGTGTGCTATCTGGGATAAATTTTGAGTAAATACATTTTAAGCCACTGCAGGCTCGCTAACTTTGGTCAGCTGGCTGCGCGTGAGATTTTAATTTCGAGGCAAGTCTGCACACGTATTTACATTCATGTAGCAGTTTTATTACCTTGTAAGTAGCCTGCGGGATTAGCAAATTACCCCAATGTTCTTGGTATAGCTAATTTCAGGTGTGTAATGTAGTAATGTAGATATGTCGTAAGATTTCCTGCGAGAGAGTCCGAAGGCTTGAGTGTCACGCCAGATGCGTGACCTGGCAACCCTGTAGGCTATATCAATGATAGAAATTCCCATTTATTGAAACGACTGATTTCAAGTAATCACAAGGGCATAAAACTGATATTTAGAATAAATAATTACATTTTTTGTCCCACCAAGATATATGTTTTTAGCAAATCTCGTGATAACAGAATCGGCACGTTTGTAATATGCCATTCGCCTCACTCGTACGTCGCTTCTTATAAAAATGTCTGTTAATTAAAAATACAAATTATTTACATTTATACAAAATGCAAATATGACAAGATTTAAGGTTTTAAGAATGACTAGTAAACTTTCACCGCTTATGAAATTAAATCGAGTGAAAGCCGGTGTTATTAGAAAAACGAGTACGTTAGGAAGACAGTTACACCGCCAAACTTTATAAAGTGTCATCTGCGTTACTGTTTGTTACACTCATCGGTTGCTCTGCATTTCGCATAAAATCTGAGCGACCTCTTAAATGTGGCTCTTAATCTGTTTAAGAAGCAACGTGCCGGGCTAGATAAACCAAACTGATGCCGAAATTTTTAGCAGTGCACGGGGCCAAATGCGAAAAAAACAACAACACACATCTAGTCCGTTAAAGACCTGTTTGCAAGAACAATCCGGCGGCTGACAAAGCGGCCGGCTACAAAGTGTCGCCTTTAAAATGATACCATTCGCTCGCCACCTGAAATAACGCCCCGATGGCTTTTCACGGCTGTTGATTCAAGTGAGTCACCAGCTCGAATCGTGTGCGTAGGTGATGCAATTAAACATCTCATTTTGTCAGCCTGATCATTTGCTTAGCTGGTCGTTTTTATTTGCATTCAATGTGACAGGAAATCTCGATTAAGCGCCATACAAGGTTACATAAAGCGCTGTCGGCACTATGATGGGAGGCTGCAAAGTAATACATATTTCTTATCTCACAGACGATCCTAAATAAAAGCGAGAACTGAGAGAAGTACTGCAGACATTTGTGTTAAGCTTGAGCATAATTTTAACTGGATACGTTTTGATTATAAAATATATGTATTCCAATTGAGGTTCAAAAACGGAATGTTATTAAAGTGTTTCTTAAACCAGCAAGCTATCAAAGCTTTATTAATATTTTTCCCCTTAATCATTCCACCTAATTTGCTTCAGCAATGGAAGGTCGTTCTTCACGTATTTTAATTAGAGAGCATATTTTGTATCGTATGTCTAAGGGAGTGAAGCTGTCTCTCTGAACAAATATGTGGCAGTAAGACTTAATGCCTATTTAAGGCCATGGTAAAATGTGAGCACCATGTCCTCCTAAAAGAGATCAGCTCAAGGCGTCCCACAGAGCCTTGGAGGGAGTGTGTCCTCGACCACATTCCCGGTCATTCTGTCTGAAGCCCTGTAGGACATGCCGGTTCATTAAGAGCACATGTGCCCTACCAGCACCTTAATCTTTCGCACTGCACTGCACTGCCCTGCCGATGGCTCCTCACTGCCACCCGTCTTTGACTTCAGGGCCTTTTCCAGAGAAGGTACTTTCCTTAAGAGCCCAGAACCTGAAAACTGATGCTAAACCAACAGGCACCGTAACCAACCGTATTGGCACAGCCATCTGCCACCATCCTGGCTTTTACTTCCTGCTTATGGCCCGGTTTTGGGTTACATCCTGTAGGTTTATGAAAAGGGCACTGAACAAAACTACCCTGCTGAGCTGCAGACTGCAGTATAGCAAACCGCGAGAAGAAATTTCTGAAGGTACCCTACAAGCAATGATGAACCAGCCCCTCGTCTAACTGCCTGCTCATTTGTCCTTTTAATTCTTTGGCCTCGGATTTTCCCTATAAATCCTGTTTACTATTTTCAGACTTCCAGGAAAGCACAGGAAAGATTTCCATTATGGGAAGGAACCCCAAACTGCTCAGGGCCTATAAGACAACATTTAAAGCTTCAAATCTATAACAAAGTGGGGTCACTTCCATGCAGCCGACCTTCATATCTGACAGCCACAGAAACGTTTAACGAAGCCGGCCGATGTTAAATTTATCCTTATTAGATGCACATACTGCTGCACAGGGGGGACAGCAAGACAGAAAAGAGGTTTGCATTCTACAGAAATCTAGCTAAATGCTGTTTGGTGGAGAAGTTATCAAACCAGAGGACGGTGCACTTGGATAGCTGAGGGCACACAGGAACACTGGCTATAATACCTGCATCAACATCCATCTAAGGATCCATGGATGGCTGCAGGTTCAAATCCTAGGGTCAGCAGAGTGATGTCACAGTCATGTCAAAGTTGGGCCCCAACCCCACATCCGTCAACCTGGGACAGCGCTGCACATACACAGAACCCCCCCCCCAGTGAGTGCAATGGTACTTACTGTGTGTGTGTGTGAGAGAGAAAGCCAAAGGTAAATGTTCTCTTTTCAGTGTTAATTTAATCATACAAATGTTCATTTATACATACAAGTAAAAGGATTCCATTTTTCAGGTTTCTTCATCATTCGATGTGCTATCATAGGACTCTACACAGACTGGACTCACTCATTCCAGTGCCCCACGCAGTCCGACACGCACCCGAATCACGGAGGAGAAAAACAAAACAAAACAAAGACCATCCATCAAGGAACCTAAAAAAAATCCAGACAGTCAACAAACAGAGCAAAGGAGAGAAGAGGAAGGCAGACCGGTGAGTGTATACTTTTCGGGATGGGGGGGGGGGGGGGGCTGCATGGAGAAATACTGGAGTGGGGACGTGGGGTTGGGGGCGCCTGGTCAGGGTCTTGGTGTCCCAAGTGGGGA
>JAABNY020000037.1:361222-371870 GCA_015164015.2 Brevimyrus niger
CCCCAAAGAAACGGAAACCCATGGGGAAACCCGGGGGGGCCCGGGGGGGGGGGGGGGGGCGCTACGAGCGTGTGCCGAATGCGACACGTCACCCCGAGAGCCGCAGACCGAGGACGCAAAGTGGGAATCAGTTCAGTGAGAAGCAGAACGTCAACAACCTGGCAGCTTGGCTACCTGCCTCGGGATAATTTGTCAAGTGGCGCCCTCTGCTGGTAAGTGATGGTGTTGCGTGCCAACTCGTTCTTTTATCCACTCACAGCGCCGCCTGGTGTATTAGATGTGCATGATGGAGCTTTGACATCGGATGCACAAAGACAGCAGGACAGCAGACAGCAGGGATCTTCCTTTCTGCACAAACCTTCCTTCTCTGAAGAACCTTTACAGCGGAACGGGGAAGACAGCAGCCCAGAAAGCATACACCGCTACAGGAGAAGCAGGAAAGCGGCGTGTGACGTCACACAGGAACCTGCAGAGCCGCTGAGGATCATTCCGTCTGCTCGGGGCCGGTGGCGCTCACTGCTCCTCGCTAAACTCTACACGGCGCTCAACAAGTCAGACTCAGAGGATAGAACGGAAAGAAAAGAACATCCGGTGTTCCATGCCCCACAAAAGACTCATAGCACTCAGGTCTTAATTTAGCATTCGTACATGCATTCTCCGGGCATTCAGGAATCACACACCCTTATCTTCACTGTTCATTTATATCGTCATCAGGGAGAGGAAACGGGATCTGTCAAGTGTCCATACGAAATCATTCGGAGCTGCTCCCGGCCGGCCCAGGATCGCCCCCCCCACCACCGCCCTCGGGGCGGCGGGGAGCAGCACCGCTGAGCCGTGGCTGGAGGCTGCCTTTAAGACTCTCCAAAGGGGTAGGGTCCGTGGATACCCTGTAGAAGAGAGGGGGGAGGGAGGCAGGAAGTCAGCAGGATCCGGGGTCCTCTGAATGTCCTTCGCGCGTCTGCAGGGGTACCGAGTGACAGGAGGAGTGCGAGAGGTCCCACCTGAGGTCCCACCCTGATCGACAGCGCGTTCGCCAGGGTGCCGGAAAAACTCCATGCAAGCAATCTTTGTTTAGAATGACTGTTTCCCGTACACTCCCACACGCGCCCCATGTCCAAGATAGCGTGCTCTGGCAATGACCAGCCTGCTGTCACGCCGCACACGCTATCCAAGTGCCCCAAGGGCCAGCAGCGAGCTCCCCAAATCACCGGGCAGGGCCCTATCAGGCTGCATTCATCTGCCTGGCATGTGGGTCGATAAGAGTGAGGCGAGCACCGCCCTCTGACAGCCGCAGCAAGGTGCCAGACTGCGGCCGGGAAAAGGCAGACAGCACACTTCCTGTTACTCAACAGCAGAGAGGCCCTTAGGCTAATCACTACCCCGAATGTTTACTGTACAGTCATCCGCGGCTGTGAAAAAAAAATAAGTAAAAAGCAAATTAACCTGATACCCTCTAACCTTGAATCATTTGTAACTGAACCCTTGTTCAATACAGACTTGGATGGGGTGGATGGGGTTGGGGGGGCGTGAGGGTGATTTCCGTGGTGCAAGTCAATACACTCCCTATATGAAATGAGACATTCCCGCACTGACATGGTTCATAACCCCTCCTTTCCCATCAACCTTTGCTGCACCCACATGGCAGCCACCATGGAATCACTGGGTGCGTTCGACTTCATGCAGTGACTTACAGCGCTGGCTTAAAGCAATGCATTCTGGTCCTGATGCAATGCATCACGGTTAGACTTTTTTTGTGTGACTTCAGCCGGCGCTGCATAATGTCACCACGTCACATGGTACCTCTCACCCAGCTGCAGAAACTGGAACCGCCTCTGTGACGACACGACTTTGCCCTTATTGGCTGAAGAGTTTAGTTACACGCATGATGTTTGTATCCCAGGAAGTTCTGATGCATAATCTGCTATTTCTCCCGAAAAGCAGCAGTGAGAACTGGTTCTCAGTTGATTTACCTGGTAAAATAAAGTTTAAATAAATGACATAAGTGCTCTAATAGCATTAGTGGTTTAGTGAGTTACTGGTTTGTTTATTGTTACTGTAATGTTGCACTACTTTATTTGTTTAATCATTCAGGCTGTGAAGAAGGCATTCAAGTAAGAATTGCATTGTACTCTGTACATGACAACAGCCATCTTTTTACACAGGGCCACTAGACAATTTATTTTTTTTCACTGCTGTTTGGATCAGGAGTTCATTATTGCAAATTTAATGTGCATGCAGGTGATATTTCTATAGATTTATATACGCTCTTCTGGCAATGCTGCCATTGCAGTCAGGTCTCGCACACTAGGAGGAGTAGAAGTTGTCCGATTCGGCCGCAGTCAGTTTATACTCCACCCCTGCAGCTGCCGGCAGATCTTGCTCCACGTCACGTCAACTGCAGACAGACCTAAGCCCAAGTCGAACGCACCCATAGAAACCAGTGAGGCCACGACGGCTCTCATTGGTTGCCTACTGGATGACCCCAGGACACCCTTGGAAGTACTAGGCCCTCGGGCCTCCGCTCACTCACCTGACTGTATGTCACCACCGACAGGTTGTTTTGGAGACTGTTTGGTGATATATTTACAGAGGTGTGTGACAGTCCGTTTTGATCCTGCTGGATGCCGTCCGAGTGCCCGTCCCAGGGACCTCCGGGGCTCCCGGCTCCCTTGTTCCTCTGTGGCGAGGCGAAGGGGTTGAAGTTACCCTCGACGTTGCGGTGGGGCTGGGTGTTGAACTCCGTCTCGAAGGAGCTGAGCTGCTGCGTGACGCCGAGTAGACCGCCCACCTCCACGCTGAGGATCACCCAGATCACGTCTGTGCACAGAGCCGGGGAGGTGGGGCTTAACAGGGAGCGTGCGCTGCCTATCACATCGCCTCAGCAGGCTTAATGCATGTATTGCCACTCACTGGACCATATGGTGTACAGCTCTACTGACCACGGCTCCTTTACACCTCAGTTCATACTTCATTTTTCCCTGCGTGCTTTCGGGCTGCGAGCAGCCATCCACATGGCAGCTTGTGTACATTTGGCTGAGGACGGTCGTGGTCGATGCATGCATGCAGCAGTCATACTCCACCAGACCAGGAGAGGGCAGATGTGCAAACATAAAGCAGTGTAGTGAAACAGGTATTACAGTAATAATGAATTCAATGGTAAATTAAGGACCTTAAAAAAAAAAAAAATTTAAAAAGCCTCCCCCTCCACACTCGCCGAAATTTATTGCCACCATTTCAAAATGCCAAAATAGTGTTGCTTTTTAAAAGACTGTATACCTCGATACAATGTCTGGACACTATGAAAAATTAGATATGCAGGTGTCTCCTTCCCCATACAGCTACTCACCATAACTATTATAAGAACAACAGCTATTTTTCCTCTCCTCGTTCATCATTAACCACTGATCTGGGAAAGTCCACGCTGCCACCTACTGGAAATGCCTAATCAATTACCATTGGTTGCAAGGTTTCCATTAGACATAAACCTGGCCTACAGACACGCCCACCGCAACTTTCTGCAGACAAGCCCTGACAACAAAGTGTATGTCATTTACCGAAACTGCATGTGGAAAAGTGAAGTATGAATTGATCTTAAGCCTAGAAAAGGCTTACCAGATACATCTCAAGGCTGCTGCCATAACAGAGAAACTTTTTGGGGACAGATACAAGTTTTCAGGCTATTTCCTAGCAAAGATGAGCCCAAAGGAAGCGGACAGAGAAGGCGGGAGCTGCAGTGTCCCGTCTCAGCCTGCGTACCCCCATAGAAGAGTCCAGTGGCTGTGCACATCCTCCACTGGCCCTGGTACATGCCGGGGGCAGCCGGACTGCGCATCTGCACGCTGACGTCGGACACCTCCTGCGGCTCCAGCGAGCGAACCAACACCATGTTGACGTGACCAAACTGGTCCCCGCCCACATACTTCAGACACACCCCTGGGGGCCAGGACTCCGCCCCTGTGAAGCAGAGAGAGAAAGAGAGTAAGGACCTTTAATGGGCAAGGAGGTATATCGGTGCACAGGGCCATCCAGGCACCTACATGGAACCTGACATCAATGAACAAGCTGGTAATCGCCCAGCAGGATTCCCCTCCCAGTCATTATCTGCAATTTAGCGATGACCACATAGGCTCATATATACGTGTAACTGAGCGGTACTGTGACAACATCCTTCAAAGGCCCCATTATAAGGACTGAAAGCTGACTGGTCCACTGCAGTCACGTGTCACTAACTAATCACAGCCTAAAAGTTCATTTAATCCCTGTAACCTGTTTTTGCAGACCTGTTTGTGGCAATAAGAACATAACGCTCCAATAAACAAAAGAATGACAAATACAGCATGCAGATAAACAGATTAATGTCATCTGCCGATCTGCATGATGATGTGAATGTCTGGGCCACAGAGGACAGCGGGTTCTCCGCAAACGTTTCTTCATACGCCATCGTTCTGAACAGTGAGGAGACACGTGGGTGCCGTTGACCCTTAAGCGGGGAGCAAACCGCACCCTCAGAGCCGGGGAGGCCGCACACACCTGTGTTCTGTATCCTCCAGGTCTTTGTGAATGGTGTGTCGGGGGGGACGGACTCCCCCTCGCCGATCGTCACGTCCTCCACGAACGACATGGATGGTGCGTTTATGTTGGGGCTCTCAAAGTCGTAGTACGCCCCAATAGCAGCCTGCAGGTTCCTGCCACAGGAGTGAAAACGGTCACTTGAACGGCCTTTCCAAATTAACATTATCGAGGGATTCCAAGCTTCCTCATCAGGTACAGGTGCCCAGTTCATGGCAGCGGCCGGTAAACATCTTCAAGTCGATTAGAAGCCTCTGTTACTAGGCCTTAAATCAAGGGGGGGACACACACCACTTTACAGAGGCTTGGTCACGTTCTCTATTTCGGGAGAGGAGTCATACGGGAAACGCCCTTCAAAGGGCTCTAATGCTGGAGATATCGCTGGAAACTTGCCGGCGCTGATATAAGCAGCCACACCCTTTGCTGCAGCACTCCTTGTGTGTAATAATTTCCCGAGAGTGGAGGGCACTCCCTGGAGTATCTCTCTGTTCCTGGGAACGTGCCCCAGGACACTGCAGACAGCATCTCTCAATAAACCATAGCAATAAAACCTGTACCTCTGCAGTGTGTTCATGGAGGGAGTAGACTGGTCAAGCGGGGACAGCACCATAAGGAGAACATCGCCTACTACTCCCTGCATGGCATCTTGTGGTCTATTCCCAAAATAAGGTGATGAAGGACTACAGCAGGGTGACCACTCAGATAAGGAGAAAAAAGGGGACTGGGGAATAAACCAAAAACTTTAAACAAGTGATTTAGTGTGTGATAAAAATGACGATGAGAGTTGGTGTGTCAGCACATTTTGATATAAAACACCTCCCAGCCTGTCCCCGGACCAACCGGTCCGTTTTCTGCAAACAAAACTGTCCAAAGGTACCGATCGCGTTAATCTTTCCGCAACGGTAGCACGCGGGCTCATCCTTTCCTTGCAACTTACCCAATGCACCGAAAATCACAAAGTTAAACCCGGTGTCCCTTACAGCCATCTTGCAGCCCTGGAAACATGACGTTGGAACAGAGAACCAGGCTGCTGTAAACTAAGCACCCCACACCGTGATTTTATGCTATGATGCTGAGATTAAGGTCCGAGCCTTTGGCAGAGACATAACCCAGTTTATAGAATTAACGTCCCCGATGGGGGGAAACGCGTCATTTATGCAGGTCGGGTTCATTGTACAGGTACATGTCTATGCAGAAGACCCACATGAAGCACCTGGAGAAACTCAGCATCGTCCAGCTGCACCTCCGACAGCCGCACAGGGGCTAAGAGAGACGCTGCCACACGGAACGGAGCTTGGAAAGCGTTCACACAGCGGGGAAAACACCCTATCCAAGTTATATCACCGGAGGTCGGCTCATGCAGACTAGGGCTCCCTGACCTATACAGTTACACGTTCAAGCCAGCGATCCCCAACTCGGTGGAGGAAAGCCAGCCCGAGTGGAGGAGGTAACACCGCGACACCCCCGTCCGGAGCGGGTCAACAGCGACTCTACCCTGACTTCCCATTAAATGGGGCACCCCCCAGAGCAGGACGCGCAGCCTGTCCCTTTACATCCACCCTTCTGTCCCTCCGTATGCCGCACTCACTGTCGCTAGACTGCTGCTTCACGGCAGGCGTCCCAATCTTGGCACAGGCCAAGCGCCCGACACCGACCACCAAGGCACCGGCACAACCTTACCACAATACACGGAGCCTCCATACACAGGGAAATAGGCGGAATCCAAGGGGCGTCTATTTATAATTATAAGGCTCACAAACGACGCTTTACTCTCTGAGGTGGGCTAAGCCGGGGTTAGCGCAGCGGCTAGGCCTCATATCCCCGGGCTCACCAGTTGGTCATGTCCAGGAAGAAGGCGCAGCCCGCGGGGTTCAGCTGGAAGCCGAGCAGCCTCTGGAACTCGGATATAAGCACGTCTTTGTCGGTGGTGCCCATACAGCTGAACTTCTGCATGAACTCCGGGTCCAAGTCCATATCCATGCCCTCCATGGCGGGTGTCCCGGGGCGGAGACGGGGGGTTTTCTACTAATTTAGTCCGAGGCCTCAACCAGGCATAACAAGCGAGCCGACAACAAGCCCAGTGCGCATGGGCGCGGCGGTGACGTGCGTAAACACGAGAGTGCCGGAAGCGCCGGGGAGCGCGAGGGGCTGGGCGGTGGTGGGCAGGGCCCTCTGCGCAGCATGACGTCAAAGGGTGCACGTGCCATACATCAGTGTTCGCGCTACCGAAGAAGCGCTTGTCGAGGGGTTATTATAGTTTGTTATCGGCAACTCGTTAGTGCTAAAGCCGGAAAAGGTGACTTACATTGTGTCATGTAGTTCTCCCCCCCCCCCCCCAGTTGAGGAGTCTGCATTGGAGCCTAACGGTGGCGCTGCAGCTAAGCCAGTCATCACTTCCTGCTGCGGTGCAGCGCCCAGCGGCTCCCAAGCCGAAGGAATTAAAAATCATTTCGTAAACATGCCAAAGTGAGTGCCCTGGTTCTCTTAATTGCCATTCTCTCCTAAGCTGGATCAGTGTGATGTCAGTATTTTTAGTCTAATTTTAGAAATTGGGGGAATGCTTATTTTGTGCTTTAGTGCTGGTGGCGGGTCAGGGAGAGTTTTATCACTCGAGTACCCCGTAAATGTTATGCATCCTGTAAATGAATCATAAAACTTCTAACATGTACGAAATCTAGAATATTCATGATTTTTTATATGGTATATAAATACATAGTTTGTATGCTTTTTATGTGGGGAGTCGTTTTGCGTGCGTTATTGACTCAAGTCTTCTGCCATAATTATTTCAGGTTTTATTGCGATTACTGTGATACTTACCTGACACATGATTCGGTAAGACCGCCCTATCCTCAGCCGTATTCGCAAGATAGATGCGTGCAAATAAACGGTCAGATTTATTTTGGTGTGTGGCAATAATTGTTATATAAGAAACTAAAAATCGGAATGATTTATTTTGTTAAAAAAAAAAAAAATAGGAATCCACTTATTTTGAAGAATAATCAACCACAACAAGGTCATTTAACCAGTCGGTTTGATGGCACAGTGCTGCCTAGCTCGTTGTTTCCACCTCTAATTTTAATGGCGTTTAAAATGTCCTTTTTGACAGCCTTCCGTGCGGAAAACGCATTGTAGTGGTCGCAAGCATAAAGAAAATGTCAAAGATTACTACAAGAAATGGATGGAGGAGCAAGCACAGAGCCTAATAGATAAAACAAGTAAGCGGAATGTTACATGAAGCAACCCATCTGCTTTGAATGAAGTTGTCATTGTACAATAATAATAATAATGACACTTTATTGATCTCTATAGGGAATTTCTTTTTTTGCCTCGTCTTGCTCTCCATGACACATACATACAGTATATGTAGTAATATATGTAGTATATGTACAGTATATGTAGGCGAGAACAAACTTGGCAGCAGAGGACAGCCACCTGCAGTGGTGGCTGGGGGTTAAGAGCTGATTTATACATCTGCGTCAAACCTACGCAGGTGGCCTGCGCCATGGCTTTGGATGTCATATTCAGTGTCTTCCGACCCTGCGATATGTTCAAATGTTGAATCACGCAATTGAAACGGCAAAAAAAAAACCATTTAACAAATTATACATTTATGGAGTTTTATTTATATTTGTGCTTCTCCAAGCATCTCTGAGACAAATTTGGAAAAAAGTTGAGCCGCTACAAAGTCACTTTTATGCATTTTCCCTTAAAAAAAAAAGTTGGCGTCTGCACTACTACTTACTTTATTTAGTCGTGTTAAGTATGAATAAACTTACTGGTGGTAAGTGAACCTGTTGTAGACCTGCTGCTACGATGCCTAGGGTGGATTAACATGCTTTTTTTTGCTCCCATAAAAAATGGCACCAAACAGACAAGTCGCAGTTCTTGCATTTTGTTTTGCCTCAACATCTATTTACATTTCTTGGGAGGTGCATGTCGTGCTGCAAGGTATGATCCGTGGCCACGCTGTACTTACACCATTGATTTGATTCCGAGGTGTAAATTGGCCTTAAAGGCTTTCTTGAGGGGCATGACTATTCTGCCAAGGCCAGGCTCGAACCAGCAACCTTCTGTTTACGGGCACAGAGGCTGAGCCACATGCTACACTCATCATTATGGTTTTCTGCAGTGTGTTTTGGTAACTGTGGTTCTTTGGTTCTGATGCTTAAATCTCTTGTTTTCTCCCAGCTGCTGCCTTCCAGCTAGGGAAGATCCCAGCCACACCGTTCCCTGGTGCGGCGCCCCCTGGTGGGGCCCTCATCCCTCCTCCAAACATTGGTGAGTAAACACAATTTGTTTTGCCTACTTTGGCGTATCATTGTTTCTGAAATGTCTAAATGATTGAGTGGCTACAAATCGTAAAGCCAGGACAGTATTCTGATCCCTAAAGATCCAGGCAGTGTAATCAGAAGACACTGGATCATTTCTCATATCATTACAGGTGGGCCACCACATCCTGGGATGTTACTAGCGCCCCCTATGGGCGGTCCTCCAATGATGCCCATGATGGGGGCCCCTCACCTTGGTATGATGCCTGGTGGGCCAGGTGAGTTTATGTTCTGACCCACTACATGCACATACAAGGTGCAGGGTTATGTCTCTGTCTCAAGGCAAGCATTTTTTCTTTGGTTGGATCATAAAATGGGTTGTCTGATATTGAAAATAAGGGAGGTGATGGTAGTGGTGGTGTGTTTTTTATGCTTTTGATATGTTTAATCTTTCTATGTTCATATGTTCATGCTGGAATTGTTTCATCGGACATACCAGGCTCCCTAGGTTTTCTGTAATATCTGTGGCCACACTTTAATGTCTCCTGCCCTGTTGTGCATCTCCTGATCATAACATCAATCTATTCAATCTATTCAATAACATTGGTCCATATAATGGACCTGGGGGTTTTTCCCACAAAGCAGCATTTCCCAGTTGAGCCAAATGTGATAGCTGTCCAACAGGAGGAGAGGTAAGCATTCCAGTTGGATAATCCTTAGATTATCATCTGGCTAATGAAGTCCTGCTTTATGGAGTAACCCCCTGGTCTGCAGGGACCTGCTGTGTTTGATTTTGTATTCTGATACTTATACACAACAGTGTAGTGCAAGTGCTGGTTTTGTCTCAGTTATGAGGAATATTGTTTCTGCTGGTGGAGCATCCATCTTGTAAATCAGGGATTGGGACCTCTAATCCCAGAGTGCCAGTCTCCAGCAGGTTCTCTTGCCTGATGAGTTAATATCTGCTTGAGATCAGGTGTGGTTCATGAGAGACCAGGGAGGATGGTGAACCTGCTGGATACACACTCCGGGATCAGGGTTGCCTAACTATGTTTTAAATAATTGTCCTAGTGTGCATTTCACAAAAGCTTCTGTTGACAACTTACATGGTTGAACCCACTCAGTTGCATGGTTCCAGCTATGGAAGTTACTAACAGCGTTAGCAACTATGCTCTTGGGAAACGCACCCCTGGTCTGCATTGTGGGCGGAGCCTGCAGCCTATCCCAGACAACGCACTGTACAAGACAGCAGTGCACCCTGGATGGGATACTGATTCACTGCAGGACACACAGTCACAATTTACTGGAAATTTAGAAACCAGTTCACTTGAACTTCATGTCTTTGGGCTTTGGGAAGAAACCGATTCAGCACCACACAGAACACTGGTGTGATTTGAAGCTGTCACAGTGGTACCCATTGAGCTACCTTAACACCTGTAGGTGACACCATGCAGGTTTAGTGTCGCTCAGAGCTGATTAGTCTGTTAATAGGTCACTGGAGTGGCAGAGTTTGAAGGGAAATGGTGTGTTTTGTAACAGTGTGAGAATCGGATTGGGGCACAGTAAGCGCTTTGTTTCAAACAGGCTGTTCTGGTTGTGGGCTAATCAAGGTAAAAACCTTCTATTTGTCTTTCTTTCCACAGCTCCCAGCATACACCCCCCCATGGGTAGCCCCATGCAGATGATGCCTGGCCCCCCCATGATGCGGACCCCAGCTCGGCCCATGATGGGGCCCCTTCGTCCTGGCATGGCCTGGCCTGACCAGTAGATCTGTTCCAGCTCTGGCAGTCCCCGTTCTCCCCCAACCCCCC
>JAABNY020000037.1:375570-388760 GCA_015164015.2 Brevimyrus niger
CCCCCCCCCCTCTATTAGTGTGGCTTGCTTGGCCGTGTGCCCCTGACGTCCCAGGCAGCGGCGTCATCACCCCGAGCTCCTGACCCAGCCGCCCTCGCCCCCCCCCTCCTGTGCCATGGTGATCCCTCCCCAGCAGAATCAGGGTGCCTGGCAGAGTTTCTCCCTTCACCTCCAGGGAGGGGCATGGGCCCACAGTGACCTCTGGCTGTTCTCTTGTACTCTTTCGCTGTGTTTGTTTTGGCCAGTTACCCTGTGCTCCTGCCTCCCTGCTGTTCAGTTTGCCATGAGGGTGTGATCACAGGCAGGGGCTCTGCAGGTGCCCGGGTTTCCCAGCCCTGTGAGAGGGCATTCCTGGCTGGCCTGGGGGCCCGCAGCTGGGAGGTACTTACTGTCTCCAGGGTACTTTCCGCTCATTATAATTAGCAGCCCCCATCCAGCCGAAACTGTGCTTGCGGTGTACAGAGCTTGCAGCTGTAACCATGTAATTTCCTGGGAGATTTTGGGTGTCATGTTGGGTGACACACATACCCACCTGGGGATTGGTAGCCTTTGGCTCTGCACCATATTTTGGGCTTTGGTCCAGGCGGCCTTAAGGTGGGAAGGAAGCGTGCCGGGCTGTGATTGGTTCCCCGCTCTGTCCGTCACTGTCTTGTATTGGGCTTGGAGCTCCTATTGGGCAACGTCACACTGCATGATGTGTCATTACCCTCCCCCCTGTGAGGAGGATGTACGCGGAGGGAATCGCGGGCCCCCCCCGATCCCCAGCATAGCAGAGGCAGAGCGGAACCATTTGAAATGCTGTCCCAATAGTTGTTTACCAGTGGAATTTTGGGACTCGGGGAGAAGGTGGCCCAGAAGCGATCTGAGTGCTTGGCAGGGCCTCCGTGTCCTGGAGCTGAGTCTTGGAGGTCAGTCCTGTCACCCGAGTTTGTCACGCCGCTGTGAGTCAGACTGCGAGGGTTCGAGGGCGAGGGTAGCTGTTGTGCAAAAGCCTGGCACTGTTTTCCGGGAGAACAGGAGTTCAGAGAAAAGTCCCTTTCTTGCTGAGCATGGGATCTCACAGTAACCCCCCACCCCCAAGGTTTTAATCACTTATTAAAATGTGGTCATTTCACCCCACAGTGGCTGCATTGGCTCCTGCTACATGGCCAGGTCAGTTATAACCAGCCTTTCTGGCTAAACCCCAACCCCCCCCCTCCCCACCCCGTCCCCGTGTGCAGGTTCACGAAGAACCTGTCCCCCGATAAGATCAACCTGAGCACACTGAAGGGGGAGGGCCAGCTCTCCAATCTCGAGCTGGACGAGGAGGTTCTGCAGAACATGCTGGACTTGCCCACCTGGCTGGCCGTAACCCGCGTCTACTGCAACAAGGCCGCCATCCGGGTAAGGGGGGGGGGGGGCGTCCTGCCAGCGAATGCCAGCAGCGAGCTGCTGTGTGATGGTGTTCTGAAGGCTCCGTTCCAAAACATAGTGGCCACATTCCTCTAGTGCCGCCAGGATACTGGCAAGCGGCATGCTGCTGATTTCCTGCCCTGTTGATCTCCCTCAGATCCAGTGGACGAAGCTGAAGACCAACCCCATATGCCTGGTAAGATCTCCCATCTCTCCACGCCCTTGACAGACCCGTCGTGTCGCCCCCCGCTAAGCTCTGCTCCTCCCTGCAGTTTCTGGACAAGGTGGAGGTGGAGATGAGGACCTGCGAGGAGCCACGCTCCCCCAATGGCCCCTCCCCCATCGCCATCACCGCCGGGCAAAGGTCAGGGCGGCCGCGCGCGTTCAACGGACCCTCACGCGTTTAACGATCGCGGGGCGCTTGGCGCAGTTAGAGGCTTCACGGGGCTCAGGACGACCCCGCCTGTGTCCGCAGCGAGTACGGCTTTGCCGAGAAGGTGGTGGAGGGCATGTCCGTGGTGATCAACTCCATCACCATCAAGGTGCAGGCCCGCGCCTTCCACGCCTCCTTCGAGCTCTGGCAGCTGCAGGGCACCAGCCTCAACCCCAAGTGGCAGCGCAGCGACCTCCGTTACACCCGCATCGCCGACCCCCGGAGGGGAGAGGTACGTACTGCTGCCCTGGGTGGCAGGGCCAACCCAGCTGTTGAGGGGCGTCTCCTGGTAGACGGCAGTGTTGAGATCTGGGAGGGAGGGTGCCCCCTTTCTTCTGGAGCCTGGGTTTGATCTAGGGCTGTGTTGAGCAGCAGATCGTCCTTGCGGCAGGGTGGGGGCAAGTCCTCCTCCTCGCCTCACTCTCTGCATCCTTACCTGCTCACTTGACCCCAAACGGCCCCCATTAATGTCCGAGGCGCCAACTTCAGGATTGGGACAGATGAAGGACATCTCCGCAAGAGCCTGTATCCGTCTCACTGGCCCGTGTGTGTGTGTGTGTGTGTGTGTGTGTGTGTGTGTGTGTGAGACCAGGTGCTGACCTTCAAGGAGATTAATTGGCAGAGCCTGCGCATCGAAGCGGACGCCATGGAGAGTCAGGAGCAGGACCTGGGCAGCACCCCGCTGCGGCTCATCACCAACCAGGGCCGCATCCGCATCGCGCTTAAGCGGAGGGTATGGCTACCTGACCCGCACTGCAGCACGTGTGGCCCGTAGAGAAAGTTTTTTTTCTTGAACGGGTGTCTGTCTAAATTTGGGATCTGGAGATCTGGGCACAGTGCATGATGGGACAGTGAAGGGCAGAGTCAGTAGTGAAAGGAGTGCCGTGAGTAGCTGGGCAGTAGTGGAAGGAGAGGTACAAGTACCTGGACAGGGCTGACTGAGAGAAACACTGTTTTGTATTTAGCTCTGTGCTGTACTGAACTTTGTATGGTTAAAAGTGACATTAACGACCTACTTGACTTGAGTAGTGGAAGGAGAGTCACAAACAATTGGTTGGCATTGGAAGAAGAGTCATGTGTACTTGGTCGGTAGTGGATAGTGTCAGGAGTCCCTAGTTGTTAGTGGAAGAGGAGAAACAAGTACCTGATTGGTAGCCGAAGGAGAGTCACAAGTACCTGATTGGTAGCCGAAGGAGAGTCACAAGTACCTGGTCGATAGTGGAGGATGAGTTGCCAGTGCCTGGTCAGTAGTGGAAGGAAAGTCACCAAGTAAGCGGTTGTTAACCAGTCCTATTATAATTTGGTCTCTGAGGCAGGTAATAGCATGTTGTAGTCACCAGGGGATGCTGTAGACTAGCAGAATGTAACCACCACTTTCTCTGCCAACCCCCCTCCCACCCCCCAAGGTTAAGGACTGCAATGTGTTGGCTTCCAAGCTGCACTTCATCCTGGACGACCTGCTGTGGGTGCTGACAGACTCTCAACTCAAAGCCGTGATCCACTATGCCAAGTCCCTGAGCGAGGCCATGGACAAGTCGGCCCAGCAGAGGAAGAGCATGGCTGGGGAGTCGCTGCAGGTGAGCGTGGGAGCCACCGTAATGACCCAGGGTTTATCTGCTAAACTAGTCGTCCGATAGGGAAACCCCCTCCCAGGGTCTCCATGTAGCAGGAAGAATTCATTCGCGGATCTGCGCCTACCTGCGGATCTGTATAGCTTCCAGACTCGGATGTCGGTCAGGACTTCAGCTGGGGATTGATGGTGGAGAGATGTCAGATCCCATGGATAGGGCTGAAGTTCTGTCCCTCTGTGCATCTTTCATTCGGGCCTCAGCACCAACCAAACACGTCATATGAACCTGGGGACCTACAGGCATAGAGTAGCAGGGTCTGTTGCAGCTGAATTCTAACTCGGCCTCGCATGCCGCTCTGAACAAGCTCCCGCTTTTCTGATTCTCTAGATTATGGTCTCTGGAGGGTCGAAGACATCATTCTGATAATGTTGTGTGGTGGCTTAATCTTGCTTGGATTCTCTAGGCCTTCCATCTATGGGGGGTCCTAAAATTATTGCCCCCTTGCCTTTGATTTGTTGAGGGTCACTTGACGCGAAAAAGGGAGTGGGGGAATATATTGATCCCAGCATCATTCAAAGCTCATGGGAGTTTTGCTTGCGTAAAAATGTTCTGAGAGCAGAATAAAAGTGATTGGCTATCTCTATCAACCAATCATTTTATAGAAGAGATGAGACCAAGACACATGATTGGTTGCTTGGGCTCACCTCCTCGACAATTTGATTTAGTCTGAATCATTTCTTCTGCCCCCAGAACCTTTTTGTGTTGAGTAAAACTCCCATGAGCTCATTGACAATGATCAATTTAAGTGACGTAGAAGGAGCGGTTGGTGTGTGGAAGAGAAGCTTCCGGTTGTCACTGTTTACAGGTCAGAAGGCAGGAGTTTGACCGAAAGCGATGTACTGATTGACTGCTGCCATCCTGTCTTTCTCAGACTGCACCCCCATCACCGGTTGCCCACTCGTCCTGGGCTGAGCCCGCGCCCCCTCCCAGCGGTGCCCCCAGCAACCTGAGCCAGTATTTCGAGCTTCATGACGTGAAGGAGTCTTCCTACCACACCTACATCTCCCGCCTGGACCTACACATCTGCAATGACAGCTCCACGCAGAGCTCGGGTTAGCCCACCTCCGCTTCCGGGTGCCCTGACTCACCAGTATCGTTGTTCCCTGCATACCTAGCAGTAATGATACAGCCTGCTGTAATTAGACCTTCGTCACTTACGGTAATGTGATGTTCGTATCAGGGTCGTGTGTGAGGGGAGCCTGACTTTCTTCTCCATTTGTACAGATGAGTCGCAGCCGCCAGGACCCCAAGGATCCATGCAGCTGACCTTCCGCAAGCTGGGCTTTGATTACTACCCCTTCCACCGTCCCGGTGAGCGCCAAAGGCCTTAGCCTGCTTGTCCTGGACACCTAAAGGTGTCGGACATGTCGTTTTGCTGTGGAAGAAAACGGCCATTCAAATGACCACGGGTGTTTCCTGCAGCTTGGACTGGCTGTGTGTATTAATCACTGCTGACCAGTGAATTTTTATCCGACTTCTCCTTTTCCAACTTGCCCCATGATATCTTCCTCGCTCCACGCAGTGGATGGCAGCCGTCACTGGGAGCGTCACTGCGGCGCCATGGAGACCCAATCCCAGTGGGCCGACGGACTGCTGCAGGAGTTCCAGAGGCGGCTGGAGGCCTCGGGCATCCCCGGGGCGCACTCGGAGTCTCTCCCCATTAGGAAAACCCAGGGTAGGAGACCCATGTCATGAAGATCTAAACCGACCTGCTAATTTTTAAAGCTTCCTCAAAATTCGACTCTTTTTTGTGTTGCAAGTCTAGTCGTACGGTTTCTTCCTGAAAGCATTTCTGCAGTTCTGCTCTGCCGAGAGGTGAGACCACAGCTGTGAGGTTCGGGGGCCGACGGTTCCTCTTTCTGTCTGACGCAGAGGGTGAACCCAGCCCCAAATCCAGCCCCCCCGAGCGAGGACATGGGGCCCGCCACGGATCTAGCCCTTGGAAGAGGCTGCGCTCCAGCTGCGTGGTGGTGCGTGTCGATGACCTGGATGTCCATCAGGTGAGGGAGGCCTGAGGTCACAGCCCTACGCATGTCCAGTCGTCTCTGGGGTGGCGTGGAGAGCACTTTGCACTCTGTGTGCATCCAGGGTGACCTCTGACGCCATCTGCTGGGGGTGTCACCCATCTTTAAATGTGCGAGGCAAGGGTGAGAGAGCCGAGTGCCATGCCCCTGATGGCCCCAGCCCTGCCAGGGTGCGAGGGGGGTTGATCTGGGTGCTTCTCTATCAGTGATTCGTGGGCTCCCTGATCAGAGCAGAATCCCCAACTACCGTCTCTCTAATCTTCATACACGTTTGCGTTTTTGCATTTTTCACATCAAATCCCCATCTGTTACTATGCAGGTGTCCACTGGAGGGCGCCACAGTAAGAAGACGCAGTCGTTCTTGTCCTGCAACCGGAAGGCCCTGCATCTGGATGACAGTGTGCCTGCCTTTTACGGACAGTTCACTGAATACTACTTTCCCGAGAGCCCCGGGCTCCCCGGTGAGTTAAAGATGGCCGCCGCTTTCCTGCATGGTTCCTCTTTGCCTGTGGGGGTGCAACTAATCAAATATAGTCTCATCTGTGAGATAAAGATGTGGTATCAGTGCAGTTGATAATCAGAGTAAAATGAATTATCTGCCTCTAGAAGAGACCCAGGGGTGGGTCAGTGTTGGGTGACTGGTATTTGTGGAGTGTTTACAGGTTCTCCAGCTTCCTCTGGCCGGGTTGTTGGGTAGATTTTCTGTGTTCACCATTCCCATTCTAGTTTATATTTCAAACTCTGTAAGGTCACTTGTATGATTTTCAGTGCTCTCTGCAGGACTTAAGATAAATGTTTAGAAAGTACCACTTACTACCCCCAATCGGTGACCCAACACGACCTTGTCTCTCTCTGTTCTTCTCTCCCTATCTCTCCCTCTCACTTTTTTTTTCTCTTCCTCTCCTTCTCTCTCTCCATCTTCTCTTCTTCTCTCTCTCCATCTTCTCTCCTCTCTCCCTATCTCTTTCTCTCACTCTTTCTTTTTCTCTTCCTCTCCTTCTCTCTCTCCATCTTCTCTTCTTCTCTCTCTCCATCTTCTCTCTCTCCTCTCTCCCTATCTCTTTCTCTCACTCTTTCTTTTTCTCTTCCTCTCCTTCTCTCTCTCCCTCTTCTTCTCTCTCTCTCTCTCTCTCTCTCTGCCGGCTCAGTTCCCTGCTCCAGCCTGTTCGCTCAGCTGAACGGCGTGCAGCTCTGTGTGGACCCCGCCAGTGTGCTGTGGATGAACCTTTTCTCCCAGGGCCTGCTGTCCACGCTGGAGCAGGTAAAGGCCTTTTACCACCTACAGGACAGCGGCAAGGGGGAGGAGCACGTGGACGCCAGGATGGATGCTGCCCAGCTCAAGGTGGGATCCCAACATTAAAAACTTAGTGTTTGCTGGATGTGCTGGGCTTGGTCGCTGTGGCGAGAAAAACACAATTTAACATTGGAACATATGCAAATTAATAACACTATACAACTAGCAAAAATTTCTTCTGTTCTCTAAAAAGTTGCTGACTTCTGGTTGGATGAACACAGCTTCAGCTCCCAAACCTCTCCTCAGGGGCACCTCAGCCAGTCCATGTATTTATTACATTTCACCACCAACTTATCCGCTTAATTAATTTAATTGGTTAAAAAAAAGTCAACGAGATATAGATTAGCTGTGCAGGGTTTGCTGGTGGTCAAGTCAAAAAGTACACGGGTGTGTTGGATGGGGGCTGAAGACACTGGGGTGACTTTAGGTTTTTAAATGACTAAGCTGACAGGCATAATATCATAGTTTTACATGAAGATCATTTGTGCACCATTTTGATTGGCTGCCTAATACTTTTGCATGTTACTGCACCTGATGAAGATTATTATACACAGCTGTCATTGTGGAGGATGACTGCTCCGGTTATTGCAGCTCAGAATACAAACGAACGCAGTGCCGCTTCACACAATTGTACACAACGGGTACACAATGACATGCGGTATGCAGTGAAGTATGAAATGCCTCTCCCTCTCTCCCCGTGTCTGTGCCCGTGGCTGCAGGTGATCATTCCCCTGGAGACTTCCATCCTGGACCACCCAGACCGCCCCCAATCCCTGAGCATAAGCTTCCCCCACCTGGTGCTGAGTAACACGCGACAATCCGCCCACGGCTCCCGCGCCGACCTGCATGCCACCTACCGCTCCTTCTCCTCCTGCCCGTTCTTTCAGCCCCCGCCGCCCTGTCCCTTTCCACGGGACCGGAGTTCCTTCCACCCCCTGCCCCCCGCCTTCCTCCGCCACTCCGCAGAGACGGGGCCGCTGCTCGTAGAGGCCAAGCCGGGGCGATCCCGAGACGTCTGGGCCGTCAGCTTGTCCCAGCTGGCTCTGAGCTTTGAGGGGTCCCGCCGGGGCCTCAAGGGGAAGCCCCTGCCCTTCCTGGAGCCCTTCTCCATGTCCGTCTGGATGTGCCGTCCCTCTGCCTTTGAGAACGGCCCACCTCGAGCTCTGCCCTTCCCCAACTATAATGTCAGACCATCAGACGGCTACGACCACTCCTCAGAGGTGCTGGGGCACCCCCCAAAATCCCAGACTGACTGCGATCTGCTCCAGGCGGATGAGGCCAGGGCGGAGCTGCCTATGGCCTCGGTCCACATCCTGGCCCAGGCCACATCTCCCATCAAGCTGTGGCTCAACCACTACCAGTACATCGCGCTATTGCGCATGAAGGACACCCTGGGCAGGCTGGGGGCGGAGCTGTCCCGGGATGCCATGCGGGTGGGCGGCAAGAAGGCGGAGTCTCTGACGGTGTGCGTCGCGGTCCTGATGGAAGTCGTCGAGGTGGGACTGCTGCTCCCCCCCGTTATCCGGGAATCCGAGGCGGAGCCGCGGTCCCCCGAGGAGACCGACAGCCCCAGCCTCACAGACTCTGAGCGCTCCCCGTCCCAGACGCCACATATGGAGATCCTGGAGGACAGCGGCATCGGCAATGGGCCAGCGGCTCCTGGAAGGGACGTGGATGGCCCAGTAGAGGAGGCGTGCGAGGCTCTGGAGGAGGTAGGGGAGGAGAAGGAGGAGTGCCAGGTGGTGCGGGACCCATCCCCCCCTTCGCTCTCGCCTGGACACCGGCCGCCGCTCTCCCGCAAAGGTTCTTCCTTCAGCCTGGAAGGGGAGCTGTCCAGTGCGCTGACAGCCACCAAGGATGTCACTCGGGACGCGCTGAGCGCCTCGCTGGACCTCACCAAGGGGGCATTCTCCATCACCAAGGACGCCTTCAGCCTTCTGAGCCGGAGCTCGGCCGTTAGCAAGATGCTCTTCACCCCGCAGATGAAGTGAGTCTGGTCACCATTTAGGATACGCCAAGGGGTGGGGGGGGGTCGGGAGACCTTTTTAGATGCAGATCAGGGGCTGGCTGCTTCGGGCTGCTCGCACGGCCTGTCCCGATCTTCTGACTCCCGGTGCAGCAGTACCGCTGAGAAAGGCGCTGACCTAGAAAGGCCCGGAAGATGTTAGCATGCAAGTCTGCTAAAGCCTGAGCAGGAATGGGAGTTAGTCAGATAATTTGGGTTTAGCCCAAAACAGACCAGGCTTGAGCAACAGGATAAGCTGGACAGATTAGGCACACCTATGGCTCGGTCCTGTTCTGTGTGGCAATCCTGTGAGGAGCAGCTTACTGCTGTGAATTGCGTATTTGACAACTAGAGGTGGATAGTTCAGATCCAGAAAGTGAAAATCCGAACCGAGATTTTGTTTCAACCAACCAGTTGAGTTCTCTGCGACTGTGACTCTTGATGCTGAACTGGTTGGTTGAAACAAAACCTTGGTCTGCATTTTTACTTTCGGGATCTGAACTGTCCATCTTTGGTAACAGCACAATGTAGCATCTAGCCTGCACACCCGTTTGCTTTCTGAATAGTACAACCGAAATGAAACCATTCCTTCTGGGTTGTGCAGGGACCAGAACCAACGTAGCGAGGAGGCCCCCTTCTCTATCCCCGGGGCTCTACGTCTCACACCCATACGGCAGTCCCCCTCCCAGCATTCCTTGGACAGCGCCATCCTGGATGGCAGCTTGCCCGAAGATCGGTTCTCCCTGGACAGCGACACCAGCGAGAACCTCACCGTCCACATGGATTCCGGTACGAGCACAAACCCTACGGCGTGCGTGTGTGTGTGTGTGTGTGTGTGTGTGTGCGTGTGCGTGTGTGTGTGAGGTCTCCCTGGAAGTGGTGCCAACACTGGGAGACGAAGGTAAACTGGTCCTAGTAGCACTGAGCTAACTGAAGCCACTGATGTAATGGAAGATTTCACAGCCAACATCTGGTGCAGTTACACTGGAGAGAGATGTAGCCTGTAATGCAGTAGCTCCGGTATGGTGTGTGAAGCAGCAAGAGGGAACACAGGAAGGGGCGTGGCTGATGCAGACACTCTTGTCTAGATGTCTGGCTGATGGTCCCGTTTCTGGGTAGTCGGGTGTCCGGATATCAGGTTAGGCGGATGTCTGGTCGGCTGAGTATCTGGTCGGCTGTTTGTCCGAATGTCTGGTTAGACGGATGTCTGATTAGCCTCGCGTCCAGAAGTCTGATTAGTTGACTCTGAAAGTGTCTGGTTAGCCAGTTACCTGACTGCCTGCTTAGCTGGATTTCCAGATGTCTGGATGTCTCATTAGTGAGCTGTCACATACATACATACATACACACACACACATATATATAGCCGGCACATATATATATAATGGTTAGCTGATCGCCTTTCTGCAGTTTGCATTGTGGACTCACTATAATTGTATTTTTGTGATGAACACAAAATGTCTTGCACCAGTGGTGGGACATAAGGTGAGCTGAATCCCAGAGAGACGTGCACAGGAGTGACACCCATCCATCCGTTGCCCTCTTTCAGAGTCCGGCTTGGAGTCCATGCGCCCAGAAAGTATCTCCGGTGCTCCCACTGACCCGGTTTACCCCAGGAGCGCCGCGCCTGCGAATGAGGGGGGGTCCTCCGCTGAGCTGAGCAGCTCGCTGTCACAGAGCATGGAGGACATTGCCCAGGACACGGTTAGCCTCTGCTCTCCGCATCAGAGAGACACACACCTCCTGTACCTGTCAGGCCAGCTTCGGCTGTCCCGTCCGGCGAACGGTGAATGGGGAGTCATTGACGCTACAAGGGAGAACCAGATGTTCTTCTAGAAACGTAGCAGCCACCAGCATCAGTTAATATCTCCAGTGTAAAAAGTCAAAAGGTGCTTATTACTTATAAAGTGTTGCACACGGAGGTGATTTTAACGTGCAGATGAGGGGCGTAAATAGACGTGTGTGTGTGTGTGAGGCGACGGTGGTACAGGTGTGTCTCTCTGACAGCCCGGTCTGGGTCAGTGAGGGTCGCATGGTGACTCGGGGCCGGGGCTGCGTCTCCTGTGCAGGCCGCAGTGCTGCTGTTGCAGCTGTCTTCCTTCTGCTGCACCGTGGACGCGACGGGTGATGACCTGGTGGTGGCAACGGAGGCGGAGACCCTCAAGACCCAGCAGCTGGGCAACCAGAAGCTCTCCGAGTTGCTGAGTAAGACTCGCGTCATCACCATCATCGCAGTGCTGCCATCGGGTCGCATCAGCTGACGGCCCAGTGTAAACCCGTCCCAATATGGCTGTCGAATTTTCCACCTCTCAATTCTTAAATGCCACTCTCTCCCACTGCACACTGCACATACTGCATTAATGCAGTATCACAGTGTAGCACCAGTAGCATACAGTACCATCTGGAAGCTGTTGCAGTGCAATAAGGGAACCGGTAACGTAAAAATCTGGACTCCAGTGCAGTGCGATCCGAGTTTCAGTAACGTAAGATCGGGACACTGATGCAGTGTGACCCGAGTGTCCTTATATAAATGCCATTTTAACTTTGTAAATTCTGTTCTTTGCCCAGCAGGTCTTACCCATCACCAACCCTCAGCCCCAGTGCCAACTTCCCCTGCCGCCAATGCTGGCCCCGTGGTCCGTGCGCGAATGGAGCTGGGTCCAAGTGCGGGCCGCCACTCGCCCCTGGCCGAGTCCGCCGGCTTTCTGGAGATGCGTGTGTCCGGCTGCCGGGCTGAGCTGCTGGCTTCCACGCTGTCCACGCTCGGGCCGTTCCTGGAGGACGAGCTCAGCGCCGACGTCCAGCCCATGCGACTGCACCTAGATAGCGCCACCATCACGCTCAAGGCAGGCGTCGCCTCTTATTGCGTCCAGTTGTCCGTCGGTCTATGCCAGGATACCTTCCGAGGGTGACTCTCCTGACCCCTGACCCCTGTCCCCTTCCCCGTCTTCCCCCAGGATGACGGGCCGCAGATATACCCCACATCCCCCCAGCCGATGCCTGTGGTCTTCATGCTGAATGGGGTGGTCCTGGAACGATTTGACGACGGGGTCTTCCACCTGAGAGGTTGGCCCGAGACCCAGTCTGGGCAGTCTGGTTTACAGCTTTGCGCAGATGCCTGCAGGCTCCCTCGACACCATTGCTGTCCACGCCGCCGATGTGTTTCAGTTTGTTTCCACTCTTTCTCGCAGCCGGTGGGAGCGATACGGAGCAATCCCACGCGGAGGGCGTCGCGACAGGCCGGACCGAGGCGTGCTGGCAGCTGTCGGACTGCTCGCCGTCTGCCCGACAGCAGGAGGACCATGAGGTGGGGCGTCGAGCGCGCTTGGCAGGCGGCGAGCTGATGGCACATATGAAGAGGTGCTATTAGAGCCATTTGTGCCATCGCTCTCCTCTCGACAGAGATAGATTCATTATGCGGTTAAATAGGAACACATGCTATAAGTAATGCAGTTACATTTCCAGCCACACAGTTGAAATTCCCTGCTTGGCCACTAGGTGGAATCGTATCTCTATGAGCCGAGTTGCCAGCTTTATTATACCTGACGGTCCTTATTTCTTTTTCTCTCCGGTGCAGGGCACCCCCCTTGAGATCCAGCTCCACGCAGCTCAGGCTGCTCTCGCCCAGGCTGTCTCTGACCGGCAGCGCCTCCTTCAAGAAGTTCGCAAGTACGACCCCTTGTTTAACCTCTGAAGCGCCACACCAGCGACCAGCGGAGGGCACCGTCCCTCACCATCCGGGACGGAACAGTGCACCGCGGAGGCTTGTCCGAAAGCAGCACCACACGGACATGGTAGCGCGAGGCAGAAGGAAAAATTGCCTGGCGTTCCCAAGAGGAAGAGGAGCACGGTGAACCCGTGCCGGCTTCGGCGGTGTGAGGGCCCGGGCCATGACGCACTCGGCTCCCCGGCAAGATGCTTCCACGGGGCGTGAATAGTTTATTGTCACACCTTGGTTTCAATGAGTCCCCTTCCCACATCTGGCTTGTTCACTTTTGCATGCCATGGTGAGACCTTTTTGTTTTTGATGTTTTGGTATTTCCATCACTGTGAAAACACCACCCATGACACTACACTCCTCATTCCTTCAAGAACAAGAAACACATAAAAAGGCCGTAGTCAGGTGAGAGACGAGCGGCCAGTCAGGTCTTCTGAGGTCACAGGGGAGTGGTCAGTGAGAGTCTCCTGAGGTCGGAGGGGAGTGGTCAGTGAGAGTCTCCTGAGGTCGGGGGGGAGTGGTCAGTGAGAGTCTCCTGAGGTCGGGGAGGAGTGGTCAGTGAGAGTCTCCTGAGGTCGGGGGGGAGTGGTCAGTGAGAGTCTCCTGAGGTCACGGGGGAGTGGTCAGTGAGGGTCTCCTGAGGTCACGGGGGAGGGGCTAGTGGGGGTCTGAAGTCATGGGGTCGGGGACAAT
>JAABNY020000037.1:452693-463817 GCA_015164015.2 Brevimyrus niger
TCTGTGCCCCCCTCCCCCCCCCATGGAGAGCAGTGGTGAGACCACTCCAACATACCAATGCTCCAGTTGCATTTTATCTCCACTTGGTGCCAAAACTCACACCGTCAGAACTCTGCGGTCCCCGGCTGCCCCGTGCAGCTTTAGTGCCCCCCTATCGGGGCCTGGGGCGACGTCCTGGTTCCGTTCCAGCATTTGCACATCCTGATCGTGAGACGTAGCACCTTGAGACTAATCCATAATCTCCACGAGGACCCGAGGACAGTCATCATGGACTGTTAAATATTCCCTAGCCGTCTGTATTTTGATACTTGAATGATTCTGCTTTTATAAATATAAATATGTATATGTATGTGATGTTTATTTTTTTGCCGCGTTTGTTGGATGGGGGAGAGAAGTGTTCAAGCTGCACATATCACGGTACCTGGTTAGCTGTCTTACTCTGGAAGACCTTTAAAATCTCACCGGGATTCGGCTCGGTACAGAAACTCGACTGTAAATAATCCTGGGCTTCCCGTCTTTGTTTTTTAATTATTTTTCATAATTGTTCAACTAATAAATGAAAAAGTAACCAAATTCTTGACGCATTTCTGTGATTTTTTTAATGGAATAGGATTTCTGCATTTTGATGTATATTTTGATACTTTTTGTATTTAAATCGGAAAACTGTGTGTGTGTGTGCACCCATCTGTCAATCATTTCTGCACAGATTAGGAACATAACTGGCTTTTCATGGTAGAATTAAAACTTAATCTAGTTATGGTTAAGATGAGGGTAAACTTACCCAGTTTGGTTACGGCTGAAGTACTTACTGTTCTGTGCAGATTTGTGCTACAGTGAAAACTGTCCTCAGCTCAGTTTGGAAAACATTTAACGCTGTTTAGCACAGATTCACTGCATGATTATTCATGTAAAAGCCATAAGATGAGAGAGGCTTTCCTTTGCTGCTCTTTCTTACAATCATAGAAAACCAGGCCACTGTTCACTTCATTGCACACAGAGGTTTCCTCTTGGTTGCACATGTTTAATTGGGTCTTCATCAGCTCCTGTCTTGAGCGCTTCCAGTAGATTCTAACTATAGCCAGCGGCTAATGGCTTGTAACTTGGTTCCCTGTTATGGCTGAGGGTCCACTATCATTGGGTTGTTTTGTATCATAATCCCAAGGATGTACGCTCTAATGGCACCCGATTCTGTGTGAGAGGTGAAGAACAGTCTGCCTGCGCACACCGGACAACACTGGTTTGTGTGAGTGGTATGAGGAAAGCTCTGTTGAAAAGCCACCTACAACCTGTATTAATATGTTAAGGATGGGCTGAGCTGGAAATGGTTCAGTCAAAATGAAAGCATCTCTGGTGCAGTATTGAGGATGTGGCTATCGTCTCTTTAACATCCGGAACAGTAACAGCCGGGCATCACTCTACTACTCTCTGAGAGGGTTGAAGCAGGGCTGCCCATCAGGGGCCTGCTTTCTGGTGGACTCTTGGGTTCTCAACCCTGTTTCATGTGTGATGGAGAAGAAAATAGTTTAACTGCTTGGCAAATTACCATTACAAGGTGACTCATTTTATTGCATGTGCACTGTGGTGTAGATGAACTGCACACATCAATGGGCTGGTCATCATTTGGCATATGGTTGAGGAGGGAGGGCATTCGATCAACCACGCCCTGGCAGTGACAGATTGCTAAGTGGGTTTCCAGGCTGGCCCCCACCCCCCCCAAAGCTGTGATTGAGTTACCGCTTCTGCAGGATGTCATGCTTCACCAAGGGTGAGCGATCTCTTCTGCAAGGGGACAGTGTGTATGCGGGTTTTTGGGATAACCTTTAAGTTGCCTGTTCAAACCCAGGTGTGAGGACTCTTCAGCCAATCAGTCCTCTAATTAGTAATCTAACTAGGGAGCTGCAGCAAAAACCTGCATAAGAACATAAGAAATATACAGACGAGAGGAGGCCATTCATTAAGTTCGTTTGGGAAGAACTCAACTAATTGCTCAGAGTTGTTAAAATCTTATCTAGCTCTGTTTTAAAGGAACCCAGGTTTTTAGCTAGCGTGACACTAGCAGGAAGACTATTCCATAGTCTAACTAAACATTGTGTAAAGAAGTTCTTTCTCAAATCCATTTTAAAATGTTCTCCAGCTAATTTCTACCTATGGCCACTGGGTCTTTTATTTGAACTAATATTGAAGTAACTATTTGGCTATACAGCATCTAGACCTGTTAGAATCTTATACACCTGGATCATGTCCCTCCTTAATCATCTTTGCTAGAGGCTAAACAGATTCAGCTCAGCTAACCTCTCCTCATAAGACAATCCTCTAAGACCAGGAATCATTCTTGTAGCCCTACATTGAACCTTTTCCAAGGCAGCAATGTCCTTCTTAAGGTATTGTGACCAAACCTGCACACAGTATTCTAGGTGGAGTCTTACCAAGGAATTGTATAATTGTAGCATCACCTCCTAGTCAAAGGTGCTGCTTTGGTTGGGTGGGAAAGCAGTGATGCAGGTAAACTGGCCAACGCACAGTAACGCTGGAGGTTACAACAGCGAGATCAGAAGACCTGTATAAACACACTGTATTTTTTGAGTCTCTCTGCACAAGATGGTAAATCGAAAGACCTCAGACTTTCTGCTTAAACAGCACACAGTGAATCTTTTCCAGCAAGATCTTTGTCTTTCAATTTAACCTGAGTAAATTTTAAAGAGGCATTTGTGGAGCAAATGGGGGAAATCTAACTACATTTCCCCCTCGGGCTGCCCTCTGCTGTCATACGGCGGTACTTCACAGTAAATCTGACAAATGACGTTGATGCTTAACTGTGATTGCACGTTTAAAATGCTTTGTTTTTGTGTATTTTGTATTAATTACACCCTTTCCTTTAACAAGAAAATATAAACGTGCATCTTGAGGCAAGCAGACTGAAAATTAAGTCATGAGAAAGGGTTTGCTTGTCTCCCTCTATCAGAATGAAGAGCAGCATTGCCCTCTAGCGATTAAAATATATCGTTACGGATCCTCATTGATCATATGTCTGACACGACTTGTAAACTTTATTAGGCCTACCACCCGACTTTGACCGAAACAACTAAACCCACAAACATCTGTAAGTGTTTGTTATAAAATAAAGTATACTTTATTCTAACTAAAACCTAAAAGATCGCATTATGCTCATGTCTATAAATTACGCTAATAACATGCAATGTTTGGTTTTTATAGTAGAGTAAAAAGCTTAGTGGTTGGTTACTGTTGGTTAGCTGGAGCCTGTGGACCAAACGCCAATGAAGACACCAATACCAGCCGGAGGTTAGGAACACCGATAACATTCATTTAAAAAAGACAATACAAAATCCGGACATTTCTTTACATGAGCAATAACAATTTTCAAGTGCAAATATCATTATCGACTCTACGACACATCATGGCAAAGTCTCATTATAAAAAAGCAATTTTAAAAATAAAATGGTTTGGATGGGCGATCGGGGGCGGGGTGTTTGTAAGGGTGACGCACGGCACAGATAAACAAAGCAGGTGAAACACTGTCATGTCGCATGAAGAAAGGTCCTCTGAGCGCGCGCCTCTGACGGGGGGCATCATGAACATCCACAGCTTTTCAGTGCAGGGATCTCCACCCAAGCAGCACCTGCGCTGACCTGCGCATGCGTGCGTACGTGCACGCGCGCGCTCATTAAAGCACGTAGTTGTTTGTTAACGACGAGGTTGGGAGTTCGTTCTAATGCATGGAATTGCATTTACAATAGGAGGTTTAATATTGAATTTTCAGTATAGTGTAACACCTTAACATAAACCATAAACCAGTCGCTACATTTCAAAGTAGCTTAAGAATATATCCTATTCGAACTTTAAATAAATTGTACAGTTTTGGCAAGTTAAAATATCGTTCCTGGCGTGTTTGCACAGACAAGAACTAGAGCCTAAATTCATTGCACTTAAACGATGAAGATGGGACGTCTAAATCTAGTGCATACCACAAGAATGTGTCCTACTGCCAGGGTTGTCTTTGGAAGAGCTCATTTTAATGGTTTAATTGTTGGGAGCCGGAGGCAGAGTCTGATCGACCCGTGGATGATTTAGGGACAGAAATCCTTAGGCCCAGGTGTCAATCTCCAGCTCCGATATGTCCTGCAGGGGGAGTGTCAGAGTCACTGCAGTGGACCCTCCCCCTCGCAGCAGCGCAGTCTTTACAGCACCTCTTTTGCTCTTAACCGAATGCTGTAGCTTCGTATGGGGGGGGGGGGGGGGGGGCCGTGAACCCTGGGGGGGGCGGGGGTGTTTTTTTTTTTTTTTTTTTTATTTTCTTTTTTTAAAGGTGCCTTTTGGGGGGGGGGGGGGGGGGGGGGGGGGGGGGGGGGGGGGGGGGGGGGGGGGCATGTAACAGATTGGCGGCTGGGGGTTGTTTTTTATTATTATTATTTAATTACTTATTTTAAAGTGACCTTTTGAAGTGAGCAGCGAACGTGTGTCCCAGAGAGACATTTGTCAGGCTCCCCCTGGTGGTGTGCTGCGGCTATGGCACACCACCTCTCCTCCGTTCCCTCTCTCTCCCTATTCCTTTCCCCCAGACTTTTTATTCACAAAAAGGTTAGCACTTTGATAAGTTAAACTTGGAATATAAAATTATTGATCTACGAGTAAGCAATGGACAATAGTACAATCAGAACATAGAACAGGTAGAAAAAGTAACTGTTTTAACAGCAAGATCTTAATAGTAAACTGCTCCAAGAGCTTAGATATAGTAAGGGTTTGAATGCTGTGAAAAATGCGAGATGGAACAAAGGACCCCGTTTTCAGGCGGCGTTTAGATCCATGGGGAGAACTGGTCCTGGACACTAGATGGCGCCCATCTGTCATAGAACAAGAGAGCTCTTGTTAAATGCACTCGCTCTGCTTGGATCCACACTCGTTATCATCATCACCTCCTCTGGCGGTGCTGGGTGTTCTGTTTTCATTCCCCGGTTCCCGGTGGGTCGCATACAGTCCAAAGCGTTCAGGGCGAGGTTTTTCACAATGCGAGGGCCACACCGTCGGGCTGGCAATGGAGGGAAGTCTGCATAGTGAAGTGTGTGTTCAAAGCCATTCAGGAAATAAGGTTCCTTTGTGTTCTCGGTGTCAGGAGCCTTCGTTGTTGTGGGCGGGGCCTGGAACCGAAGGGGCGGTGTTACTGACTACTTATATGGCCGCAGGAAGGCGGAGACTTTGCTGCTAATGAGCCGGATGAAGGAGCGAGGCAGCATCTCGTTGGACTCCCGGGTAGTGTACTTGAAGTAGTTGTGGGGGTGAGCCAGCACGTCGAACAGTGTCTTTATCAGCTTTTTGTCCTGATGGGGGAGGAGTCGAAGATGCATATCATTAGTGACAGCCTATCAGCCACTCGCCACTGAGGCAGGTCACATGGGTTATGCACACATGTTCTTACCCAGAGAATCTCCTTACCTTGAGGATCTCCTGGTGGTTTTCTGAGGCATAAAGTCGTCCATCCCGCACAATGTCCTCCACCAGCTGCTCATAGTCTTCTGCAGAGCCAAAGCCAAATGTCAACAGACTCATCTGGGCAGTGCCAGTTGAAGCCCACATGGGAACCTGCCCCCCCAAGTACCACAGAGAGGTCAAGTACTTCTAGGGAAGCATGGTGCTTGTAGAGCACCACTCTAATAATTTGACCATCTTTGCATCTAGGGCAAGTCTTGGCATCAGTCGGACACGTGGAGGCCGGGTAGACGTACCGTCGTAGGTGACGTACGGGATCTGGAAGCCACGGGCACTGTTGGCCTCATTTGACTTAAAGTTTATCCAGAGGCGCCGTGAGCGAGCAGTGAAAGCGATGGGCCTCTCGTACGTCTGGCAGGTCTCGTAGGTTGTGATGGAGGTGGCCGACCCTTTGGAGGACAGGGAAGCTGCTGAGACCAGCCAGAGGAGCTCAGCCACCGAACCTTCATGCTAAACCAGTGCCACTCCATGCAGGCCCCGACCATTAAGCTTTCCTTTGAAGTACGACCACAACGTGATTTACTCTGAATGAAGTGGTCTTGAAAATCAAAATGTGATCCGGTTCACCCCATCCTTGTACTGTATAAGTGATTTGAGGATAGACTGGAGGGATAATTCCTAATATAATGACACAATATCAAAGTCAATTAAATTCCATTCCAATTATCATCAGATCCCTCGATCGCCCAATGACCCCTAATGGAAATAATTTCTAATTACGTAAAGGTAGATTAATGGGGTCTTGAGGTGCACAGATGAAGCAGTGAACCTGTCACAGCTAAGCTATTCTCCTGAAAAGACCCTGCCCCCCGAGAGCCTTACAGTGTTCAGAGTCATACAATTAAACTTCCTTAATTAAGAAGCAACTGCAGCAAGAATTGGCAGGTCCTCAGTGGCTGAGAATCACGGCAATGAAGCCTGACTTTGGATGATGTGAGAGGAACAGAAGAGTAGGATTAAAGGATTGAGCTAAATGCACTTGGGCGCAGTGTCTGGGAACCACCCAAACAATTGTGTACTTCTGCGCTCAGCTTGATGCAGCGTGAGGCCAACTTTTCGGACTTAAAAGCCACGCGGACTCACAGTTCTTCCTCATCACCAGCACATCTCCGCACTCATCCTCGGACGGCAGAAAGATCTCGGGCACCACGATGAGGATCTTGCGTTTCGGCGGGGGGTTGATGTTCCAGGTGCACTCCACGTTGGCGGGGTAGTTGCCCGGGTAGTTAGGCGACTCAATGTAGCCGGTGAACTCGCCCATCTCGCCCCCGCACTCGCGATCTGCAGCACAGCATGGCGTCGATTAGGCGCCGAGCGGCGCGCGTGTTTTATTGCCGGGTGGTTGGCGGGGCTCTGAGGACTCACTCTTGCACTGGGAGACTGAGGTGGCACCATCAAAGTCTGTGGTGGTGTTCCCGGGGCAGGAGATGCAGTAGTTCTGGCGAAATTCAGTCTGGTAGGTGCCCAGAGGGCAGCGGATGCAACGGTGCACCGTCGTATTGTAATAGTGACCGGGGGAGCACTGAACTGCAAACACACACACCCACACACACACACACACACACACACAGAAGCATGGTAAGTGTATACGAGCTGAGTGCCGACAGAGTGCTCTGGCATGAGGTGATGCGTTTGCCCTGGCAGGGACGCACTTACCCCTGGCCTCACAGTCGTGGAAGGAGCTGGCACCCTCCCGTTTGGTGCTCAGGCCGCCCCCGCACGGGAAGCAGAGGGTCCGGCCCGGGTCCGGCTGATAGCTACCCTGCGGACATGGCTGACAGGGTTTGAAGCCGTTGCTGGAGTAGGACCCCATCGGGCACTGACCTGGGATCAGTGGACCAGTGCACCAGGTTGCTCAAGATAGGCCAGATAAAACCAAGTCTGCCTTTCTACTCTTTGAACGGCCAGCCGTGGACTCACCTGCACAGGAGGTGATGTTGCGGGCCCCGGCCAGTCCGTGTCCGTCGCTGCCTGGGCACAGGTCACAGGCCAGCTGGCCTTCCCTCTCCTGGAAGGTGCCTGGTGGACAGAGGACACAGCGCTCCTGCTCGCCGTGGTAGTACGACCCGGCGGGGCATCTAACTGAGGGCAAGAGGCCGGGATACCAGTGAATGCCAGTCAGCAGGCCACATGGCCCCCCCACCCAGCAGGCGGCCCTGCCCCTGGCTGCCCGGTCCAAGTATCTCCTTACCACAGCGCCCGTTGTCCTTCTCACGACCCGGGCCACAGTTCTCTTGGCGCTCGGGCGGCTGCGGCAGCTTCTGGGCCACCTCGTACTCCAGGCCCGCCATGCGTAGCAGGAAGCGTTCCTGGTTGATGGACTTCTTGAGGGCCTTGATGTAGGTCTTAACCTGCTTCTCCATGCGCTGCCTCAGGCAGCTCAGGTTGCAGCTACCTGGAGCGGGAGGGAGGATGGGAGGGATTGCACATCCCTGAATCATGACTCAAAGTGGGTCCTACTTTATCTATATTGCTATTTTAGGAAATATTTTAATATGAACTGAGTGTTTGTGTGTGTGGATGTTAGTCTGCAGGATGCCTGCAGGCGTGTGAATATCAGAAAATGTGGCATGACTCGCTGTGATGTCACTTGTCTGATCTATGATGTCATGCCTCCATGATATCACAGACCTGTTTGTGAGGCCTCGACTCACTCCTGCTGCCCCCCTCCCCTATAGATGGAGATGGCAGGGCACCCATGCGGGGGCAGTCACATAACCCGGCTTACCTGTGCTGTCTCCTGGCTTGACCTCGGCCTCCAGCTCCAGCGTGATGCGGGTCACCTCCTTGCCACTGGGGTTACGGGCACGCCGGCCCTTGGCTTTCTTGGAGGAGTCACACTTGAGGTTGACAAAGGTGACCAGGCAGTTACTGCAGGGCTGCCCGCTCCCTGTGGAGGCACAGAGTGGCATCGGTGAGGGGGCAGATCGGACCCATTACCATGGCGGGGGCTACTGGCGGCACCTCGGGAGAAGCTCACCTGGACCCAGCGCACGCCCCCCCTCATCCACTCGACCCCTCAGTTTGGGGTGCAGGTGGCACTTTGCATCCTTGATCCGGAAGGAGGCAGTCTGCTTCACCGGGGGCGGCAGAGTCTCTGTAGAACAGGCCCAGCGACGGAGGCATTTATACGGACTCTGACTCGATAGGCCAGAGTCATTACAGACAGACGTGTGATGTGTGTGTCGGGCTGGGGTGTGACTATGAGGGTTGAGGCTGATCGGAAAGTCACTGCTTCAAATGGGTTGATCATATCGCTTTCGGACTCTTGAGTAAGAACTTTGGCCGTGAAAACCCTGGATAAGTGGCTGCCTCTGTACTCCAAGACCCCAAGCTTCGCGCTCACCTCTGTAAGTTCGCCTCATAGGAAAGCGAGACAGCGTATGCAAAATTAAAGCATTCCTGTGTACTTTGATGTCTGGCCAAATAAAATTCCATTATGAAAAATCTGATTGGACAGCTCAGACCATGTTTGCTTATTGGGTGACACAGCATTGGCTGTTTCACATACACCTCCTGTCCTAGCTGCATACTTACAGAAAACTCAGACGCCATAAAGACCAGAGGAAGAACATTCAGACCCAGACAGTAAAAGTCCAAACCAAGATTTTGTTTCAACCAACCAGTTGAGTCCTCTGTGACTTTGACTCTTTATACTCAACTGGTTGGTTGAAACAAAGTCTCAGTCTGGATTTTTACTGTCTGGACCCAAACTCTCCACCTCTGACCAGTAATATTTCCTACAGGTTCAGTTATTTGAAGACCATTGTGGTGAGTCTACCCAGCTGGCAGCTGAAGCACTGTCACATCGCCCTCTGCGGTGCAGACCTCCCCGCTCACCCCCGAGAGCTCGTCATGAAGCACACCTTGTCAACAACGATGTCATTACATGACAAGTATGAACCTCGGGGAGTGAAATCTTGCGACTGACACAAATGCGGTGACCCAGCGGACCAAGTACGGGCCGACCGTCGTCGCGGTGAACGCGTGGCTGTGGCGGGGGGGGGCGGCACCTGTGCAGGTGGGGCCGCCGGCGCTGTCGGTCCTGCCAGGGGTTCTGCCGCGGACCGCGGGGATCCCACAGCTCACACTGTAACTGTTGTCGGACTCTGTAACGCAAACAGGAGCTTAGCGCCAGCAGGGGGCGCCGAGGGGCAGCACCGGGTACGGGAGGGGGTCCATCACACCTGCCAGGTAGTGGGCTCTGGAGGCGCAGGTCAGGAAGCAGCTCTCCTTCTTTCCAGCTTTGCTGCACGTCAGGGTCGCCTTGGAGGGCACCAAGCCGGAGACGCACTTCACCTGCTCTGGACCGCGCAAGCACACGCAAAACACTAACTGTAAGGAAAGTCGTTACAAGGTGCAGTTCGCAGGTTCGCTACAGTCAGCTCGCTCAGTTAAACATTCGAAAGGCCAGAAGCATCAGGGGCTGTGGGCTGCGGACACCCACTGCGGCCGCGGAGGGTTTGCCGACATACCGACGCAGTCCTTCCTGTTCCAGTGCAGCTTGTAGCCTGGGGGGCAGGTACACTCATAGCTGCCCAGCGTGTTGATGCAGCCGAACTTGCAGCCGCCGCGGTTGATGCTGCACTCGTCGATGTCTGCGAACACACACACACACACACACACACGCACACGTGGTTTGTCTCACTCGCTGCACAGCCCAGTGACCTGAAATGTCCCACATTTCCTGCCATATTTACTTGTCATCAGGCGTAATTAATTAAATCAGACGCCAGCCAAACCTGCGTGAAGAGAGAACACGCGGCGCCAGCGGCAGCTGAACAGCCCCCACCCCCACCACCATCACCACCACCACCACACCTCCCAGCATGCACCTGAGCAGACAGACAGCCACATGGGGGCTGGAGCACAAGGCCAGCCCCATAATGCAGAGCAGGGACCATCTGTTCCATCCAGCGGGACCCCAGATTCATTCAGAGGCTCACTCGCCTGAATGGTGCAGCGATCACCCACAACCGGGACACGTTCAGAATGAGGAGGTCAGCAGAAAATACTGCATGCGATGGATGCCATGGCTTTAAATATTAAAAGCTGAAAATGAGGGGGGGGGGGGGCTGAAGAGTTTCCCAGGGAGGTCAAGTAACCCCCGTCGGCTGAAGCGTCACGGGCGAGACGGATGTGTGTTTTTGCATTTGGGGCCGACGGAGGGCTTGAGGTCCTGGGGACACATGATACAGCCACACCGCACTTCCTCTCTGCCGGGCCACGCCGCTCGCGGGGGGAGGGCGGGACTCGGGAAATGGGCTAAATTACATGGGTTTTCAACACGGCACCAAACCGCATAACCACACTCAAACCAGATGGGACAGAGCAGGAGCCAGAGAGAAAATAACTTAATGAGAGCTGGGCTGAGGGTGCCAGTCCGCTGCTTCCTGGTAGATTCCTCCTAAGAGCCCCTTGACATGCCTCAGATGGGGGGCAGCGGGCTGCCTTTTCCTCATTTAAGCCATAGTAGTCTGACTGATGTTCTGCACCTTCCAGAGTTCTGCACTCACTAAAGCGTGTTTTTACAGGTTGAGAGATGAGAAGCTGCCCTCAGGGGCACGCAGAAGACAGTCCGCCCCCCTCCCCCCCCCCGTCTTTCAGCTGAGGTTCCATGGA
>JAABNY020000037.1:504600-526781 GCA_015164015.2 Brevimyrus niger
GTGTGTATGTGTGTGTGTGTGTGTGTGTGTGTGTGTGTGTATGTATGTGTGTGTATGTGTGTGTGTGTGTGTGTGTGTGTGTGTGTGTTTGTCTGTGTGTATATCTGTGTGCCTAAATGTGTGTGTGTGTGTGTGTATCCATGTGCATGTTTGTGTGCATTATCTGCGTCATGCAGAGAAAGTGACGATGAGATGGGCATGAGACCCCAGGCAGGTGGGCGGGGCCTTACGCAGCACTCAGCCCCCCCCCCCATCGGTGTGTGGGAGTCAGACATTCCTGAGCATGGCTTGGATCTGCACGAGCACCAGGCAGCTTCGCAAAATCACACCTTAAATACGTGTTTCGGCACCCAGGGCCCAGACAGCGTGTGTGATCCAGCCCGCGGTGGGGGGGGGGTGCTGCTGTCATTACCCAGGGTGCAAATATAACAAAACCCCACAGAACAAATAGAGCCCCCAGCTTGGGGGCGTCCATCAGCGCCTTGCATTCAGCCGCGACACACATGAAAAAAGCTGCTCTCGTTTTCACAATTTTAAAGCTGAGTGAGAAAACCATGAGCAGAGGATTAACGGAACTGTCAGTGAGGGGTGGGGGGGGGATTGTGAGGGGCAGGGGGGGCGCACTCAGGAACGGTCCATTAAAGAACTGAGCCCATGTTGCCCCATGACCTCAAACGAGCAAATCGTCAAGCAAGGAAATGGGTCACCTGACAGGAAGTGCCTGACCAGAAGGCGGGGCCAACAGAGGTCACATGAACTGTCTGCTATGTGTGAGCTGCCAGCGGTGTCTCTGGCGCCCCCGGCTGCCATGTTGGTGCTTAATGGCTTTTCCAGACTGTCCCGAATTACCCGAAAAAGCTCTGGAGGAACCACAGGCCCGGCAGACCTCAGATAAGACGAGGACGCAGTGCCAGCAGGAGTGGGGCCCAAAAATGGTGCCACCAGCAGTGGTTAGGAGGTACAGTAACAGAGAGCAGGGCTGCAGCACGCAGTGTCACTGGGAGTGACAGCACAGGCCAGCAGCGCCGTTTCCGCGTCTCGGTGTGACAGGAAGGTCACCTGACAGCCGCATGGCGTATCTGTACTCTGCGTGCGGAAGCATGTGCCAGTCCTTTGCCGACATCAGCGTGTGAATCCTGACATGTGCCATTTCGAGGCACAGGCTGGGGGTGTGTGTGTGTGGGGGGGGGGGTTGATCGCTGAATCTGACATGGAGGGATGAAGAGAGAGGAACAGCGGTCACATGCGACAGCCCAGTGCAGACACAGGACATACACACTCGAGACACATACATGGGACATGGGCACACATAACACACACACATGACATACATGCACATGTGACACAAGCATAGAAGACATGGGACACACACTCATGGTACGTGTGCACAGAGCACACAGACATGGGACACACGCACGCGGGTTACACACAAACAGGACACACGCACACGGGACGGGCAGTTCGTAACACGACATCTGCAGGAGCTCCTCTGTTCCCCGCAGTGACTGGTGAGGACATACGTAGGTGCTGAGAGGAGGGTCAAGGTACTCGACAGGATGGCCTCTGTGGAGAAGCAGCAACCTTCCCCAGAGGCTCAAACAGCCAAAGCCAGCTAGTGTTCAGCTAGCAAATCAGAGACTGTGAGAGCTTTGTTAGTCTAAAGCACGTCGGTGTCACGCTGTAAGAGGACTGGCTCTGGCCCTCCCCGGGTGCGGGGGGCTACCAGGGCTGGAAAACCAAAGCCTGCTGGCTCCAGATCCCTCCTGCCCTCGAAGTGTGGGCGCTCCCCCCCCCCCCTTCAGGCACCACCTGAGGGTGCAGCCCTGCCTGCAGGCTTTCCCAGAACTGCAAATAAGGAAATTCACCCCGCTTCCTGTACACCTCTGGCGTCCACCCCCAGGGGGCGCTCTCCCCCATCCACAAAGGGAACGGGGACTGAATGACATCATGCCTGTCACCTTGTTGGCCCACCAGCGCGCGGGGCAGAACACAACTAGGGGGTCCGAGCCCCCCACCTCCGAAATACACCCCCCATCTCTTACTCCCCTTCATGTTTCAATGCTTCCAACACTGATCTGTAATTAAGGCTTCGCTGCTGATGGATGATGACGCTTCCCAGCTACATCTGTGTTAAATAAACGCCACCATCACGTGCCGACTTCCCGTTAATCTCCCTCGCTGTCCCGGGCACTCCCCACCCCCCACCCTGTCCCCTGAAGCCGTCACATACTCGCACTCACCATGCTTCCACAATCCACCCCCGGTCATTCTTCTGACAGATGCCAAAATGCCCATCGCAGTGTTTGCATCCGGCTGGAAATGCCACAGTGTCTGACGGACTCCCAGATAATCATCTGGACAGGACCTGTGACACCAGAGGGGACGGCCAGGCCTGGCTAGGCAGCAAAAGGCTGTATCTCTGCCAAATCCCAGTCCGGGTGCCAAGCAGCCAGTCACTGTGCCATCGTCCCCATCGATTGATGTCATGGCCACCTTCCAGACTCCAGACATCAAAAGGCGGGCAATCAATGTTTCGCAAATTAAAAGACGTCTCCTTGCAAAAGGTAAATATTAGTTTTTCCCACAAGTGAGAGCAGGACCACCCAGGGTGCAAAATAGTCATTTTTACCCCCTCCTCTGCTTCTCTGTCTCTTTTTGTGTGTCTCAGCGTGACACCACTGAACACGCCTTCCCACAATCAGCCAGGGAGAGAGTGATAGTGAAAAGGGAGTAACAGAGAAAGAGAGAGAAAGAAAGACAGAGGAAGAGAGAGACCCTTTGCTGATTTCCACTGTGCTGGACTACTGATCTCACTCAATTCAGACTAACAAACAATACTATCATAACAAAAGCAACACCAATTATTACTACTACTAATATTATCATCATCACCATCATTGCTGTCTGTTATTATTGTTACTCTTGCTATAATAATAATTATTATTATTGTTATTATTATTATTATTGCTGTTGCTGTTGTGCACACCATGATATATAAATGCCAAGATAGCACATTATTTGGCTCACTGTGAGTTTTCACTCAATCTGCTTAATGTAAAATTAATCTAAAACCTTACTGCAGTGCAAGGCTTGCGATGTAGCGTTTTCATTACCGCCGTATTACTGACTCTACTGCCCACCTGAGAGCACCTCTGCAAGTAGGTGTCAAATACTGTCTAAGAGTGATACATACAGTGTAAAGTTCCAGAGTAAAAAAATAATGCCTAATACGGTAACATAATGTGAGAGAAGTGAGGGTTTAACGAAGCTAATGCCAGTTTGTTTTAGCTTTTTGATTTTTGTGGGACAGGTGAGACATAAACTGGGGTTCATCCCGGATATTGACCCTTCATACAGTCGTTTCTCGTCTGCAACACAAAGTGATGCGATTAAAGGCTTTTTAAGGTGTAAGGTGTTGGAAGGAATTTTCAGGCGAAAGGATCACCAGTGAGATCAGACCCGGCAGCTTTAGTTTACTTAAACGTTTTAAAAACGTTCAAAGCCTTTAACTTTGAGAGAGAGAGAGAGAGAGAGAGAGAGCGAGAGAGAGAGAGAGAGAGAGTCAAAGAGCGCCCAAGATCCTGCACTTCATTAAACTGGTATTAAATTGCCGGGCGCATTTCCCGGATCACTTTGAAAGTTAATTTCCCACCCATCCCTCCCAGAATAGCACACTGCCAGCTGCGCACCTGGCCCAGCCGCTTCCCCCCGCAGGGCTCACCTTGAGCGGCTTTGCTCCCCGAAGCGTGTGCCGGCTGCTGGACAAAGGCGATCAGGCAGAGGAGCAGCGATCCCGCACCGGCGCTCCCGCACATTATAACCGTTTAGTAAAGGGCTCCGCTCCGGGGACAGTGGTTCTGCAGCTCCTGCCTCGGGGGACCCCTGAGCACGCGTCAGCCGTGCCGCTGCCTATTCCGTATGAAACGCTCCGGCGCTGAGCGGCGCCCGACTCCGTGCAGCACTGGAGACAGCGAGCTCTACGATCATGTTAGACCCTCAACACTTTCAATATAAGAGAGACGAGGGGGGGGGGGGGGGGGGGGCGGGGGGGGGGGGGGGGGGGCTGGGGAGAGGGGGAAGGGGGAGGAGTGATGAAGATCCGTGCCTTGCTCCAGCTTCTCACTCCCTCTCCCTCCCTCCGTGTCTCTCTCTCTCTCTCTCACCCCCCCAGTACTTGCTGGGATTTTTCCTTTTCTGTAGGAATTTACAATCAGCTGCTGGTCAGACCGTGGTGGGGGTTGCCATGGAGATGGCTTCCGTGGGCGAGAGGTCAGACTCTGAGACCATGTGCAATTAATGGATCGGAGCGAAACCTCTTGCGACAGGCAGTAGGAGGCCAGTCATACCGGGGTCCTCGCATGTTTCCCAAAGTGGCCAGATAGCCAGTCTGTGCCTCACTATTAAATATGTCCTGCTGTGTTTCAATAATACAATTATTAGCAACTATTGCAATGCATAAGGGCCACGATCTCTGTGCCCCAACCATATGTTCAATATGGATTTGCTCCCACGTGATTCAGGCTTTTCTGTTTGGGTTTTTCATTTATGTTTTATCATGATATGTAATGTCTGCAAGCCACACGTGCCACAGAAGCTTAAAGGTAATCGGCCAGAAGCAGCTTTCCCTCGCACAAATGCAGGTTGAGACGTTCGAGCTGCTGATCATTAGAGTAGCTCATCATTAGAACCACTGATCGTTAGAGTCACTGATCACTAAAGTAGTTGATCATCAGAGCCACTGGCCATCAGAGCTGCCCATCATTTGAGCCAGTGGTCATTGGAGCCTCTGATCCTCAGAGCCACTGATCATTATAGCCACTATTAATCAGAGCTGCTGATCGGTAGCTGGTGAGTTCAGGTCCCACGCCGCACTCACGGAATTAGGCTTGTGCAAATGGCAGCCATATTCTATACGTTCCTGCTGGGCCCTTTGATGGGGCATTTGGGGTCCTGTCTGGCTGGACCCCTGGACCTGGCACTACATCCCAGTGAGATCCAGGCTCATCCTTACCTCCTGCTGAGTGTGAGCCCACTGCTGCCCCCCTGCCCCGTCCCATGAGCATCTCCCTGAGGCCGTACATGATTGGACCTCAGTATGAAACTCCGCAGTCCCTCCACCCGCTGCTGATCGCCAAGTCCCTTCCTGCTGGTGTGGTGTCACTCATCTGCATAGCAGCATGATGCTTTGCCACTTTTCTCTGCATCTGTTGTCATGCTGATTATAAGTATATCTGTGTGAAGGCCTGATACCATCTCAGGGCCACCCAGAGCAGGAAGAAGAATCGTAGGACATGGATTTTGGGTAGAGGGTTAACAACACGGCCTGACCGAGAAAATGGTCCTATCCCCATTGTCAAAATAAGTTTTTATTACATTGTGGGTGCATTTGGACTTTTTAGTGTTATACATGCATAGCACACGCACACACACACACACACACACACACACGCTCCACAATGAGCCCTTTGATTTGCATGCTTGACTTTCAGGTCGACTCAGTATCAGTTAGCACTGACCAATACAGCATGAAGCCCATCTGATCAAGTCCCAGGGTGGGTCATTCTCAGCGAGAAGCATAAAGTGGCGATTGAGGCAATGCAAGGGCCCGCACAATGGGGCCAATAGGCTGGGGGCCAGCAGACCAGGGGCCAGCACAATGGGGCCAATAGGCTGGAGGCCAGCAGGCTAGGGGCCAGCACAATGGGACCAACAGGCTGGGGGCCAGCAGACCAGGGGCCAGCACAATGGGGCCAACAGGCTGGGGGCTAGCAGACCAGGGGCCAACACAATGGGGCCAACAGGCTGTGGTCCAGCAGACCAGGGGCCAACGGACTGGGGGCCAGCAGACCAGGAGCCAGCACAATGGAGCCAACAGACTGGGGTCCAGCACAATGGGGCCAACAGACTGGGAGCCAGCAGAACAGGGGCCAGCAGACTGGGGGCCTACAGACTGGGCCGCCACACTCGGCTCATTAAGGCCCGCCAGTTGTGCACCTCCAACGTGTGGCAGAAATAGCCGTCTGCGCAGAACATTTATAGAAGCAGGGGAGCCCAGGTAATGTTTTATTTATGACCGGAGGTATGAAAGGCCTCAGTCACAGAGGCCAGGCAGAGCGAGGCCAGCGGCGGCAGGGGGAGAGCGGGGCCCAGAACACGGCTTCCATGCACCAGCGCTTTTGACCTTCTGTGTGCCGTAAGGTGAAGGGGTCGCGACCTCGCCGGGTCTACACCAGTGAAAGGAGGCCACAGGAATTAACCCTTCGTGGCTCCTTACAGGTTTCCAGCCCCTTCAGACAGGCACGTGCGTGGACAACGTTTTTACACACAGGCATGTAACTTCACGGGGATTTCAGAAACAGAATCTGCATCGCAGCACACAGGGGTGCAAGAAAAAACAGCCTGTCTGACTGACGCAGCGCTGCTTTCGTAGATCGGAGGCTGATCTGCCTGTAATTTTCATCACTGGGCTACAGACTGTGATGCGGTTTTTAAAAGACTAAACTATTATGTTTCAACGTGCGCTCACGTTACCGTGACTTCTGAATCACGGGAAAGTCAGTGTTTATAAAAGAAAGATGTTGATTAGTGATTTGGGGGGCCATTCTATTCTTGTTGGTCAAATAGATGAAACGGCTTGCTGCCTCGACTTGTTTTACTGGGGATTTTCCATAACTCGTCAAAGTGTTTAAGCACTGAGTCACGGCGGAATTAGACGTGGATTACGGCGTTTAGTGTATGAAAGGCACACCTGATCAGCAGGGCTCACCCAAAGCATAAGGAATTACTAATTTATATCACAGAAAGCCAAATGATGATCCGTCGACGCCTGTAACTTGCGCCAATTTCCACACTTTCCGTATTTTCATCGCTTTTTTTTAAGCTGCAGGATTTGGACTTCAGGACCAGTCGATTTAAAACCCACAACCTTCTCAGCCCTGTCATTTAAACCTTAGCGCAGAATCAGCTAAAATGCCCATAATCACCTTAAAACTGCCTGTAATTAAACCATAAAGATGGATGTATGCTGCTGGTGATCTGCATGCCGTCATGAGCAGAGAGACGCATTTAACTGCTGGGCAAACGCAGTGAACGGGATGATCAGTTTCTGGCCCATCCTGAGAGATAAAGCAATTCGCGTGAATCACTAATGCACACCAAGCAGGGTGGGACTCCCCTAACCCTAACCCCACAGACATTCCTTAAATCTACTCATTATTTTATTGCGAATTGACCATAATACAATTATCTACACCTAACTGATCACATTATCTCTGCACATCCTTTTAATACTCTTAAACAAAACAATGAATACATTAAAAAGACTACTAACATGTGCGGATCATATATTAAAGCTTTTTTGTAGCCTCTTGATTCGTCCACTTTCATTAAAACGTATAGCAGCCCAACTAAGCATTTTAAGACTGGCTTTGTGCAGCGGCAACACAGGGGTTAAAAGAGACGCTTTGTTGGTTACAGGGAGCTACATGGGCTGGTTAAAGGATCAGGACACCACGACCTGAAGGGAGAGGGGTCAAGCAAGGGCACATACTTGACGAGAGAGAGAGAAATAGGGTTAGACAGAGAGAGAGAGAGAGAGAGAGAGAGAGAGAGAGAGAGAGCACGAAAGGGAGAGACAGTGACCCTCTGGAGTGCTGCCTCAGATTGATGGGGGCTTGTTTGAGAATCCAAAGCAGCTCTGTGTGGGTCAGGATCTTATCAGTGACGGCGTTCTGGAGAGTTCTGTGTTACACGCTCCGATATGCTGCCTCTCTAAGTGTCTCACAGATAGCAGAGGATGAGAGCAGAGGAGGTAGCCCTCCCATACCCCTCCCCCCCCCCCAGCACGCAGGCTATACTGGCCCCTTAACCCCATAAAGAGAAAACAAGATCGACCCCGTCGAGGAGACATCTCCCCAGCGTGGGCAGGTACGCGGTGCCACAACAGAGAGGGTGGTGGCTTCGGAGTAGCATCTGCGGCAGACATCAGAGAGCCAAAGTTACAAAGAAATGTACAACACAAGAGCAACAGCTGTGTTTTCGCCAGCCCACAAACCAGGAGGTTTCCATGGCCTAGCTACAGCGACGAGGGCTTCAGTGTGACCTTCACACACCTTTAGTAGGTGGGCCGCCACCAAGGACGCTGGGTCATGTATCGGACCGTGTCGACAGCACAGGCTTAGAAGGGCCGCCGCCAAGCATGATGGGAAACGTGCCGGACTCTGCTGACAGCAGAGGCTTAGCGGGGCTGCCCGCCGAGGATGATGGGAAATGTACTGGACTGTGTTGACACCAGAGGCTTAGTGGGGGCGCCGCCGAGGATGATGGGAAATGTACCGGACTCTGTTGACAGCAGAGGCTTAGTGGGGCTGCCGCACTCCATCAAAACAAACCATTTCCTGTGCAACTGGGCGCGGAGCGCCTCTTTTGTCTGCCCCCTCCCCGACCCAGGGGTCCTGGCGCTTTTCTCATGATGAAGGCAGGCCTGGCTGCGATCCTTGAGTCACCTCCGGGGTCACCGTCTTCACTCTTCGTAGCCGCAAGACAAATTGGTCATTGTTAGGCGGAGTGTCAGGCTGTGAAAGGGGCCAAATCAGTGGGGGGATCTTGACAGGGCAGGAAAATACCACAGTGAGTATGGCGGAGGGGGATAAACAAAAGGCTGGTCAGGATGAATGCGGCGCGGCCCGAACAGCAGCCGGCCGGGTCGAATGCGGCGAGTCCTGAACGGCTCCTCCGACTCACCTTCCAGGGGCTAAACCAGAAAGGCACTTTCCCTTATGTGGCAAATATTCATTATGACAACATGCTGATTTGCTGACTTACGTCTTATAACCTGTGATCAGCCTGTAACGGCTCTGCCAACTGAGAGCATCAGCTCGACCGCTTGGTAACCTGCGTTACCTGTCCGACAGCCTGTCACTTCATATCAAAGGGATACTGAAGCAAATCCTCATTAAATAGTTTTTATGGGTCGTAAAGCTCCCATAAAATTCAAACAAAAGGTTGTATTTTTCCCTCTGACATTTCTGTCAGCTAGACCTTCTTCACCCTGCTATCCAACCATGAGTCCGTAGGTCCCGCATCAAGCCTTGTATTGGTTACACCCAACAGCTCCAATTTAGGAGGGCAGCAAGGTCACGGATACCCAGCCAGATACAGGGTTTCCAGATCTGTAGCAGGGCCCTTAAATTTATATTATATGTAAAATTGGGCAGGGGAGAGGCGGGACTACATTTTTTCAGGGAGTGCCAAATTTCTAGCTACACCCATGTGTTGGTACATTCCATGTGTTGGTACATCCCTGGGTTTGTACATCCCACATGTTGGTACATCCTATGTGTTGGTAAATCCCATGTGTTGATACATGGCCAGGTTGGTACATCCATCATGCTGGTAGAGCCCACTTGTTGGTACGTCCCATGTGTTGGTACATCCCTCGTGTTGGTACATCCCTCGTGTTGGTACATCCCTCATGTTGGTACATCCCTCATGTTGGTACATCCCTCGTGTTGGTACATCCCTCGTGTTGGTACATCCCTCATGTTGGTACATCCCTCGTGTTGATACATCCCTCATGTTGGTACATCCCCCTTTTTGGTACATCCCTCATGTTGGTACATCCCTCGTGTTGGTACATCCCTCGTGTTGGTACATCCCCCGCAAGACCAGTTATGCTGGAGGGACCTGGTGTCACCCTGATTTTGTAGGAGGTACCCACTATCTGAGCCTGGGGGTGTTACACACCAGCCGACGTGCTATGTGCCGTGTGGCAGCTCTCCAGCCCAGTGTGTTCAGAGACAAAATAAAGGTCTTGCAGCCTGGTGTGCAGCTGCGTAATTCATCAGTAAATCTCACTGATATCAAATGCCGATGACTGCAGGGGTGATATCTAACACTGATTACCCTCATGGAAAAGCTCGGGGGACCAAACAGGCCTGAACTCCTCAGTCCCTCCAAAGGCTTGTTTGCAGATGCAGATTTAATAAGCGCTACACTTAAAGAAAAAGAGAGAAACTTATTTGGTGTTATATCAAACTATAGGACTCATAAACACCCTGTACACATACCAGGCATGATTTTTAAATATGAGAGCAATTCCTTTGATTCCTTTAATCATTCTAGTTTGACTGCTCATAAAAATCCAGCCTCCGGTTCTGTCTCAATGAGTAATAAGCTGAAAACAATGCGACTTCGGAGCCACTAAGGTATGAAAATGTACCCAGGATGACTATGACATCCCGTTCAGGTTGTACCCCAGCCTTGGGCTCCTTTGGATAGGCTCCAGCCTGCACCCCTCCCCAAGAACAAGATCCTGACCAGAACGATACATTATGTATTTAATCACAGGACCTTAATCTTGTAATACTAATAGGTTAACCCATGCACTTTTTAGCTGTGCTGAATACTACATTAGAGATATATCCCTCTTTTATCACAGTTAAACAAAAGAACGGCCCATGGTCGTTAAACAAAATTATATTCTCACTTAAATAAAAACACGTGTTAAGTGAAAAAAGCTTATAGTGTCATTTATAATCCTTAAAAAATGTAATTGCCAAAAGAACGATCATCGCTTCGGGGCGTCGTTAGCAAGGACCGGGTTTCTAAGCGCACCTGCACTGCCCTCTAGCGTAAAGTACGAATACGGCAGCCAAAATACTCCCGACATACTGCGAAAGTATCACATTACATTTATTTTATTTGGCGGACGCTTTAATTCAATGCGAGGCAGAGAGTACATTACGAGCATTACAGGCAGACTGAGTAACGGGTGGGACAAGAAAGAAACAATGTATTATAACGTCATTTGAAAACAGGTTCACACCCTCACACAGATGGCGGCTTTTCCACTACAGGCAGTCTTTGTCCTGCACGCGCTCTCTGCAGAAAGAAAGCCTGAAATTGCGTGTGAATGTGATACCGTGGCAGAGCACAGCCCGCAGAGGGTGATTAAGTGTCACTCTACAGTGGCAGCACTTTAAGTACCTGAAAGTCTCATGGATCAGCACTGGTACTGCTCATAGCACCACAGTCATCATGACCAGCCTTAGGTCCTTAAGATGTCTCTGCTGGAGCATGTTTCTTAGAAAACAAGTTCCTATACTTCAGTCTCATATACTGCACGTGTACCTCAGGTGTACCTCCATATACTGCAGCTGTACCTCCGTATACTGCAGCTGTACCTCTTTATACTGCAGCTGTACCTCCGTATACTGCAGCTGTACCTCTTTATACTGCAGCTGTACCTCAGGTGTACCTCTGTATACCGCAGCTGTACCTCAGGTGTACCTCCGTATACCGCAGCTGTACCTCAGGTGTACCTCAGTATACTGCAGGTGAGCAAAGCTATATCTTTATATGGCCATGTGTCCCTTTTTGAATAATATGCATCTAAATAACTAGAATTATGACTTTGTTTGTTTTTGTGCATAATTGTGTTACATCGGCGGTGTTACGTGATGAAGTTTCTGTATCCATTCATTCGCGAAATGAAACCAAGCTGCCTGAGAAGATCTCAAACTGCCATCACATTTACAAACAACTGTCGTGACATTTATATGGTTGGAAGAGTGACTGATCCCCTGAGTAATGTCCCCGACCCCAGATTGCTTCAGTGACTGGCTGAACCTGACTTCTGTAATGTGTATGTCACTCTGCAAGCGGGTCTTCTAAACAAGCAAACGTGCGAATCTAATTTGTATATGTGAAGGACACACCTTGGAGTAGGTGTTACCAACTTACACTTGAAAGATCGACTATGCGTGCGAATGTTATTTCTGCTAAGGAGTTAATGTAAATACCACAGAGTTTTGGGCGCTAGCCAGAGCAGGTCAGACCAGCCCTGTCACATCAGATAACGTGGCGACCATCTGAGCAGAAAGCCACCATCGCCTCCTTGCGACACACCTGACCGGCAAGTCTGCAGCTTCTCGAGTTTCTCAGCTCCGGAGGGATGAGTCACAGGTAAATCCATGAAAGATTCATAATGGTACCTTCCATACGCGAGCAGATGGCCTGTGCAGCATACAGGTCTGTCCTTAGTGGTTATGCTGGGAGTTTCATTAGACACCCATGACGGCAGTCTTCACAACGCGACAGCGCGCACACTGCCGTAGACTGAAGGCTTGGCTTGAATCTGCAGCTTCATCCACACCCGCGTCACACTTGAAGAAAACACCAGCGCACTCTTGCTATACAAGCTTTTCTCAATTTCATCTGCTTGGTAGGTGGAGGACGAGGTTACAAAACGACTTTTATACAAGAACCTAAACTAATTTCACAAATATTAAAAATAAGCTAATCCTTCAACAACTTATCCAGTTTCATGAAGTAGCGTATACCAAAAAAAAAAAAAACCCACAGATGACATGTTTAACAACCAAGCCTCCTTATAAAATGCCAGGTAAATGGAATTGTGACATTAGGTACAAAGATCTCAGCTGGTCCTTGTCGAAGCCGACAGATACGCCAAAGTATCCCCGATGGCTCGTTCTGAGGTGCACCTGCAGAAGATCACTTTGCTCAAGTATGGAAACTTGGCGAGACTCCGCAGGGATTTTGCCCGTGTCTGAGGACCCTGGCTGCAGAGCAGAACCCAGACAGCCTCATCAAACAGATGCCCAAAGACCTCATTCTAAATATGTCTCCTATGATCGATCACAACAGTTCCTTCAGAATGAGCCCAGACATGACACACTGAGGGACCGTGAGCCTTTAATATTTAAGACCTTCTTCGCCCTGCTATCCAACCATGAGTCCGTAGGACCTCTCATCTAGCCCTGTATTGGTTAATCATTAACATGAGACATTCACACACACAGCTGGAAGGGTTAGTGTAACATGGTAGCCCACACTGTCTGCTCTTGTAACAATATCTATGCGATGCAACACATTCTAAGAAGGACCTCTCTGAACGGCACATCACAGCCCACCCCGTAGCTCATTACATAACTTCATGCTTAATTACAGGGCCACCGGTTATATCTTACATTACAAATTAAATGTTACATTACTCAGATTCACTAAATATTAAAACTTATTACAGCCATTAAAGACAGTGATACTTTTTGAGATATGCATGAGAAAAAAAAAAAAAAAGATTTGCTCGGGCTGATCCGTCACAAACAATCCCATATACAGCAGGTATTTACATATCCTTGTCCCAGATGGTGCACATTAGTGGCAGCGGAATGAATGATCATCTCACATCGTTCTCCTGTGTGACTCCTGCAGGATAAACCAGCCGAAGGGAGGCTGAGCTCCAGCCCTGAGGTGCTCAGGTGCTCTCCGAGGAGCAGGGGAGCCTCAGTGCTTCAGCAGGCCCAGCTTCCTTAGTGCTTCTCGGCGGGCCTCGCCCACATCTCCGCGGGGGCTGATCACTACGCTGACACCCTGCGAGCGCGGGAGCTTGGGGGGGCCCAGCGCGTGTTGGGGGGCCACCATCTCACTGTCCCCGACTTCTGATGCCTTAGCATCTGTGTTCGGCAGCGAAATGTTGCCCCTTAAGTCATGCCTGTTGCCTAGAGAGGCGGGCCGGGGCCTTGAGGCGTGCTCGGAGGACGGGGAGCCATTGCCGATGGCCTTGGAGGGGCCCAGATGGCTGCTGAAGGAACCACGACTGGCCTGCTGCCTGCTAGGGCTGCTCGGGCTTCGCTCCAGGGATGCAGATTTGACCCCAGGAAAGTTCACAGGCTTGTTGACCTGCTCTGGATGCCCCCCTGGAAAAGCTGGTCTGTCTCTCGCGTCATGGGGCTCCTTGAAGGTGGAGGCGGATGCCGGAACAATGTTACCATCGCCCGACTGTAAGAAGGTGGAGGAAGGGCTGATGGGTGGGGTAGGGAGCTGGAAAAATCTGTAAGACTTGGGGGAGTGGCCAGGACTGTGGGCGACCCCACAGTCGACGTCGTCAGCCTTCAAAAGGCCAATTTTGCGTAGGGCCTCCATCCTCACCTTCTGGGGGTCCATCGGCGCCCTCTCGCTGGGGGAAGTAGCTGTGCTGTTTGTTGGAGTTGCAGAGTCTTGGCTGGGCCCCGGTGTCTTGTGGCTCTTCAGGATGATGTTGGAAGGCAGCTTCTTGGGTTTGGGGGCCACCATGGGTGGGCTGCTCTTCTGATCACCAAGCTCATGCATGGGTACCACCTCAGTAGGCGAAGATGGCATGCTGCCATTGAGGGTATGCTCAGGAAGAGGTTTCCCCTTGGGGTCAGGAGATACAGGAGGCGATTTCTTGAGACTGGCTTGCTTTTGTAGTTCCTGAATGTCACGGTGGATAAGTGGACCCCTGATGACTGGATCTTTCTGCTCCGATGGATCATCCCTGAAGTCTAACGGAGGTGGGATAAACTCCAGGCTGACTTCAGGTGGGACACTGTCCTGAACTTCATGGTTCTGGCTTTCTGTGGTGGACCTTGGTTGGTCGGGCAGTTCTGTGTTTAATTGTGTCGCTTTCAGCGGTGAGACGTCTACTCCGGGATTTTCTGACCGAATGGTGCGGTCGTTGTGTTCCATGTTCGGGGCAGGGGGGAGGGGGCCTCGTAATCCTTGCACATCTGTACCCCCGTCGCCTTTCCATTCTGGAAGATGAATCATAAAGTCAGACACACAGATAATACTGAGACTACACTGGAATTTACCTGGTAGATTCTCCTCAATCTCCAGCAGAGAAAGAGAATGATGGCAGGTTTTGGTTACTGGCCCTCAAGTATAATAGTTAGTCAGTATTATTAGTTTCCCGACAAAACCACTCGTCCTCAGGCTTTAGAAAACATGGGGGTGCTCTGTACCGGGTGGGTCCAAACTCCAAGAGAGGGCCGGTATCTCGAGCGTCGGGCTATCCGTGTTATTGGACATGGCGTGATCCTCCTCAGCCTCCAGGGATTCGATGGTCGCCTCCAGGAACATCAGGCATTCCCTCTCCGCTGCAGACAGGTTCTCCAGACTGCCGTTGCTCTGCGGTACAGACGCATGGGCCGGCGGAGGTTAGCAGGTGGTGCAAGTCGTGCTTCTATGAACACTGGAAAGTCGCCGCCGTGACCGATCGTGGAAGCCGTGACGCGGGGACCATGTAGGATGACCGTGACTACTGTTCTTTTTGATACAGCATCACGGCGACTAACCAGTTTTTTAAAGGAAACGTGATACTTCAGGGCGCCGATTCCTGCTAGTTCTAAGTTAGAATGGAAGCTTCAGTGCAGAAAATGTGATTTTTTTTTTTTTGAAAGCCATAAAGGTGCGCGACAGGCGGTGGCCATGGGTATCAAAGGAATTTCGGAGCTGACAGGTGTTTACTTTTCACTTGACGCCGGTGGAATGACAATCTAAACACGGATGCCTTTCGGGGGCAGACCTCAGCCCTGCAAGACGGCTTCAGAGCTCTGGGGAGCTTTAGCCCTTCGGGCAACGAAGTGCTCGTGGTCTTAACTGGCGTCTTTTTGAATATCGCACCGCGGCTCCGTCTGGGACGAGGGTAAGAACCTTCCCCGGCCTGCCTCTGCCCTCCAGCCCTGACGCACCATGCCGAACTAAACAATGTTTAATGACCTGGCAAAGCGAGTCGGCCCAGCTACATATTTACCCAAGACCCATATGAAAGAAACCATACAAAAAATTTATTGAACTAAATTTAAATAGAGCCTGAGGTTTGATATGTCTCATGTGCTTAAAATACAGCCATCACTAAGGCCCGCTCTTCAGTTTAGGACCAGCGTAATTTGTACAGCAAACTTGTATCTTAAAACCCTAAAAGCAAGTCACTATAAAACTGTCTGCCAAGTGAAACAAACACAAAAAGAGCACATTCTGTGCAGCCAGCGATTCCTCCTAAATTAACCGTTGAAATAAAATTTACGGTCTACTAATCTAGCAAGCTCCGTCTATTTTCGCTTTGGCTGGGGTCACTCAAAGCACAAGGGGTCCGAATGGTGCTTTCCGAGAGCGTTCCTGACAGATGCAATAAGTCCAGCCGTGTTGTGTGAAGTGTGGGTCTCACTAAAAGGTGAAATGAATTTGGACGAAGAGGAAGGTTGGCGGGAGACGCGCCACTTACAAGGGCAGAGCCGAGGCTGATGGCACTGTCACTGCTGCCATCGTAGGCCACGCTGGGGACGCCTTCCACAGTCATGCTGCCTGGCCAAGCGGCACTCTTTGGCATCACGCCAGAACAAGGGCGTGGCGGCACTCCCGGCGCCCTCTGCTGGTATGAGGGAGGGATAGCCTTAGATCACATACAAAAATACAATAAAAACATACGCAAGTCACTCCTCTAAAGTTAGGACAGTTCTCCTATGGTGTCTGGTTCTGTGGATTAGGAAGCTGCGATCAGAAGGGCACTGGATCAAATCCTAGGGTCGGCAGAGTGGTTTCACTGTTGGCAGTGTGAGCAAGGCCCTTAACCAGCAGTTGCTCTGGGGTCTGATGATTTTTGAGTTTCCTCAAAAAAAAAAAAAGTCTGTCATTTTATATACTGCGCTGGGTTCCAGTCCAGTGCAGGACACATGCAAATAAACATGCGTAACCCCCAAAAACACGGAGCAAGGGCACAGGCCAAGCAAACAGAGACAATTTGGGGGACAGTATCTGGCAAAGTAAACCAGCAAACCGACCACAGCTAACCCAGCCTGGCCCTCCAGCTCCCCATGGCAGGTGATTATGATTCCTGGTGCCCCCCAGCACTAACGTTAACAGCCCCTTCTGTGTTTTACTCAGCAAAGCAGAAGTCTAAATTATACGGCCTCCTGTTATATAGCTGGCATCAGTGCTGCTTCGCATCTGCAGGGTTGTGGGCTTGAATCCCCCCACATGTGAGACTGTGTATTCTCCCTGTGCTGCGTGGGGTTCCTCCAGCAGTCTGAAGATGGACGCTCTGTCTAGTGCTCTGTGCTGCTTAGGATTGGCTCCAGACCCACCCCTGAACAGGATATGTGGCTAGACACTGAATAAATACAAAGATAAACTGATACATTTATTATATCCATAAGATACAGGGGCTGCGTGTGGCACAGTGGGTTAGGACACTTGTGCCTGTGATCGGAAGGTTGCCAGTTCAAATCCCAGGTTTAGCAAAGTATTGTCATCACTGGACCCCTGAGCAAGACCCTTAATTGTCAGCTGTTCCAACAGTCGTCCAACCCTGCTTTCCCCCTCCAAAAAATGTATGTCACTTTAAAAAAAAAACACTTACTAAATAAATGTAATATATATAACGTGTTTATATGTATACATATAGAACATATATGTGTATCATATACGTTCTATATGTGGGGGCAGCGTGTAGCTCAGTGGGCTAAACTGTGTGCCTGTAATCACAAGGTCGCTGCTTCAAGCCCAGCCTCAGCATGCCTGCGGGTCCTTGATCAAGGCCCTTAACCCCCAGCTCCCTGGGTGCCGCTACAGGTGGTTGCCCTTCACGGACAACTTGCTCTACAAAGAGCAAGTTGAGGGAGGGGTAAAAAATAATTTCCCCGCGGGGATTAATAAAACTGTAAATTAAATTAAAAACATATGAAATTAAAAAACAAGAGGAGGCCATTCGGCCCATCAAGCTTGTTTGGGGAGAACTTGACTAATAGCTCAGAGTCGTTAAAATCTTCTCTACTTCTGATTTAAAGGAACCCAGGGTTTTAGTTTGTGCTTCACTAGCAGGGTCACTATTCCGTACTCTAACTACACGCTGTGTGAAGAAGTGCTTCCTCAAATCCATTTTAAAATGTTCTCCAGCTAATTTGCACCTATGGCCACAAGTTCTAGCATTTAAACTAATATTGAAGTAACTATTTGGTTGAACAGCATCCAGACCTGTTAGAATCTTATATACCTGGATCATGTCCCAGTTAGTCTCCTTTGATCGAGGCTAAACAGATTCAGCTCAGCTAACCTCTCCTCATAAGACATTCCTCTAAGACCAGGAATCCTTCTTGTAGCCCTACATTGTACCCTTTCCAAGGCAGCAATGTCCTTGTTAAGGTATGGGGACCAAACCTGCACACAATATTCTACGTAGGGTCTTACCCAGGAATTGTATAATCTTAGCATCACCTCCCTTGACTTAAACTCCACACACCTAGAGATGTAACCCAACATCCTATTGGCCTTTTTTCTACTGCTTCCCCACACTGGCGAGAGTGGGACATGGAAGCATCGGCATACACACCGAGGTCTTTCTGATAATCAGCTGCCTTTATTTCAGTAGAACCCATAAAATATCTGTACTTTATATTTCTGCTCCCAGCATGAATTATCTTACATTTACATCTATGTTAAATTTCATCTGTCAGTTATCAGCCTAGTCGCTAATTAAATCAAGATCCCGTTGTAGCCTCTGTGCTACTATTTTAGTATCTGCTACACCACCCACCTTGGCGTCATCTACAAATTTATTCAGTTTACTGTATGTATTGGTGTCAATATCATTAATGTAAATTAGGGACAACAGTGGTCCGAAAACTGAACCCTGTGGTACCCCACTATGAACACAGGCCCACTGTGACACTGTGCCTCTAATAACTACTCGCCGCTTCCTGTCTGTTAAGCAGTTTTCGTGTGTTTGTGGTACAAACAAGAACAAAACTGCCGTTGGAGTTCCAGCCCCAGGTTTCCATGTTGGTTCTGCTTTCCCAGAGAAACTCACAGACAACATAGAAAACAGCAGATCAGGCTGAACTGGTCCATCAGAGGAATATGTGGCAGTCAGTTACTCACTTTTGTTATACTCTACAGACTGTACCAGACTTACGATGGCTCACACGTACAACAGAAGGTTTTTTTTTTTTTTTTAGTAAATGTATGGAAAAATACATTTTGGGTGACCTTTCGCCCAATGGCGCTATACTACCTAATATGTGTCACGTGTTGTACGGTAGTCTGGACGGCATGATCTGCTTGCTAGTATGCCCCTTTACAATATACGCTATTTTCTTTTTTGGCATATAGCTATTCTGTTCTCTTTTCTCAGTCTTCATTTATTCACCTTCCCTGTATCCAGGGACTGAGGGAAGGTCAGCTCATCAGATGAACCAATGACTGGATCATTATCACAGTTCAGCAACGTTATCCAGCAATAAAGTGAAGTCGGCCGAGTACCTGAATCTCCTGAATGGCCAGGTTCTCTCGCCAATGCATGTTTCCTTCCCTAATGGCATGGGCATATTCCAGGACTATAATGCTAAGATTCCTCGGGTCCAAATTGTCAACGAGAAGTTGAGGGAGCATGAGGAATCGTTTTCACAATTGACCACCACACAGTCTTGACCTTAACCGTATTGAAAATATTTGGGATTTGCAGAAGATGACTTTACGGAGTGGTTCAATTTACCTACCATCAAAACAAGCGGCTGACAAAAACGAATGTAAAACTTCATGAAAAAAATGTCGAAATGTTGCATAAGCATGTGGAAACTATGCACTGCCGAAAGCGCGCCATAATCAAAGCTAAAGGCGAGCCAACGAAATATAAAGTGTGCGTTTTTTTTGGTGGTTGGGGTTGGAAGCAGTTAGTGTACAAAGCCACGACTTCGCACCATTATAACACATCCAGTTACACGCAGAAGCACAGAGGTTCACTTAGCCGAGACTTCTCAGCACTTCAAACGTCAGCAGACACCGAAGACGGGCAGCGAGAGGCCCCGCCCCCAGCCGACGCCCACATACGTCATTCTGGTAGGAATGTTATTTTGCTGGCTGGATTTTATTTTTAAACTGCGTTCGGTTTAACCTGCTTCCCCCGTTTCGGCAGGTATGACGAAGTTTGTGCCGAGAAGTGCGGACAGACAAAAACAGTATTTCTTACCGGCTCGGCCCACAGGAAGGGCTAATCATTGACGGATCGACGAACTTTGTTGCGCAACTATTCTGTCAATATGTACATGAACAAACACACACGTATAATGGCCGCCTTTTCATTCTTCAGTTCTATAATCCATAAAGAATTAGGATTGCTAAATATGTGCACTATTTGCTGATTTATGAATACAACATACTTCGCGTGGCACTTCAGCCCTGTGACTCGGCTGGAATCACCCGTTCACGTGCAAACAGGCATGCATAAATGCGACATTCTGCAGACTTACACACATACACACTTAATGTGTGATACTTTCTGTAACATTCTTTGTAACAATAAACATTTACATTATCAAGTTTATTAATGCATTTTTACTGTCTAAATGTGTGTTGCACTATACTGTAAACCTGCAATTTCCTTCGGGATTAATAACCTCACTCATATCATTTCTATACCGGTGAGCACTACTGTGTCGGCAAAATCGAATTAACCCATTAAGCAAACCACAGGACAGGTGATGAGAGTCCGCGGATCGTAATTAGGCATCAAAACACTAATTGGCAATCCCCGGTCCCTCTATCTGCATACACAGAAATAGGGTTGGGATTTCAACTCCCATCCCTGAAGGTGGAAACCTAACATGCTGACAGATTATTACTAAAAATTATATTCATTGCACAAATTTGTTGCATAACATATGAAAAGCTACGTTGTGTAAAGTTAAAAGAAACATCTGATTATGCTGAATATATTTTATTCGCGATGTGAATGTACTGACTCGATCAGAAAAAGAATGAATACTGAGGTGTCCACCGAGACCCCCTATAACTCTCTTTCAATAAAAATAACAAAATAGATTAAAAAAAACGGTTAGGCTCCATATATGAGGTGAAATTACGAAAACGTACTTTGCAATATAAAACAAATTTCCCGGCATTAGCGTAATGTCTTAAAAGCATATAATAATTCTTTGTAAGCGTAACAGCCAGAGTGCCACCTGCAAAATAATTTTAAAAAGCCTTTAATTAGTTTAACTTAAGCTGTACGGATGGAAAATGGATGTATGGGTGAATATTTTAGTACGTTTTTTTATATATATATATTAATCACCCCAGCTCTAACTCTCATACAGAAATTCACTATTATCAAAAAACTGTAGATAATGATTAAACAATCCCGGTTAACATGTTACTCCTCTAAAGATCACTTTGCCACTGGGACTGCAAAACAAAAACAGTATCAATTAAGTCGGATACGATTTGCAACCCGTTTAAATGTCTCAAAGTAAGAAGTTCGTTCACTTTTAATCGAACACGCAAAACATATGCGGCTCTCCACCTTATTTAGAGGGGCTTCAGCTAATTTGTATATACATTTCGTATCCAGTGCTAGGCAAACTTTCTCGTGGGGACCTCCCTCTCCCCTTGTCAGATGGGTGCGAGGGATGGCGGTCGTCTCACACTAAGCAGGTTAAATTTTAGTATACGAATTTCTGTGTGTAATACAAGCAACACAAATACAAATCTGTAACACACGTAGGAGAACCAAGTATAGGTAAAAAGTGATTCAAACCCGAACGTGGCCAATGATGCCATTATATGCCTCAGACAAAGTGCGGTATTCACTTACCTTCACGGAGCAGGTGACCGGCCGCTTCGCTTTTCCTGCGCCTATTGCGCATCCGCAACCAGGCTACCGGACCGTAGCCGCTCCCTCCGCCCCATAGCGCCGCCCCGGCCGGCCCTTTCACTCTCCCGTCCGCCCTGCAGGTGGAGATCGGCAGCTCCCGCCCTTCTCTCCCCTCTCGGCGAAGTTTAACCCGCGGATTCCACACACAGGAGCTTCCCGACCTGTTAAAATGGCATTTTAAAACGTCAGTGCAAGCACGCTAGGGTCGGGTCCACATTTTCTGCTCTGTATATTCTGATGGCCTTGTCATATGTGGATTATTTGGACAAAAGCATTGGGACACCTGGCCATTACACCTATAGTAACTTTTATGATATGGTTGGCACCCCGTTGCAGCTATAACAGCTGCCGCTCTTCTGGCAAGCCATTCCACGGGATTTTAGGGTGTGTCTGTGGGATTTTTTGCCCATTCATCCAGAATATAATTTCTGAGGACCATGCTCTTCAGAATGACCCATTCTTTCACAAATGTTTGTACACCTGACTGCATGTCTAGGTGCTTGATTTTAAATACCTGCAGTAGCAATGGGTCTGAAATCAATGATTAAGAGGTGTGTCCCAATACTTGTCCATATAGTGTATATAAATATGTTTGTACTAGTAATATTACTACTACTTTACTTTGAGTTGTTCTAAATCTACAGTATATATCATGTAATTATAGTAGCAGGCAGGGCTAAACTGGAATTAAAAATCGGCCTTGGACTGGGGGGGG
>JAABNY020000037.1:567326-579788 GCA_015164015.2 Brevimyrus niger
GCCGCTTGCACCCGCGATCTCGTTCTTTTGGTCACTACCCACAGCTCGTGACCATAGGTGAGGGTAGGAACGTAGATTGACTGGTAAATCGAGAGCGTTGCCTTTTGGCTCAGCTTGTTCTTCTCGACGACAGACCGATGCAGCGCCCGCATCACTGCTGATGCCACACCGATCCGCCTGTCGATCTCCCGCTCCATCCTTCCTTAACTCGTGAACAAGACCCCAATGGGCTCACCACCTGTAGGAGGGGCCATAGGGGTCGGGTGCAGTGTGAGTTGGGCAGTGGCCAAAGGCTGGGACCTTGGCGATCCGATCCTCGGTTGCAGAAGCTAGTTCTAGGGACATGGAATGTTGTACAAATATATATGTAAAATAAAAATGTGACGACATATGAACTGAATCCCTCATTAATCCCATTTTCTACTACTACATAGAATTTAGAATTAAGTGATCATTGTTAACACACCACGACGAAACGTGTCCTCTGCAGTTAAACCATATGTGACTTTCGTGACATAGCAGGGGGCAGCTAATTCAGCGCCCAGGGAGCAATGCTTGGGGAGGGTACCTTGCTCAGGGTACCTCAGTGGTGACTTGTTGGTGAGGGGATTCAAACCTGCAATCTTTCGATTACAAGTGCACTTCCCTAACCATCAAGCCACCGCTGCCCACATATATACATACTATGGTTACATATATGTGTATGTCAGCTGTCGATTATGACTCGCGTTAACCAGCATTAGCCATAACCAGCTCAGCCCGAGATTGTCTTCCGTGTCGAATATCTACTTGTGATTTTAGTACCCGTGTCAATAACTCCTCATTCGTTTCATTGAGCGTACCAAACTGAACGCTACATGACAAATACATTTGCAGAGCTAATATATGTAATCTGAATGCCGTGAATAATATAAAAAGCAAATGTGATGCCCTAGTTCCAACTGTATCATGCAAGTCTGTTCATTGCCGGGTGTGGGAATGAATATTCATGTCTTGGATGAATTTGGAGTGATAAAGTGTAGTTCTCTCCGAATAACAGGTTCACTCTGAAAAGTTGACTTAATCTACTTTGCACCTCGGTAATTGTAATAGCCGGGCATTCTTGATTCGTTTCGGGGTGATTACAAGCTGCGCTTCGCATTCGAGCTGGACCCCTCCTTACCTCCCTCAACATTGCCCTCAGGTGATAGCTCCAGCGGCCTTGTTCCTGGCCGCGAAGGTAGAGGAGCAGCCTCGCAAACTGGAGCATGTGATCAAGGTGGCCCATGCTTGCCTGCACCCTCAGGACCCTTCTCCAGATACGCGGAGTGATGTAAGTACTCCGCTCCGCAGCTGTTCCCTGCAACTGCTTTCAGTCCTGGTTTGTGCCATGTTGGTAAATCCTAGATTTGTTTTCCGCCAGATTTAACATGTTTGTCTCCTATAAATACACATTTGTAAACATACTAAATATTTAATGTGAAATAGGTGGAAATTGACATTTTATTATTGTTTATCAGTACTAGGTTGGTAAATTCTGTTTTATTGCTAAATGCTTGCCACGATATGTAAAGCCTAATAGTACTGTATGCCGTAAAATTTGCAATGATACCCCTAATTATAAATCTTTGTAATGTTTAAATTACATTTCCAGTTGCATTGTCAAAATCACTTATTGGGTTAAAAAATAAAAAGAATCTTAGTCTTTAATGGAATATTTAATTTCATGCAAATTATTGTACAATAAACTTTGTAAAATAAAAAAATCAGCTGTGAATTCCTCCACATTGGTCCTGCGTTCAGTCTTTTTTTTTCCCCCCTCAGCATTATCATAAAATTTTTTAAAACACTAAAAGCACTCCTTTGTGCCCCTGCCAGTCTCTTCTGAATAAAAAGACCTTCACTAAGGCTTTAAATGTCTCTAGTTGATTTTGGCTTTTTGTTTTTTGCGTGTTAAACTCAAATTAAAGATGGTTTAAAGGTGTCCGTTTATAGCTGCGCTCCCGCACTGCTTGGCCCGTAATGTTGTCCTGTTTCCATGGCCTCGGTTTCCAGGAACTGGCTGTGACGTCATGGGGCTCCTTTTCCTTTAGGCCTTTCCTGGGGGTGTTCAGCAGGTGTCACTGTTGGTCTTCAGCTGAAAGTAAAAATAGTTGTTGGACTGTTTCCCGGGGCGCTTCTTGTGCTCGGTGTCGGGGAAGGGTTTATAGTGGAGGAGTGGTAGGGTGATGTGCCATGGCCCCAGAGCAAGGACAGGGGCGCCCATCTGGGGGAAATATTCCTGTAGGGGGACTCTCTGCCTCTTTCCTCCGTAAGTAACCTGCCTGTCCTCTCGACCTCAGGCTTACCTGCAGCAGGCCCAGGACCTGGTCATTCTGGAGAGCATTATCCTCCAGACCCTGGGTAAGTCGGAGGACCCGGGAGGTGTGACTGTGAGGTGGCAGCATGCCGGCGTCCCTCTGCGCTCGGCTGACGTTTGCCGAAGAAAGGAACGGCGTGAGAAATTCACACAGCGAGTTGGTTTTCGTGCTCGCGAATACAGAGAGGAGTGGCAAATAATCTCTGGGCGCGTCCTGCCGGGCGCTGTGGTTTATGGAGCAGGGCGGCTCTCCGGAGGGCCGCTGGCCTTTCCCCGTGTGTCCTTGCGAGGAGATGCCCGTCGCCTGCTCCTCAGCGCGGTTCACCAGGCTCCTACTGAGTATCCTGGCCAGTAGCTGTTGGTGTGGCCCGCCATGTGTAGGGCACCTGACTGAAACCTTTCTGTTGTGTTGGACACGGCCTAAACAGATGTCTTTCTCTCTCCTCCTCTCGCGCTGTCTTCCTTCCCCCATGGATCGCAGCGTTCGAAATCACCATTGACCACCCGCACACACACGTTGTGAAGTGCACTCAGCTTGTCAGAGGTGAGTGTCTCCATCTCACTCGTACATGGGTCACTGCCTCTAACGCATCTTAGATAGAACCACCAGCGGCCCACCTTGCCGTCAATGCTTTAAGGTGTCCGGATCGGCGAGGGGGGCGGGGCGCCGTTGTTCAGTGTCGCTTGCGGTAGGCCGCCTCGGTCCGTGCTCCAGAATTCCCAGTAAGTTTAACCGGGCCTCTTGTGATGGCCATAGCAGATGTAAAGCATGCAGGCGAACGCTCGGGAGTCGGGGCTGCCGGGCCGCAGTGGGCCTCAACGGGGCCTGTGGTCGTCTTCTGGGACCCCCCCCCTCACTTCTGGCAGAGGGACGACCCATTTGAGCGCTTCGCTCACAGAGCTCGATCTGTCCTGCATTTTTCTGCTTCCCCATCAAACCCTGTGGGGCAGACTGCTCCCTTAACGTCATGTTGGCCGTTCCCGGTGCGCGGTGCATGTTTTTAGTTGTGGTTCAAGTCGAAGATGATCCAGCTTTTCTGGTTTTGACACTTCGTTCCCTTCTTTTCTTATAGCGAGCAAGGACTTGGCTCAGACGTCATACTTCATGGCCACCAACAGGTGTGTGTCAGCTGGGCGCGGGCGCTTGTGTGTTGACCTGTCGCGTGTGTCTGGCCACTGACGTGAGTCTCTATCTCTGGCCTGGCGGCTTGACGGTGGCTCACGGGCAGCCTGCACCTGACCACCTTCTGCCTGCAGTACAGCCCCCCTGTGGTGGCTTGCGTCTGCATCCACCTGGCCTGCAAGTGGTCCAACTGGGAGATCCCAGTGTCCACAGACAGCAAGCACTGGTGGGAGTACGTGGACCCCACAGTGACCCTTGAGCTGCTGGATGGTATGTGTGTACCAGCCTCTCTCAGGCCGGAACGAGGGGTCACGGTATAGACTGATGAGCGTCCCCGCACACCATATGTGCTGGCCCGCATCCCTGGTAACACGGGGATTGAACAATGAGCTAAAATGTACTTTTAGAAAAGCGGTGAATCTTTGAGCAAAACGAAAAGCCACATTCGGTGTTTCCCTATTTGCGCTGCTGGGTTTCAGGAGCTGCACCATATATAGTGCAGTTGCAGATAGGCTGTTTCTCTGCCTCGCGCTGCTCCTTACACTGCACTGCTCTATCGCCACGTATACATGCGTGACCCTTGTGTGAAACGCCTCCCGCAGAGCTGACCCATGAGTTCCTGCAGATCCTGGAGAAGACCCCGAGCCGCCTGAAGCGTATCCGTAACTGGAAGGTGAGCGCCGTTGGGGGGTGCAAGGTTGGGGGGTGGGTTGTCTTTGCATGGAGCAGGAGGGACTGACTAGGAGCGTGTCCCCTCCAGGCAGCGGGACAGACTGTGAAGAAGACGAAGGTGCAGGAGGACGGTGACCAGACGGAGGCCATGATGAGCATGATCTCTATGGTGTCCTCCGACACCACGATCGCCGGCCTCATGAGCCTCTCCGCCTCGTCCTGTTCCCTCGGCGGCACCCCTCTGGATGACAAGGAGCGCAACACTGGGTCCTCAGGGCACTGGCAACCCAGCACCAAGGCGCACGGAGGCATGGATGCAGGCCCGGCGACACAGGGCCCACAGGGTACCCACGTTCCCGCCAAGGTGTCGCTGAGCGAGTACCGCGCCAAGAACGCCGACGTGCTGGCGGCTCAGAAGCGCAAGCTGGAGAACATGGAGGCCAGCGTGAAGCGGGAGTACGCCTCTGCCGCCCAGGCCCTCATCAGCCAGCAGAGGAAAGAGAAGTACCAGGAGCCGCCCGGGGGCCATCCCGGGGCCACGGCCTCCGACGTGAGTAGCCCCTCGCCCATCATCCTCAAGATCCCCCTGGAGAAGGAGCGCCAAGACCGCAACTCCCTGAAGTTGCGGCTTCCGACGGCAGCCGGGGCGGGACACGGGGGACACGGAGGACACGGCGGCAGAGGACACGGAGGGCACGGTGGGGCGGGGCACGCGGGGGGAGGCGGGGGAGGCAGCCGGACAGCGGACGATTTCAAAGTGCGGATCCGCGTGCCGGACAGACGTGGGGGTCAGGTGGAAGACGGCAAGAGCAGGGAGAAGCACAGAGAGAGGTCCAACCACCACCACCACCACTCGGCCAGCAGCGCTGGTGCCGCCTCCTCATCCTCCTCCTCCTCCTCCTCGCATAAACACTCAAGCAGTGGGGGCGGCTCATTAGGGAGCAGCAAAAAATCGGGTGACTCCTCCAGCAGGACAAGCTTGTCCTCATCATCATCTTCATCCCGGAAGCGGCCTCACTCCATGGAGCCGTCACCCGCCTCGCACCCACCCAAACCCAGCAAGTCCTCCAGGACTTCTTACCAGCTGCCCCCAGCGCCAGCCGCTGCGGGCCTTGCCCTGGGCTCGGGCCCCGACGGCCTGCCCCCGGCAGCTGTGTCCCACCACCAAGGCTCCTACTCTCACTCCAAGGCGGACACCAACGGGCACAGCGCTGCTGGGGGCGGGGGCCAGTCCAACGAGTACCAGGACACGTTTGAGATGCTCAACTCCCTGCTTAGTGCCCAGGGCGTCCAGCCCACTCAGCCTCCCGTGTTTGACTACCGCTCGCAATACGGCGAGTACCGCTACTCCGGAAGCCAGCGAGGCAATAGCGCCCGCCCTCCTCCCCTCCCCGCGGAGCCGCCCCCCCCACTGCCACCCCTCCCCAAGTGAGAACAGCTGTCAACTTCCAACACAAGGCTCTAGGCCTGCCTGGCTCTGCACTGTGTTTGGGGGTCCTTGACTTGACAACAAAGTAATGTATTCATTCAGAGTCCTCAGATTTCATACCTATTTTTCAATGTTTTTTTCCACATTTTTTAAAGCAGTCTTACCCCATGTACAGGGCAATAACAATTAATGCATAAAACGGTGAAAACCTAGAAGAGAATGCCAATCAGTCACTCGTTCGGCCGTGTAAATACTATTTTTGATGCCATTCTGTTTGAGGTGCATCAGATATTTGTATTGAAGTCTTTAACCCAATCATAAGGAGCCAGTGTGTTGCTTGGTTGAACTTGAAACAGAAAAAAAAAACAAAAAAAAACGTGATTACATTGAATGCATGGGGAAATTTTGCATTTGTGAGCTAAAGGACTTATTTGTACAATTTTGCAAGCCTTGTTTTAATAGGCATCAGATGGATTCAATACGTCAAAAATATTTATTTTGTACTCCTCCCATCTGTATGTAGCATTGTTGTTATAGCCCCTTTATTCCTCTTCAGTTTCCACGACATCCAGTCAACCGTAGTCAACATTTTAAACGCAATCCTGGTGCTCAGTCTATTCCTAATAGTCATATATAAAAAAACAGAGGAATATTTAATTGATTTTACCGTTTTTATTTTGTAAATATTTAAGGGAAAAAAAGATACAATGTCAATGTTTTATATTATGTACATGTGAACTGAAAAAGTGAATATAAAATGTATTTTTACATTTTGTATAGAAAAAAGATCATTGTAAATTAACTTTTAGTTTTTAGATTTTCAATGTGATGCAGTCATTGTTTTAAATGGTTGTAAAAAGCTATAGTATGACAGATGATGATGTTATATAGCTACATTTTCTTCCCAAAATGCAGCCGTACCGTTATGGTGTTAAAACAGTCTACATGGGCTGTGTCGTGCTGATTAGCCGCCGACACGCGGCGTGTCGGGCCCAGGAAGGGCGCCCTGCGTAACGGCTTCAGTGTGCCAAAGGCTGTCTAAGCCGCATGGCAACTGAGCAGGTCACCTGAACCTCATGTCATCTGCTCCCCGCGCCGTAGCTGCTCCGCCCAGCGCCCGGGCATATCCCGAGCCACCAGCCGCCGCGTATAAGGCTCCACGCTTCTCCTTCACCACTTGAGAACGATCAGGAAATTGTGTGTATATCTCATATAACCATGATTGTGTCTATGGGTTCTTTTGGATTTAATCACAGGTTTGCATAAATGACCTATAAATATAAGTATTTGCTATATTTCTGCAGCTACTATGAGTGTATGGGCTAAGTGAATTGTACTAATTTAACACCAAAGGCTTTTGTCATAGTCTTCATTTTAAGCCCAGTCTTTAAAAGTGGTAGCTTCTGAAATTGACACATTTACAGCCAGTTTAATATAGTGAAACTGCTTTTTATCTTTTGACTTAGTTCCTTATTTTCAGTGCAGTTCGTTTCTGTAAAATATGGGAGAAAACGAGCTGTTACTGGATTTTTGGGTATCTGTTTCTTGTGATAAAACTGAAAGATATGATCCAAAATGCATATTATAACCTGTCATTGTCCCCCACATTATCAGAATGTATGGTCACTTCACATAAACTGGAAAAAGCAGATAAAGTTGAATCTTCTTAAGTCCCAGTCATTGATTCTTGTGTCATGTGGATAAGGTGTGATGTCCATGCAATTTAAAGTCTGCAGTAGTAACATTGAGGTGTTATTTGATTTAAATACTTGCCTGCACTACGAATTGCTGTAATGGACTTGGCATTTCCCACAGTTTTAGCAGTTTTTAGCTGCTGTTTGTTTGGTTTGGTGATTTAAAGCAATTAAAGATTACTTGAATTAATTCCTCACGGAAAACACACATTGACTCAAATCAGACATTGTTTCTTGATGAAAGACAGTATTGTGGCTGTGGTCATGTCTGGCAAGTACGGCTCTGGAAAAAATTAAGAGACCACAGCACATCTTTTTTTGTTTCATTCATTTCTGAATTTATGGGTATGCATCTCTGCAAAATACACGTGTTTTTTTGCAAACTGCAACCTGGTTCCCTGTTTCTCATTAACAAATGGGTTCATCCTTGCTTTATGGGGCTTCAGTCCTGCTTCTAGGAACCTGATCAGAACAGTCCTAACAGTGCATTTCAAACCTGCGCGTAATGTTTCCCGTTCCTTTTGAAGGTCAATTGATGTCATCCTCCTATTCTTGAGAAACTGCTGGATGACTTGATGGTCATGTCTGCCAATAGAAAGTCGCTTCTGTCCTCTACCTGGCGGGTTTCTGGTCGTTCCCAGTGTATTCTGCCTCACAGTGTACCCTTCTGCCTTCAGAACCAGGATTAAACAAGGATTTAACAATGAGTTTCCTTAATATGGAGTGGTCTCTTAATTTTTTCCAAGGCTGTATTTGTGACTGATAAATGCATGAAATGCTACTGATTGTTACTGATGCAGGGCGGTTTTCACTTCTGTGATGCCTTCCATGTGTACACACACCTGTCCTCTGCTGTGACTCACGCCTGAATACCACTGCGTTCACTGGATCCCACAGTAGTTTTGACTAATATTTCTCTCTGTAATTTTGTCTTACAGTTTTTCTAGGGATATTCATTTTGAGAGGAATATTTCTGAACTATACATACATTTTTGTATGTTTGTACCAGATGAACTCAGGTTTAGAATTTAGGGGAAATGTTGGTGTGAACTTCAGGAAGTCCAAGGCCTGCATTTATTAGTTTGTGTTTTGTGAGCAGTTTTTTTAATGGTGAATGGTTTTACTCCCATAAATAAATGTTTTAAAGTAAAATCCAAGCACTATTTTTTTTCATGTAGATATTAGTAACTGGTACAAAGTAGCAGTAATATTCTAGAAGAGGTAAGCCATTTTTTTCTATATGATATTAGTTTCAATTGAAATCTTGTGTATGAATAAGATTCCAGCTGATGACAACCAACAAAAACACAGAACTCATTACTTTATGAAATTGACAAAGAATATTTGTAGTTTGGAAAATTAATTGCACATGTACACAAACTAAACCTTTGAAGTGTATTTACATTATTAAGTCAACAATACTGAATAAGGAAATATCTAAATAAAACCGTGTTGGCATCAATAATTTTAACAATACTGAGTATCGTTCGGTGTTGTTTTTGACACGGCACACAAGGTGAGGGTCACTAGACTACAGACAATACTAATGAAATGTATGAAGGGTGGTCAGGCCAATTCAGAAAGGGCTGTTGTGTATGCAGGTTTTTTGCTGCAACTTCCTATTTAGATTACTAATCACGTACTGATTAGAGTCCTCACTCCTGGATTTGAACAGCTCACCTAAAGGTTATCCCAAAAGCCTGTATACACAGTGGCCATTTGCAGATAAGATTGGCCACCCCGGCAATGTATTCTTTTACAGTAGTTATATGGTATTGCTCTCCAATGGGTTATGTAAAAACCCCAAAGTCTCCCTGCACTAGCATAGTATTAGGTCATCAGGTATCTCTAAGTGTGCCACCTGTCTTCTAACCACTGGTCAGGTCACATTTTGGGGGGAATGGAGCCTGTCCCAGGTTGTACAATAGAAGACTGGGATTAATCCTGGGGGGGGGGGTGACACTGCCCATCTGGATATAGAAGAACGAATACATTCCTCCAGAAATTCTTGGCTATCTGTTTTAAGCCCTATCTGACGTGATATGATACAGATGGATGTTATTATATACCTTTCATGCCTGTGTTATATATTCTCCCTCAATTTCTTGCAACTACTCGGCGACAAAATATATATATATATAGACCACTTCTATTGCATATCATGAAAATTCTGCATTATTCACATTTAGACATTATTTTCTGTTAGCAGAAATTGTATTTAAGTCATTAAACACATGCAGGAACAAAGTATGCATAATTGGTAGCGTGGCGAAATCTCTAATAAAGCCATTGATTCTATTTATTTGGTATGAATGTTCACAAACTAAGGCTGGCCTGTTCGTTTGACAGACAGCCACATTAACATATGATTCACTGGCAAACTGTTGCTCTGCACCTATAGCGGTGCGATGTGGGCGGGACTTACGGCGATCTGTGTCTCGAGGAAGCAGATCAGAAATACTGTTCAGTAGTTACGGGAAAAAGCGGGCGGAGGTAGGCTTTCTTTCGGTCTGCCTTTACTAGTGTATCACAAACATTTGCCATAAGCTTATCGAGTATTCAGAAAATAAATAATATAACGGACGTTTAATAGCTGATTGTTGGTCTGAGCGGTGAAGACTCTCGTCTTTGTACAGGTTTGCGCTAACGAGCAAGCTAAAAGATGGCGGCGACTCCAAATATGGCGCGCGGAGGCGTCCCTACAGGAAGGCTGTGTAGCCACGGCCGTAGGATGCTCATCTAATAAAAATCGCGTCCTGACATAGTCTTATTTAAAACCACGATATTTCAGAACTTAGTCTCCTGCGCTTAAAATTGCTGGTGTTGAATCGGTGCCTTTACGAGTTGTCTGTGTAATGGTAAACGACCGACGCTTTACCGATAAGTCATCGCCATCTGAACGTTAACAGAAAATTCTCAGTTCGACGATAAATACATTTGCTACGCTGTATTTGTCGTATTTATATGGTCTCTAACGACTGCAAATTGAAATCGCCGAACGATGCATCTGGTCTCTCGCTGTGAATTTCCAGTGCGCTTTCAAAATGGCACCTACTGGGCGCGTTAGGATCACGCGCATGCGTGTCGCCACCGGACCCCTAGTGAACTGCGTTGCCTAGATACTGTATTACCGTATAACCGCTGTAAATAGTCAGCTTTCAGCTTTTGCACTTTTTGTGGAAGTACTGAACCTAGATATCTACAATAAATACAATGTTAAGTGTCTCTAGCCATCTTATGTCGGTATTTGTTGCTTATTTTGTTATTACATTGATTTTGTTATAAACAGTTTCTTGTAAAGAGTCACGTGTGTTGGCGCGGATGTATAACTTTAATTTCCTGCGCGAACCTGGGTGTTGCTTTAGGATTTAGGATGAACCGGATCCGGATCCACGTGTTGCCGTCCAGCCGGGGCCGGGTCACTCCTGCTTCTCGCACCCAGGAGCAGCAGTCCTGCTCGTTTACTCAGCGGCCCTGCTCACAGCCCCGGATCGAGGGCCTGGAGTTCTGCATTAAACATGTCCTGGAGGACAAGAATGCCCCATACAGGCAGTGCAGCTATGTCTCCAACAAGAACGGCAAGCGTTGCCCCAATGCGGCTCCAAAGCCAGAGAAAAAAGATGGGTAAGTTTTGCGGATGACTGTTTTCAACATCCAGTTGGGGGTGCTGTGGGTTACTTTTCTACATTCTACTTCTCTGCTGATTTTCTGATTAAGCTGGACCTTAACCGATTACTTGGTCTCCTATGGCCATACCAGCCTTTGTTTGTGCCTCATTTTGCTGCAAATCCTTTGGCTAGGCTGAGTGGAGTGAGACTGGCTGCCACTTTTGTTCCAGAGTTACGTTCTGCGCCGAACACGCACACAGGAACGCTTTGGCCCTGCAGGCTCAGATGAGGAAGGCATGCTCTGGCCCTTCTCCCGAGCTCCTGCTATCCCAGCTGAGTGGCTACAGCCGGCCCGAGTCAGGGGCCCAGAGCCAGGATGGTGGTCGCAGCGAGGCCAGCCGTGTACTGGGTGAGCTTCAAGTGTGGGATTAGGAAAGGCAGCTAGCCCCTGAGACCACACCGGGGCCCTCGGTGGTGTGGTCCCTAAGGCTTACTTGGTCATATGTCCCTCCAGATGAGGATAGCTGGAGCGAGGAGGATCAGGATCCGGTGGTTCTGGACCAGACGTGGAGGGGGGACCCTGACAGCGAGGCCGACAGCATCGATAGTGATCACGAGGACCCTCTGAAGTAAGAAAAGCAGCTGGTGGACTTGTGGACTGTTCCCGTGTAATACTGAATTTCCCTTTTGGATATTCAGCTTTGGCAGGAATGCTGGGAGGTCGTGGAATCTTCCGGGTCTGTGAGCCGACGGCTCGCCACGGGTTTCGGGTCTGTGCACTGAGAGCTCGCCCGTAGGACCTGACATGTGGTCCAGATCTGCTTAAATCAGAACAACTCCTGTCTTGAGACAGTAGATTTCAGCCTGAGTTGTGTGCGCTTCTCACAGAGTAGACTGTAAGGGCATCCCTGTGCTTGCGTGTGCCATAGGCATGCAGGGGTATACACGGCAGAGGAGGTCGCCCTGATCACACGCGAGAAGCTCATCCGCCTGCAGTCGCTCTACATCGAGCAGTTTAAACGCCTGCAGTACCTGCTGAAGGAGAAGAGGAGGCGCTATCTCCACAGCCGCAAGGTGGAGCACGAGACCATAGGTAAGCCACCGTCACGGTCGGCCCACCTCACCAGGCCACATGAACCCATGACCCCGCGATGGTTACGAGTGCGGACCTGTGCTGACAGGGAGCAGCCTGCTGACGGGGCCCGAAGGCCTGTCCATAAAGGAGCGCGACAACCTGAAGAAGCTCAAGGCCCTGCGCAGGTATCGCAGGCGCTACGGGGTGGAGGCCCTGCTGCACCGGCAGCTCCGCGAGCGCAGGCTGGCGGCCACTGAGGGAGTCTCCATGCAGGTCAGTGCCTCGGAGCCAACTGCCTGTGTGTGACAGGGTCAGGGGACAGCAGGGGCTGCACTGACCTTTATTGTCAGCAGGGGGCAGCAGCCCCGTATGCTCCTTAGTGTCATGTAAAGGGTGATATTTTATATTGCCCAGTATCACCATTTCTCACGTGTGTTACGTTTTCTAGTACAGTGGAAACCACTTATAGTGGTCAGCCGCTTATATGGATCAAAACATTTGGGACAGAATCATTCCTGTTCAA
>JAABNY020000037.1:579888-594648 GCA_015164015.2 Brevimyrus niger
AGTACAGTGGAAACCACTTATAGTGGTCAGCCGCTTATATGGATCAAAACATTTGGGACAGAATCATTCCTGTTCAAGCATGGACAGTACCATTTATTCATGGGTATGACAGATCAACCATGGACAGTACCAGTTATTCATGGGTATGACAGATCAACCATGGACAGTACCTTTTATTCATGGGTATTACAGATTGACCATGGACAGTACCATTTATTCATGAATATTAGATTAATCATGGGCAGTACTTGTAAACCATAAACCCTGCAGATAAACCATTGACATTATTGTGGTAAGACCTCCTGCCACCTCAGTAACCATGCCGGTTGTGTCTGGCCCAGGTTCACGCCGCCCGTTCCAGTCAGCGCTGCATTTCCTTCGTGGACGGATCGCGCTGCCCAAACCAGTGCCTGCCCATGACTCGCCACTGCGTCTCCCGTATCCTTCATGCTGTCGCGTAGCTACCTTGCCGTAGCCTGTCGGCTGCTCCTCCCCTCCAGAGGGGCCCTTGGTATTCAGGTGGCTGCTTCCCCAGCATGGCCCTGACAGGTATAATGCTCTCCAGTTCCCCTTCCTTGACCGTGTGCCGAGCAGACATCTACCAGGACAGCCACCAAGTGCTCTTCAAGATGTGTCCGGGACTTAAAGACGTGCCGTGCACCCGGCCCGTGCACATGGGCCAGTCCGAGGAGCCACGCTGCCCCCTGCACCTCTCCCTGCCGCCCCCCCTGTACCAGCCTGAGCCAGAGCCCCTGGTGCCCGAGCAGCTGGCCCCCGCCCCCTTGGACATGTACCTGAGCACTGCTGAACTGCAGCCCACCGAGAACCTGCCCCTGGAGTTCAGTGATGTAGGTGCAGCGCCCCCAGTGTCATGTGTCAGGATAGCAAGTCGGTCTGATCTAGGGCTGCAAAAAGACCATTGTTCTGATATTTGGTTAATCATTTGATCAGGTGATCAACTAACCGATTAGTTGGTCCAAAACAGGATTTAAAATGCTTTATGTAAATAAATCTCGAGGTATTAAGTCGCAGTTGTGATAACTTTAAATAGTGTAGAGAATCATTAAAGTGACAAATTGGCATTTTTATCTTGAAAGCAACTGTACTTTATACTGTGGTATTCAGTGTTACTGACATATTTTTCAATGGAATCAGTATTCTGGTGTTTTAAACCTTGGTGATAAAATTTCCTGATTGGGGGGGGGGGGGTCCAGCTAATTTTGTTGCTGCGATTTTAGAAATACCGTATTGCCGAAATGCTGCCAAGACCTGGTAACAACTTTGAACTGTTCATGAAAACTTACCCATTTCATTACCCAGCTTGTGTCAGCGTTTGTTGCAATATGTCCGCTCTCCTGGTTTTAATGCATGCACTGACCATGACTCTGTCCACGGACCAATGCAAAAAATGCATGCGGAAAAGTGCAATATGAAGTCATCTTAACGTTGACGCTGCTGTGTGGTGATGTAAACTGTGTATGATGGCACAGCAAACCACAAAAATCTGACCGATTAATGACAAAATTCGTTGTTGACTACTTTTCCTACCTATTTATTATCGATTAGCTATTGTGGCCCTAATCCGATCGGGAAAAAAAATTGTAGGACTTGCTGGTGTGGGTTCCAATGGGTCTTCCAGAAGCACCCAGAAGTCAAACGGCCGAGTGTGCCACCAGCAGAGCCTGATCTCGGTAGGGTGACTTCCGTAAGCTTCCTATCTCACGTGTCTGGGCAACAGGACCTGGACGTGGTCGGGGACAGCATGCAATGCCCCCCGTCTCCCCTGCTGTTTGACACCGCCCTCGCCCTGGAGGACCAGACCATCCGCGAGATCGCAGAGGCGCCCATGGACATCCTGACGGGTGAGGAGCAGCCTGAGCTGGAGCTCTCGGAGAGAGACGGGGAGAGCCCCACGGCGCAGGTGAGAGCCTGGGGGGGGCACCAGGGTGGGTGCGGGAATGCGTGCATAGATTGATGGATGCATATCATTTATTTGTGGCATTTATATGCAAAATGCACAGACACACAGTGTGAAGACAGTACATTGCAGAAATTAATATACAGGCAGTTTCCAGGTTAAGAACATCAAACTAACTGGCGCCTTGTACCTACGAATGCACTGCCATAAAGCCTACTATATTAAAATACTCTATGTTGCACGGCTTCAGCGGTCCGTTGACTTGAGGTACAGTACAGTACCCTGTGCAGTTACTGTTGTTACTCTGATTATGAACTGTTATTTTTATAGGGGTGTGCATGTACACTGCAATGTACAGGGGCTCCTTCTTAAATGCTGCCCCCGGTGTGTTTTTAAAAGCAGACAATGACATCATATGTAACGGCATATGGCCGTACGCCTTCACAACGCGCACCTTCATTTGCGGTTATTTATATATTCAAAGTCGGCACAAGGTGGTGGGATCGCTGTGCAGCACTACTGTACTGGTGGTTATCCAGGGCGCAGTGACGAGAAAGGCGGCTCTTTCCCCCGCAGGATGTTTGCGAGCTCCCTGAAGAGGGCGTCGTGCTGGGGGTCCCGTCAGATGAGGCCAGAGGGCCGGCAGACGCCACCTGACCGGACGCGGCCTGCGGCCACACCGCCTCCACCGCCACCTCGAGCCGCGCCAGAGATGGGCGTTAGTGTTCGGGAACACAAGAGCCTGTTGGCTGGATGAAAGCCAATCCCCTCTGAAACTCTGGCTTCCATTAAGCTTAACGAACTTGCAGGATTACGCATCATTTTAATCTGTTCACCTTGCGGCGACGCCGAATGCGTTCTGCTGTTCAGTCGCGTGTCCTGCAGGCATTTCTGAAATTCACTTGGCCGCTCGTCAAATAAATTGGCTTTCGGAATTAGGCGCAGACCCTCTTGAACCCTTCAGAGCTCCTCCCAGCGCCCGTCCCGAGTCGAAAGCCCGTAAGCCGTCTCTCACACCGACGACAATAAACTCTTGGTTACTTACCTGCCTTTTGGTTCTGCCTTTCTTGAAGCAGCTGCAATGGGACCGGGTTTGATGTTGTGCTGTTGATGTGTGGTTTGAGTGCTGGTACACAGTGCCTTTTGAGGTCCATGTGTCTGCTGAGTGCTTCTCATTGCTCAGTAAGTGCATGGCTGGTACCACAGGGCTTGGCGCACCTGAAAGAGGAGGTAGTCCTCACTGGCTGTCAATCATGGTGTTATGGTTCTAGTCCAAAGCTCTGAGGTAGATATGGTCGCATGCCTTCAGGCCCTGTGTACTCGGGTGACACAGCGAGCAGGGTGGCTGCGTCCCACTTCTGAACTTTATAATAATGAAGGGGGGGGGGGGACAGGTTTGCCAAGCATTCTCATATGAAAGGCTGTTTCTATCCATCCATCCATCATACCATTACTCACCCAGTACAGGATCTGAGGTGGGGACACTGGGCAGGATGCCAGTCCATCACAGGGCAGTCGCACATCTAGGGCTATTTGCTACCAATTCACTTACCTGCGTGTTTTTGCACTGTAGAACGAAATCCATTGAAACAAGGGCAAAACATACGAAATTCAGGCAATTTGGGGGATTTGAACCCATACCCTGGTGGTGTGAGGTTACAGTGCTGCTGTTTTCATTACTTATACATGACTTTGATAATGATGTGCTTATAACACAGCCAACTGATAACATAATCCACGTAATCCAGTTTCAGCCTCTATATCCCTGTGATTAAGCGGAGTCCGGGTAGCCTACAGCAGCTACTGGCCTGTCACAGACCATATCTTAAGCTATCAGGTCGCCTCATGTATCTGCAGAAAGGCTCAGGAACGTGTACGTGTGAGCGCCACACAAAGGAGGTGCCCGATGCGGAACCGGGCAGCGGTAACGTTACTTTCAAAGGCGGGTTTATAGCAACGTGTGAAGAATTAAAGCTGCAAATACTGTAACATCTACTGTTTGCCGGGGTGGCGAGCCCTGGTGGTGCAGCGTTTACTCTCCACGGCGTGATCAGTACTGATATTAGTCCTATATTTAGTAATAGTCACGTTTACGAAGGTATCGCACGCCCGGTGTTATAAAGCCATCGCTTGCAAGGCGGACCGGCCCCATGCTGCCCCGTGGAGGGAAGAGACGGGGCGGCGGATGCGGCTCCCAGCCATGACATCACCGTCCCTGACGAGGGGCTGAGATACGGGGGAAATGAGCGCAGTGCCCGGGGAGCAGGAAGCACGGCTCGTCGGCGCTAATCAAAGCCCATAAACGCGCGTCCCGGCGTCGGGGTTGAGCCTCTTTTTGTCTAATTTTTCTGCGGTCCCCGGCGACTAATGAGGTAAGACGCTAAAAAGCATTTACAAAGAGCGTCGGTTCTGGTTCGGGTCGCCAGCTGCCCGTGAGTGATCTAAGGTGCATTTATAAATGCAGGTCGCCTCTGGTTCGGGTCGTCAGTTGCATGTCTGTGATCAAAGGTATCTTTTAAAATGCGGGTCGCCAGTGGTTCGGATCGTCAGTTGCATGTCCGTGATCTAAGATGCCCCTTTAAATGCAGATTATTTTATGATTATTTGTACATGTTCACATTAAGCGGTGGCAAAGCAGCAGCCTCCGGTTCTTTTGTCGGGACCCGGCATGTTTGTGGGAGGCCGGACCGTGTCGGTGTCACCGGCACAGGCATGCATGCATGCGGGGCTGGCAGCGCCTTCAGCCTGGGGGGGGGATGCAGCTCCAACCGTGACTGTCCGCCACTGACCGCTGACTTTTCTGGCTTTTATTCAGCGTTGGATGGGGGTCGTGCGGGGAAAACGCACCGCCCTGGCTGCAGCGCCTCTTTACTATGTACATTAATCATTTCCACCGTTACTATGGGATTAACAGGATATGCGATGTCTGCGAGGCTGCAGGATTCTTATTTTCATATTTGCCGGAATTTTTGTGAATTTTGTAATGAACCAGTTACAGAATTAAATCAGATAGGATGTCTTCACGGTACTGATAAAATACGCTACGTAAGTTAAAAAGGATGGTTCTTCCTCCCTGTACCATTGGAGTGATGTTTGTGTGGCTCCTGGATGGGATATAAAGTCCCCGTTGTGAGTTTATACCTGTAATTTCAGCGCTGTTAGAAAGTAGGGCTCTGAATTTGACTATCTGGGGGAAGTGTGTTATAGTACTAAACTGTTAACGTTAAGGATTGCTTATTAATTATTGCTTAATATAAATTATTAACCTAGCGAAGATGTGTTGCATGAAGAAATTAAAATGCTTATAAACCTAAAATGGCAGGCCTCGTTCGTTGGAATGCTTAGACAAATAATTTTGCATCTTTGAAGCTGTTCATTTATATTTATTATACGTGAATCCGGTGTGAAATTAAAAGCAGTTTGCATGCATCTTAGGGGCAATCTGATTAAAATCCGGGGGTGATAGGCGTGACCAGGGCTATCCTCATCACTATCTGGTCACACAGATCGCACGTGTGACACTGCGGTATTTCCCGTGATGCTGTGGGGGGGCGACCCTCAGGGACACTGGGCCTTCCCGTTCCGACCGGCCCGACCGGATCCTGCTTCCGCTCCCCTCCTTCCCTTTCGGCAGAGCCCTCCCTCGTCATTCTTCACCAGGAGCCCTCGGTAGCAGCCTGAGGCGAGTTCCTCTCAGGAAATGCCCCAAGCCTGCATGTGGCCTAAATGCTGATGCCGTGAATAGCAGTGTAAGTGTGCACAGACACACATGGCGTGCCGCGAGTCGACCCAACAGACCATCCCTGACATGTTTTTGTCATACGTGTGCTTGACAGCTCACCATGTCTTTTCAAGAACAACAGATTCGTGAGCAAACGGTCGTACGGTTCACATGACGGAGGATACATCGGCCCTGCAGGTTACCCTCTGGGTGAGGTATAATCAGCCCTGCGGTCTGGGCACCTTGTCATTCAGACGTCCGAGCCGCTGATTCCTCCTTTGTGACAGAGCACAGGACGCGCCGGGATGCGTTTATCAGGAACAGTGGTTCGCAAGGGCTGCAGGGATGCGGTTTTAACCTCGAACCCGGAACCGGTCCCCAGCTTCGAGAGAGTGGCTAATTACAAGGTGACTGAGCTAAGAGCAGCAACCCCCCCCCAGCTGTGCCAGATATGTCCCTGCATTTTCCCTGGGCCACGTTGCCGCACATAAATGCTCGTCCCTGTTCCCTCTGCCCCAGACATACTGCCTGCGGCTGCTGGGTCACCTCGCCACGCTTGCCAGCTGCCTGCCCCACGTAGCTCGGCGATTACAGCACCAACCGTGTCTCCCCCAGCCACTGCTCTGCCTCCCGCTTCCCTCTGACACCACGTCCGCCTTTTAGATCTGCCCACGTCACGCGGCGCACATGGCCAGCAGATGGAGGATGTTAAACGGGGTAGGATGTGACCCCACACCCCCCAGTGCGAGGTAGCATTGCCTCTCCCTCACAGATGCGGCCGTGGTTCCCCCTGCCCCCCCCTCCCTCCACGTCCCCTTCCTGTTCCGACGCCTCTGTTTAGGCTGCAGAACTTCAAGGCAGCCCACTCTCAGACAGGAGCTCTTTGATCTCAGACTTGCTGTCAGTGGGGAGGATGTCAAACAGGGTTTGGGGTTTTCCTCATCATTTACACAGGCATTTATTCCAGCAGGGGGGTCTGAACACCTCCCCCCCAACCTGATTTCACCACCCTTTATGTCTGACGGCAGACATTTTTAACATGTTTTCACCGTACAGCTTTCAGATGTCCGGCTGTGAACGAGAGTCCCATTGTTCGGTGTAGTTTGTTTCAAACTGGGCCCCGCTGTTCCCACGTTGCATGTCCACGTTCTCTACCTTCCTAAGGCTCCCCTGTTCCTCTAGATTCAGGTCCCGCTGCTGTGCAGGTCCCTTTGGCTCCCGCTCATGCCGAAGTATGACTGACGGGTGCGAGACGTGGACTATGGCTTCCGGGGTCTTGGAGCAGGACCAGGCTGGCTCAGAGCCACTCCTGAAGGCTTGCTGATAGTCTTATTCAGAAGTGAGACTGACCTTCATTTAGTAAGATATGAAAGGAGGATGAATGACCTTGTATCAGGGTGGTATTCCTGGGGTATTTGCTTGTTCTTCTGCATACACTATAACACAGCAGGAGACCCCTTTCACAGTTTTGTGATCTCGACTCTACGCTCGTTGAGCCTGGTGGACAGGGTGCCGTGTGGACAGTGTAGAGCCTTTTTGGGAACCTTTATTTAAAGAGAGACAGTTACTGACAAGATTGTCCAAGACAGAAATCAAATGAAGTACGGGACTGAGGAGCTCCCAGGAAGGCTTTTCAACCGAAAGCCAAGCAGACGATGGAGTTTCTGCTTGATTACTCTAGGGCAGCGTTTCCTAATCTGGTCCTTGGGGAGCCGCAGACAGTCCACATTTTTGCTTCCTCCTAACTCCCTGCCAGGCAGTCCACTTCCCTGGGAGCGGATTTGTAAATGCTGCTCTAGGGGGCCAGAGGGTCGCAGCGGAGCATTGGGACTTCTGGAGGGTGCAGCACGGGCTGAGCTCCCGAAATGCTGATCATCTTGAGGGCTGCTGCGGGACGCCGTCTCACTGCTTGTTGTGCTGCCCCCTTGAGGTGGGGATGGTTCCCAGCTCTGCATGTGGTCTGAGTGACCGAAGAGCACGTGAGCTTTTCCCAATCCTCCTCCGTACCTCTGTCTGTGCTGGGGATTTACTCACATCTGTCTGGTCTTTGCTCTATATGTAGATCAGCTCTAAACCTCAGACCAACAGACCCTTAAACCCAACAAGCTTCATATGTGAATGAAAGACACATGCTCTGCACACCATGTCTGTGTGTGTCTCTCTCTCTGTCTGAATCTCTGTGTGTCTTTCTCTCTGTCTGAATCTCTGTGCGTCTCTCTCTCTGTCTGAATCTCTGTGCGTCTCTCTCTCTGTCTGAATCTCTGTGTGTCTTTTTCTCTGTCTGAATCTCTGTGCGTCTCTCTCTCTCTGTCTATGTCTCTCTCTGACTGTATTTGTCTGCGTCCCTCTCACTCTCTTTCAGTCTGTGTCCGTATCAGTCTCTGTCTTGGTCTCTCTCTGTCTGTCTGTGCCTTTATGGGTGAGTCGACTTTAATGTTAAGGTTGTTAATGTTGCTATTAGGAAAATATGAATAAGGGCTGTTTCAGCGGGGGGCAGCATGAGTCCTCAGCTGAGTGCTTTTGGATCATGATTGACACACACACACACACACACACACACACTGTCATTCACACAGCAGCCATCAGCAGCAGTCTGCGCTTCCACTCCTATCTTGTGTCCCCCCCCCTCCCCCCCACGCCTTTCTGGGAGGCGGTTACCATGGTTATGTGCTGAGGACCAGCTTTCGGAGCACATTAGGATGTAGAAATATTCACCGACAGCTCCCCCTAGCAGCAGGGTGATGGCGGCACAGTGACCCTCTTCCTCCTGTGTGTCATTCTGCAGATCTATCCTGCTTTCCAGTCAGTCACATCAGCTCTGGGTTGGGCTTGTTCCTTTATCGACATATTTATTTGAAGTTAAGTCTTCTGTTGCACAGTAAACTGATAAACGGCACCATGCCTCAAGCGAACCCTGTAATGCACAGTGCGTCGTCCCATTAAGCACGCCGCGGGGGCTGCACCCTCCCCTGCGGAAATGCCCCTGAATCGGACCCCCTCAGACTCCCAGAAGCAGCTATGCTTTACAAGAGCTTGGAGATTATATGTTAAGCTGTGTAAAAATTAGTCACGGTTAACAAAGGGCTAAAATCCGTAAATGACTAAAACAGACTCGGAGGGGGGGGGGGGGAGCAGTTTGTTTGGTCTGTGATGGAGAGTCACAGCTGGGGCAGTTAGCCACCCTGATTAATATGATTGGTTGGCACGGTCAGGGGTGGGACTGCAAAGCCCCATCCCCCCATCCCAAACACACATGTGAGCACTGAGGTCCTCCTCCCATCTCTCTGACCCCGAGACGGCTGCAGGCGGCTGGGTGGGGGCAGGGTGAGGCCCCCCTCATTCGGGGCTAGCTGGAGGCGATGCTCACATGTGGCTCTGGCTGTGGGATTAGCGTAGCACATTACCGGTATCAATGTGGCGCCATGGTAACAGCGTGAGCCAGAGGTGATGGTAACCCTGCTTTGTCGTCATGGCAACTCTCACATGTGTGGGGCTGTCCGCCTGACCATGCGAATCTTGCCCCTCAAATTTATCCGGCTAAGTTGCAGCAAGCCAGTAGGGTGGTCCCTGTGATAACCCAGCAGAGGATTTGCGTACGGCGCATTACATCGTTTTATATGCCACGTCCTGCTCATCTTCTAAAGGGTTGGATGTTTGCTGAAATCTAACCCCGGCCTGGGCTTTAGGCGACGAGGGAGACACCGTTTCTGAGCATCTGTTTACATCACGGCTTGCTGCCTTGCGTCAGTGCCGCGGTGAGGGCTGTTCCGCGTGACTGTTCCCCTCCAGCCTGTCAGACACTGCGTCCTCTTTCTACCTCTTCCCGGGGTGTTCCCGTCGGAGCTGGGGGTGGGACAGTTCTGGGGGACAAACCCTGGGTGTACTGCTTGGCGCCCCTTGATGGTGAAGGGAATTAACTTCTGACAGTGTGCCCCGGGGTGTCTGAGATCTGAGCCGCGGGGTCGGGGGCGGGGGGGGATAGCTGTAATTCGCAGCGTGTGTGTGGTATTTGGGGGTGTCACGGATGGGTAACAGCTTTACACAGGAAAGGGGTGGGGCCTGAGCTTGGCTATGTGATTTGTTGATGCATTTTGCTGATTGACAGTGGAATAAAGGGACGTTTTCTGAACAGAATGAGATTCCTGTGAGCTGTTCTGTTTCGTAAGAGCAGGATGGAGTTGGGGGCTCTCTGGCTCGTAGCGCAGTGTGAGTTGGGGGCTTTTCCGGCATTAAAACGGCAGTAGTCCGGAGTCCGGAGGTTGTTGGCAACTCCCACCCCGTTTAATTCCCTAGTGTGGCTGCACATTCCCTCCCCTCCCTCCCCCAAACTCCCAACGACTCAGCTGCAGATATTTCCGGCACATCTGGTTTTGCTGGATGTGTCGTCATTTGGCTGTGATTTTGGGACACAGGAGTGCCTTCACGTGTGCTGCCAGAACAGATGGGCTCTGGGGTGGGGTGGATCTTCCAGGCTAGCGAGGCAGTGTGGATGCCCCTGGACTTGCGTATTAGCTCATGGGTGACAGTGTGGAGCCATTGGTCAGCTGTCTGAGCACTCTGCACATGCCCCGCCCCTTCACCACCTCCAAGCCCAGGTCTCCCTCAGCTGGGCATCCCTCACTCATCACTAAAGGGATTATATTGCGTTTGGCTGGTTAACCAGGCCTGAGCCTTGGCAGGCTAATTTGGTTGAAGCTCTGACTGCTCTGTATCATGCTGCCCTGCAGGGGGCAGTGTAGTGCCATCATCTCTCTCTCTATGTGAGGAGCAGGGTGTCACTATTTGACTTCTCTCTTCTGGTGTGAATAATGGGGCTGTGACACAAAAAACACTATGTCTGCAGGAAGCCAGCATTAAAGTCACTTGACTGGGGGGCTGTCTGCACCCCCATTTCTTGGGCAGCTCTGGCAGCTCAGGGGTTAATGCTCATCCAGAACAGCGGCTGCAGTGGAGGAGGGGAGGGGGAATGGAGCGCAGCTGCTCCCACTGGCAGCTCCGTCCCCCCCACCCCCCACACTCTACAGCCCCTGGAACAATGGCAGGCACTGCAGCCCCCCACAGTCGAAGGCGGCTCTTGGCCGGGGCCAGGAGGGGCGGCTGGCAGTGAGCGGACGAGCGGCAAAGAAAACATCTGCCTTTCAGCAGCAGACGTCTGCACAGATGCAGGGGGTGCAGGGTAAGGGGCCAGGGAGCAGCACTTATCCTGGTCCGGGTTACAGGGGGCCTGGAGCTTGTCCCTGGCAGCTCAGGGCACGAGGCCGGGGTACATCCTGGATGGGATGCCGACCATGTACAAGGTGACTACATTGCAGATGCACACATTGACAGATTACAGGCAGCTAGAGACCACAGTCAGCTTGGGTGGAGTATAGGCAGCAACGGGGAGGACATGCGAGGCAGTATTTGTAGTAAGAGAACTGCTCTTTATAGTATCATTGGTAGTAGTGTTTGTAGATGTATTGGTGGAAGTACTTATAGCAATATGTGTAGTAATAGTGTAGTACTTGCAGTAGTAATAGTAGTAGTAGTAAAAAAATATTAGAATATAGTTGAACACACAAAACTAGTGCATTTGCCGTTAAAATGATTCTGGATGCATGTTTACAGAAGCAGTAACTTGACATGAGCCATGAACACTGACAGTGTTATTTAACAAAGATGGGTTATTCAGACACTTTTAGTAACTGTGGAAATGTTAACGCCTGTATAAGCTACTGAAACCACGGAAGAGGTTTTTATTTATTTATTTACTTACTTACTTACTTGCCTATATTTGCGACGTATTCAGTAATGTGCAGTGTATGGACAGCAGCAGGTTTTAGTTGCTGATCTTTCCACACTGAGAATATGTCATTCCTGTTTGTTCAGCGTGCTGGGGGGGGCAATTTGTTGAGGAATATCTTTGTGCTGCCTCTGTTAAGGGGCATCCACGCAGCGTCCTCTGTTAGGGGTCATCCACGCAGCGTCCTCTGTTAAGGGACATCTTTCCACCATGTTCTGTAAGCTGTCAGCTTGCATACGGTCACATGCACATACTGGATGTGAGGTGAGTGTAAGCAGCAGATTCACAAAGAGGGGGCCTTGGGATTCACACAGGACGGAGGCGCACAGCAGATCGCCATGGTGTCATGGTGTCGATAGGCCGACTGCGTCTCATTCCTTCAGAGAGCGATGCCTTTGTTCATTCTGGCTGTAGTGGCGCCATCCATTCGTTTTCTCTATATCGTTATCCTGCTCATAAAGCTTACGGGTGGGTGACCTATTTTCAGATGGAGGTCCTGCATTTCTGGTATGGTGGCATGAATCCTGCCCAGGGTGTCGTCTGCCCTCTGCCACCAGGACGGGCTCCAGGCCGCTGGGACTCTGTGCAGGATAGATGGCTACAAGGTGGATGAATGGAACAAGAACTTTTTCAAAATGCTTAAATCCTCAGGATTTTTGTCTTTTTAAACCAAATAGCAGTTGCTCCCTTGATGTGCATTTCAGTGCTTCTGTAAGTGTTCATAGTTATTGTACACTTACTTTATTGGATCACCTGACTATATTGTGGTTATATTATGGTTGAAAGCATAGTATAAGTGTTGATATGCAGTATAAAATGTGTCCGTGTGGCAGTGTAATGAGTGCACGTTTAACTGCGGAATGATCCTAACATTGTCTGTTCTCTTGTTGTGCGCTGAATGGGCTATTTGACACTGTATTGCTAAGACGGGGAGGCAGACGGCAGATGGGAGGCGCGTCGGGGCTGATGGTGGGTGGGAGGGGCTGATGGTGGACTGACGGCGCTCTGCTCTCACGTCCCGCAGGACGACGGACACAAGCTGCTCTGGCTGGACCCACCACCGGCTTCCTGACCTGAGCAGCCCCCAGCCCTGCAGGTGTGCTGGAACATCTATGCTCTTCATTTTAATACCGTTTGTCCCTTCATTCATTCATTCATTCATCCATCCCCCTCCCCCGCCCCTCCTGTGTAACCCCAATGTGTCTGCTAATCCAAACCCTACTGTCTTGTGAGATGGGGGCTGATTACGTCCTTGTCTGTGTTTGTCTATGGCAGTAAGTAGGTTTGTATTTACCACATTTCGGTTGAGCCCCTATGTCTGAAGGCCTAAAAGGTACAGGCATGTGTGTGTATGCATGTGAGTGTGCGTGTGTATGTGCGTGTGTATGTGTGTGTGTGTTCATGTGTGCCTCCCCTCCTCAGCCTTGAGCCTCCGGGTAGGATGCTGTGGTGTCTGCTCACCCGTGATAAAGGCCCTCGCTGGCTGTAAAGTGGCATTGTTGCTGTCATCAAAGGCAGTGTAGAAGAGAGCCACTCAGGGGGTTCGAGACTTATCTGGGACGCTGTTTGGGAGCCAATCCCGGCATGAGGCTTCAGGCACGTGGTCTGTCCTGATTCTTCATGCTTCAAGTGGACAGGGAGCAGCCTGCTAAAATAAGGGGTGACCTCTCCACCGTCCCCTGGCCCCTCCCAGCCGTCCTCTCAGACACCCAACAGGGGACCTTCCTATCCCCCGATGTCACCTTGCGAACACCGCTCTCTCCTTAGCTCATGATGTCGGAAGAGACCAAAATGTGCGATGAATCCTTTGGGTCAGAAGAGGGCGACGCTGAGCCATTTCCGGAGGAGGGGGAGAACACCAGGGAGCTGCTGGGGAGGCTGAGGGAGCTGGAGGTGAGCAGTAGGGCATTCAGCGGGCACAGGCAGGGTCTGTGACCCCCTTTTAACCACATCCTTTTAACACTGTTTTTACAGTAGATTATTAACATACTAAAAAAACATTCTTTCACTACTGGCCATTACATTTAATGGTCTGGTGTATCCTGGTTCACTTGTCTTTGACCTTGTGCTCTGTCGCCCCCTACAGGCAGAGAACTCCGCTCTCGCTCTCGCCAATGAGAGTCAGAGGGAGGCGTATGAACGCTGTCTGGATGAGGTGAGTCTCACATCTTGTCGAAGAAAAGTGCCAATGACTGGGTCAGTCAGAATGAGCCAATCAGCTAATCCCGTGTGATTTCCCAGGTGGCCAATCACGTGGTTCAAGCTCTGCTCAACCAAAAGGTAAGAGGATGGACGAATAGTGCACTCATCACAGGACAAGGGAACCCCGGTGTGCACATTCGCTCATAAATACACTGCGGTTTGTATTTCTGCGTCCATGGTGGAGTCTGGATCACAACCGTAGAATTAAACTGGGTGTCACATGATCTATTGATTTGAACCTGCTGTACAGCCCTGTTTCCAAAACATTTGGGACACTGTGTAAAATGTAAATAAAAACATAATGCAGTGATTTATAAATCGTATAAACCCAAATTTTATTGACAGTAGAACAAAGACAACATATCAAATGTTAACAAAATGTTATTGTCTTATGAGAAATACATACTCCATTCAATTTGGAGCCAGTAGCACGTTTCAAATAAGTTGGGACAGGGCCATGTTTACCACTCTTCATTTAACTACACTCTGTAAGTCAGGGTTATTCAACTCACGGTCCTCGAGGTCTGAGCACTGCTGGTTTTCCAGCTTTCCTTTACCTGTCAGTCAGGTGTGAAGCCTCTGACCAATCAGAATCGGTAATTATTAAACAACTCCCTGGGAGAACTGAAAACATGGCCTGGATTTGAACCCGAGGGCCAGAGTTGAAGAACCCTGCTGTAAATGTGAGGGTGATGATTGGGAGACCAGATGCTGGAGTTTTGAAAGTAAAATGTTGTCCCCTTTTGCCTGATATAGGATTCCAGCTGCTCAACAGTTCAAGGTCTCCTTTGTTGTATTTTTAATTTCGTGATGCAGGAAATGTTTTCAGTGGGTGACAGTTCTGGACTGCAGGCAGGCTAGTCAGGCACCTGGACTCTTCTACTACGGGGTCATGCTGTTGTAATACACACAGAATATGGTTTGGCGTTGTCTTGCTGAAAGACCTTCTCTGAAAAAGACTTTGTCTGAATGGCAGCATATGTTGCTCCAAAACCCGTATATATTGTTCAGCACTAATGGTACCTTCCCAGATGCTGCCCGGGCCATGGGCACTAATGCTCCCCCATACCATCACAGACTCAGGCTTTTGAACTGTCTGCTGACAACAAGCCGGATGGTCCCTCTCCTCTTTAGACC
>JAABNY020000037.1:623892-649790 GCA_015164015.2 Brevimyrus niger
AACAGCTATGCTGCTGCAACATTCCATTTTTACCTATTGCATTTGTACTTTAACGTGTCGATGGATGTTCTGACCATCCGTGCTCTCAGCCTTCCCATGTCTGTGTGGTGCCTGGGGTGGGCCCCATCTGAGCCGGAGTCCTGTTTCAGTCCCATAGAAGACTAATTTTGTGCATGTGACCCACAAACTGTAACATTGTGGGTGTAGCCTTCAATCTGCCACCCTACGCAGGCCAGTTTGGAGATCTGACTCATTGATAGACTTTAGCTTGACCTTAATCACAGTTTACACCTTGCATTTGGCAAGCAAGCCTGGTCTTAATATAATATTAACATGCCCAGGGGGGTTTGGCAGCCAAATGACCTTGGACCCCCCCCAGAGGTTTTGTTTCTCCCTTTTTTGGTCCCCCTCCTCCTTCTTTCTTTCTTTCTTTTCCCTGTTTTTGCATATCACTCTGTTTTAATGATGTTGTATTACAACACACCATGTAAAGTGCCTTGGGGTGACTCTTATGAAAGGTGCTATAAAGAAAATAAAGAACTGAACACCAGAACATCTATGAGGTAACCAAGGTGAAGAGAACATGCTGGAAGTACTGGTAAAAAGGAGGCCTAATTTCACCACCAGAACTGCAAAAAGTCATTTTAAATAATAAACATCCCAAAAGATGAAAAACAAAACAAATGTGAACAGCACTTTAATTATAGGTCACCTTAATACATCACATTTTCCACAAAGTGTTTTAGTGCTACTCACTTCAAACAGTTAATTAAAAGCATTGTTGTACCCTAAACCCCATTGGCTGTTATCGAGCGATTAGACAGGCCCTCCGGACCCATAACAGAGAAATTTTTTAGTCGCCTTAAGTCAGCTTCAGCCCATATGTGTTACACACAGCTGTATTTTCCGCACATTAAAAAGCTGAAGAGATTCTGAAAAGGGCGCAGGGCTTCGCTGAGCCAGGCCGCCTGCTGCTGGGACGGCCCGGCTCTACTCTTACTCTCATCCACAAGATTCAAAGCCATGCTGCTGCAGGGAGGTGGGAGATGTTAAGGCGGGACGATTTCCACACAGCACATTACACAGCCCTGCTGGATGGGCCGCCTCTCAAAGACCTTAAGAAGATGGCTGGTATTATAGCCAACGGCGTTTCGTGCTGAATGGCTGACGGCTCCTCTCTGCGGTGCTGTGGGGCTCTGGTATCCGGGCCACTGGGGGCACCTAAAGGGCAGAGGGCATGAGGGTCAGCTGACAGGGTAGTGAATGTGGAAGGGGGGCAGCTGCAGCCACAGTGGGCTCTCTGCTGGGCTGATGTAAATCGCACACCGAACGCCCCACATCTGCTAAAGAAACTCACACGGAGCGCCCCCTGCAGGACATCCACCAGACAACCATCCACAGGCATGAGGCTTCACGTCACGCTGCACATGCCCTACAAGAAGAGGACACAGATGAGAGTGCTGTAAGCCCCCCCACACCCTCCCTGAAAGGAGCCCAAAAGGGCTCCATCCGGCCAACACTCAGACGCAGGCAGCCGTGTCCTGGGACAAGTAATCGAGAATAGGCCGGGTCCACACAAACAGCCTATCCTGGATTACTTGAACCAGGCAGTGGCCAGAGGCTGTAGGTACAGATGGTGGTGGTGGGGGGCAGGGTCGGCGGTTAAAACAGAAAATCCCTGGGGATGAATCAGCATAAGTCTCTAATAATATTTACAGCTAATTTCCCAGGTTCATCATTAACACAGTATGTGTACAGTTTCAAAAATACATTAAATAACAGCTTCCTTAATCTGCTTCTAATAAATAAAGGCAAATAAATTAAGGTTCATGCAAATGCCAGCACAATATTTATGAGTAGAGCACAAAGCAAGCTGCACATCATGCAACTTTAATGCACTTTACACCTCAGTCCTGGCAAACCATCTTATGTAAATACAGAAAGTAATGATGTCACTGCTTATTTTTATCTTTATTGTATTTATTTCTATTGTATTTTTGTTTGAATCTTATTTTTATTTATCTTTTTCTATTGTTTTTGTATTCCTTTCGAGTGAATAAAATGCATTTCACTGCACACACATAAAGTGTGTGTGTCAGTCACAAAACTGAAAAAGTGACTGGTAAACAAACCTGGGGTGCAAAACAATATTTAACCAGCAGAGGGCGCACCGCACCGCATCACTGCTACCTGCTGAATGAACATTACAGTATTACACACGTTACACATTGCCGCCCCTCTCAGCTCCTCAGGCATCACACAAACAGACCTGGAGATTTTGCTCGATGTCACATGGTGTCACACGGTCCCTTCAGCTCCCGCAGGCACGATGAAATCTGCTCTGCCGACAACCTGAAAGACAGAATGTAACAAAGGGCTGGAGATGGTTTCCTCTCACACAAGGGCCTGATAACAGCAGTGGCGTTCCCAGTCCTGCAGGGGGCACTGATTTTTCCACTCTTACAGCCATTTACTAACAGGTGACCTGAGCTTCAGTCCTGGACCACGAGGACAGTAATGTCACAGGTCCACCATAATGAAGGGCGTCATCTCGATGATCTGATCCCTTCGTGGCCAAATCTTATTCCGAAGCCTATAAACCTCAAAGGCTTTGCAGAGAGCGCAGCCTGCTGACACTCAAGGGAGAATCGCAGAGCCATGACCTGAAGGTCGCGAGTTTAGGTCACCCTTGACCGGCTCTGATTCAAGCCCCACCCCAAATCACACACGGGTGTGTGCTGCTGCTGCTGAACGCTGTTTAAGTAACAGCCCGTGGCCGTCCTCGGGGTGCTCTGAGGGGCTTTAAGTGCCATTTGCAGGAAAGACCCACCCCCACACCAGGCAGTGCGTCTTACGCACTCAAAAAACCCGACAGCAGTAAGGCAAATAAACCCAGGGAAAGGGGGTCTCTCTCCCTTGCACCGCCCCCCTTCCCTCCCTCCCGCCCTTCTTCTCTCTCTCTCTCTCCCTCCCTCCCTCTCATACACACACTGTTTACGGAGTTATTTACAGAGATTGCACGTCACCAAGACACCGACAGACAATTTTAACCTAGAGGGGAGGAAGGGGAGATTGAGGTGTGAGTGTACAGCACCACGCAGCAGTGTTTATATATATTTACCGGCAGTCGAGTTTGCCTGGTACCTGCTCTTTTAAATGCAATGAAACCCAAAGAAGAGGCACGCTAAGAAAGAGCCGAAACTGCCCTGAAATCACACTGTGCCTTTGCGACCATGAATGAAGTTTAAGAGCCTGAGGAGGAGTAACAGCGTCACCTTGGGGACGGCCCTATTCGCTTGGTTTGCGGTACAGTATCCGGGGTGGGGCGCTGGCCGGGGAAGGGGGTCCCCGAGAAGGGAACCGGCCTGCTGGGAGAGGAGACACATTTCATACAATCTGAGGAGGTGCTCACAGGAGGTGCTCAAAGGCCAGAGGCCATGTCCAGTCTGATACCAAAAGCCAGAAGAGACTTACGAGTGAGGGGGGCCCAGTTTGGGAGAGGAGCACATTCCCAGGGGCCATCCTGCACACATAATCTGCTTTTAATGAGGTCGGCTGCCAGTGGTATGTAAACGCTACACAAGGCGCGGAGGAAGGGAACACGCGTGTGGCGTGTGAGAGTGCGGCCTCTGTGTGACTGAATCAGAACGGCACCGCTAAGCCCTGCTCCATCTCTCAGACTCTGAGCCTGAATTACAGGACTGCAAGCTTCCATCAGAATGCGAATGTACTGATGTGTAACTAACGTAGCGCTTTTTAACACTTAAAACCAAGATGGCCGACAGGCGGCTTTACGCGTCGGACACCAGCGGCTGAGGGCAGAAGGTCGCCGCTTTGAATCCCGTGGCTGGCAGAGTGAGTATCTCGCCGCTGCCCAACCTCTCACCTGCGTGTCTCACAGCGGGAGGCGCGCAAATGAAGGAAATGAGCGAAACACAAAATGTCTCTGATGACTGGACGCCGCTGCCTAAAACAATAGCATCAGACCACGAACAATACTGAGACGAAAAATCCAACTACGGCTTGGCAGCTAATTAAGTAGGAGTCTGGCACATTGTCACAACCCCCTCTCGGCCGGCTTATTACGCAATCTCCGCCAAGCACGGCTGCCAGGCAGGAACCGAGACGACGCAGAACGGACCGTGTGGAGCGACCCTGCCGCCGCCACAGTTCCTTATGTAACCCCTGGTGGGAGTAGCTGGGGCCCACAGGCTGCTGTGACTGTGGCGCTGTTTAGTACCGGTGTATACAGCCATGGGGAGGGAAGGCAGTCACTGTACACAAGGCCCCTCTGGCGACAAAAACGAGAACGTGGCCCAAGTTTTACAATCCAGACCCAGAATGGCACTAAACTCAGTCACCTGCCGGACGGCGGGATTTCACAGCAGCGGCTGCGGTGAATCCTCACACCCCAGTGGGAGGGCCATCCAGCAGCGGCATGCTGTGCCTAATCATCAGCGGCCAGAGCGGACTAAAGCACAGTGAACAGATTAAGATAAAATAACGATGAATGGGATTACAAGTGATCTGAAGCGTGTGTCGCAGGAAGCACGTAGAGACCCGTGTGTCCAACACGCCTGCGCCAGGACAGACGGCAGGCGAGCCGTTTCTGCCAGACAGCCGGGGCGTCACTCAAATTGAAAGGAGCCAGACGGGTGTGTTCTGCAAATGGCAATCACAGCAGTGAGAGCCCCTCCCTCTAACATCACTGCATTCCTCTTACATGTAAACGCGCTGGAGACAAGAGTCGAAAGTGTCATCACCACATAAACCCAGTCATTGGGATCGGTGAGACAAACCTCACACCCAGTCAATCCCACTAGAGAGACCTGGCTAAGGTGGAGGGATCACCTCAGAACGAGCTGCCTATGTCATACTGTGAAAGCGGCTTTAAGGGAACAGAAAACACGAAGCCACTGGATTCATTACAAAACCAGCGAAAGATCAACTGAAATCTCAGGCCAGCATTTCACTGCAGAAGTATTTTTATGATAATCGTATTCAGCAAAGCTGTGCGTCACAAGGACCTCCATAAAAACACTGGAAAAGAAAACAAGCGAACAGCTGGTAATGAGGAAAAAGGCAGCTTGCAGAGATCTGTGTGGGAGCACATGAACCAAGTGACCCAGTACAAGCCACGCCCCAAAAACTTGAACGACCCAGTACAAGCCACGCCCCAAAAACTTGAACGACCCAGTACAAGCCACGCCCCAAAAACTTGAATGACCAGGTACAGGCCACGTCCCATTCGTGCATAGCCCCTCGCACAAAATCTTAGCCCTGTCCCCAGCTTTGGGGACCCTACAGATCACGGCATTCTGCTCCATGATTATGTATGTCCCTGCTTATAAACATCCACTAATTAAATGCCATTCTCGAGTTGCTAAAAAAACAATTTCAGAATGTATAATGCTCTGTCAACCACCACCCCAACGCGGCCTTCCTCCATGCTTTCATCTGTTAATTCAGGGCTGCTCTCACAAGTCCAAAACACTCCTGTTTGTCAAGCAGCACGACAGGCAGGTTTAGTACTAGGTTTTTCCATCACTGAACACCCAGAGGACGTCTGAAGCACTTTTGACGGACATTTTCTCCCCCATTAAACCTTCACACAAACTTTCTGACAATACGAAAATAATGAGCCGGCAAACTTCCCGTAAAGAAAGCCATAAAATGTCTCTGGGTTGCTGACACAATCAAATCATGTTCTCCTACAGCCGTCGTTACAGTTACAGGCCGCTCTGAGTACAGAAAATCCCCACAGATGCCAGTAACATCTTTTCTATTTGGGAGGGACTTTAATTAGAATTACTAAGATCTCCAATCATTCTAGTGCTCTCAGGTGTGTTACAGCCACATATGACTGTACTACATGCATCACTTCCAATCTCCCGCCTGTGTTGCACTGTTCAACACTCACTTTATACTATACACCATGTGAATTTGTGTATTTGAGTTCTTTCAGCAGGGACGACCCGAAAGTTAGAAACTTTACTCGCAAACCCATAGCGGTTGCACAAGGTACTAACCCTGAGCTCCACTGAGAAGAAAGGAGACAGAGAGTCAGAGCCAACTCTCATTTTTCTGCTCGACCTTTTGGATGGTACTGGGTTACGTCACAAGTGTAACATTAACTGCTGTAACATGACACATTCGTAGAAATTGCACTTTGGGTATGCATGGTTATAATTTGTTCAGGACGTAATTAAATAATTGCTGTATACCAATAAAATAACTGTTTGACATTGACAGCAGTTTATTTTTCCAGTGAATAAACTGGGTCCCTATTAGGTAACAGGACAAACAGCATAGAATCTAAATTTACAGAAGTATTTACAAGCTAGTTTCGCAGTTTTGCAACATGCAGCTAAAGCAAATTCAGTAAATGCACATCAGTTTTTCCCTGCAGTCCTGCGTATATTTTTTGCCTTTGCATGTGGGAATAAAAAACAAAGAACACTGCCCCACAGTTGTTATACAGCTCGCTCATGCCACTACTTAACAAGCAAAGGCCTCAACTGTTCTTTCCGTTCAATTTAGGATTAAATTAAATGAGAATTATTAAATTCAACTCAACGTAAACGGGCAGTTTAAAGAATGCATTTTGCAACATGAGCCATATTACAAAACAAAGACATTTGACAGATAACGACCTAACTTTACAAATGTGTCAATAAAGTTAGTTACGCAACAATTAATCTGTTGTCTCGCTCGAGTTTCAGATTTCAACAAAATCGTTCTGTAATCTTGATGCTTAAGGTGACGTCGGTGTGACATTCCTCAAAATCACAAGTGACATAACAAGGGATGACATCATGACAGGATGTAGGACCAGTCCAACCCAAGAACCCACTTAACAGACAGAAATATTACACCTACCCATTCAAATACAAGGCAAGAAAATGATGCCCTATATTTAAACTTGCCACAAAGCAGTTCTATATTACTGGTAGTAAGAAGTTGTCAGGATGCATGTTTTCTGCAGTAAACTCTGGGAAAGGCATGGTATATTCCCTGGAGATGAGCACACGGGAAATAATCCAGAGACTGATTGGTTCACAAATCTTAAATGACGTACTGAGTTTAGAATTAAAACTCAACAAATCATGTCCCACCTATAAGAAAATGGATGTTTCTCTCATCCCACCCTGGCGAGTTCGGCGGAAAGAATCGCACTAATTTAATAACCACGAAGCAAAGCAAATAAAAAAAAACAACTAAATGATTATTAAAGAGTAACAACAGCCATCATCACCACCACCACAACATGAAGCAAAACAAAAACAACACCGACGTCAACGCCCATTTCAGGCTGAGACGGACCAATCAGTATGGCGCGCGCGCAATGACGCCACTCCCCGCGCTCTCAGCCGTTGGACCGTTAGCTAAGCAGCTAGCTTAGCAAAACACATCTACATCGAACCGGCGGCGGCGGCCGAATAGAGACTCTGTGCCCGTACATCATCTCCCGTAGTTGCGGCACCGGGTATCCTGATTATACTCCCGGTGTCAGTCGGCTGCTGTGTTACCGCGTTAAAACTGCCGACCAGGTTACGGCAGAGCTCCACAGGTCGGGCTGAACGCGCTGCCCAGCTGGACACGCAGCTCCCCCCCACCCCCCGAGTCTCCGTTGTATGAGTCAAACTGTCCCACCGAGGCGAATCTCCGGCAGCCGTTCCGGATCGACCGCTCACAGAGGAGGAGAGGCTGTTCACCTGCTGTGGGCGGCGGCGGAGCGTCCTCTCTCCCACTGCGCTTCCAGCCCGGAGGACCGCTCCAGCTGCTGCATACCCCATCTCTCTCCAACTCCCTTGCACTTCTCTTGCGGCAGGAGCGCCGTGTCTTGAGTCGCCTTGCACCGTCCAGCGTACCCCCGCCCCCAGTGAGCCCGTTGCCAGCCTGCCGCCGCTCCAACATGGAGAATCCGGGCGAAGGAGCGAAACACCCGAGGAAATGGGCGGGCCGGTTTCAAGTTCCCCTTACTACAGATAAACAACCCCACTGAATTGACACTTGAGACAAAGAAAACCCCGAACCAATCGGCCTCGTCGAAATCTCAGCCCGAACGAACAGATTTCGAACCGAATTCGGATCACGTTAACCAATATTTATCGTATCCCGCGCTTTGTTTTCGCCTTTCGGGGACCTGCGAGGGTGCCTTGAAACCGCCGGTCGTCTCCGATTGGATCTTCGGGAAGTGGGAGTAAGGGAAGCGCGCTCCCGCGCTCTGTGCGCTCCCCCGCTCCTCAGCTCGCGGTGCTCGTTCGGTCATGGTGGGGATCCGTTTACTGGCGCTGTCACATCAACTCACATGCCGAAATCACAAGTGCGGTTGTTCCGTGTGCAAACTAAGGCGCGTGGCAAAAACGCTAAGTGACAGTGCAAAGCTACTTGGTAGTTTGAAAATTATCCACTGAGCGCACTTCTGACGTCTGTATATACGCTACTTTTATTGCATTTTAATTAACTGGTATTCTCATGAAACAGAAGTACACTTCACAAAGTCAGCATGTCCCATTTTCTTTAGGAAACCTAAATACTATGACGTAATGTCAGGACTGTGTGTTGCCATACATACTGATCACCATTTTGTGACTGCCGCAGAGAAGACAAAGGAATAATATATTTTTCGATTTAATATATATTTTGTATTAAATGCGATTTATATTCATATGGGATTGTATTGGCATAAGCTACATTTAAAATATATTGTCGAATTTATATGTCAGATTAATTCCATTGGTTTGTAGAATGTATGTTTTACAATGAAATACAAAAAATGCAAATAAAATCTGGGTCAAAATATGATGCCATTAGTAAATATATAGTTTAATACAGTAGCACAATACAAGAATAAGGCTTATTTCGGTGTTTTGACAGCAGTTAGATATGAGTTCTTTGAGTAGCTGTATTTAACTTGATTTATTCATAGCGGTTTGATTACTGTGACAGGTATGGGTTGTTGACAGAGGTGCATTTTGAAGGATGAAAACATGCTTATAATGACGCCGCGGGGAGATTTTTTTTAATTTATTTTTTTTACCGCTATTCGATCCAAGTGCAGCTTTTCTGAGTTGCTTTCATTCCGCGCGTCTATCTGTGTGTGTTGTTGGGGGCGGCTTTCAAGACCACCCTACCGATGTCTAGGACACAAATAATACTAATTAGCCGTAACTGCCTTCTGTAAGACAGCTGGAAGCCACCTGGTTTGCTCATGTCGTTTTCTCTTTTTGGAAAATACACACCGCCAATTGATCTGCTCTGGCGCTAGCATTGGAGAGCTGCTAGCGTCCTTGTTAGAGAAATCCCAGTTTGCTACATGTGTGATCAAAATGTTATTTATTCTTTTGGCTGTTTTTCATGGGGCTTGCGTGGATATTATTACCAGGCTACAATGAAATAATCTATAAAGAAAACTACAAATACAAAATATTATAAGAACAGAAAAACGTGTTTTCGTTACGCAGTTTACACTCATAACAGTGCCGTGTGGATGACCAAGAACAGCTCTCCAAAGAGTGAAAGAGAAGCTGGTTTTAGCTGTTAGACGCCGATTGCAGGGCGGCTTGCTGGAGACGGGCTTTTGAACCTGTTCGTGATGAGCAAATTGGGTTGCATTAACGCCTGTTTTGTGCAAATGAGGTAAAGCTTCGCTTCAGCCCATGCCTGTATATGACTCTTTACGGGGAAAGGAAGCGAGGAACGAGCGGCGGGGATCCGCTCTCCACCCTGCCGGTCAGCAGTATCGACTGGCTGCCGGAGCGTAATTCACGGAGAGCCCTATATGACACTCACATGATTGACCCCCACGCCTGCTGAAATGGAAGGCTGGTAAGAAGGCACAGGTTATAGTCGCTTATATTTATTATGTGCAGACGGGGGCACAATTTATCACATCATTCAGTTACTTAGTTCTGTATTCTATAGAACGTCTGACTAAGCCATAAACAGCGTATGTAACAGTAGCCTACGTTACAGCCTTTATCCCGAATGGCCGATATGCACTGCTTTGCTCCTGTTTTCCGAATCTCCTTGGGGTGGCGGCGCCGCTGAGCATTTCAGTTAGCTGCTATAACCCCCCGTATATTAATAAGAATACGTATAAACCGTTTTTCAAAACGAACATGCATGGCTGCCCTCCTGCTCAGCCGAAAACACACGACATGCATCCGAATAAGATGCAAATAAGACGCCATTACGCTCTCAATTGATGCGATTAAAGTAATATGAAGACATATTTAAAATGATTTACAACTAAGTTTGCATTTACTTTGCATTGAAAAATAAACACCTGAGATCGACAACTAAAGTTGATCGTAAGACCGTGACGTGGCAAATTATGTGGCAGTAGTGAAGCGACTACAGAAAAGATTTGTGATGGCTTAATTTATTGTAGAATTCTTAATTTTTGGAGAATTCTTTCTACATTTAGATCACATTTGGGCGGTTCTTTCCTAGACACGCAGAGCTAATTTCCGATTCGGACTGCATAATTTGAAAATTAAATCACTAGTCTTCAAAATTACAATAAAATCTGTTGTTCCGTCTCTCTAGATAAACACTGTATGCATGGATATATTCCAAGGCTAAATTTAAAGCTATTTAATATTTTTAAATTACAATTTTAGGAATAACGACTATTGATCGTATTAGTTATAGATGTAAATAGACCTAATAAAAATGGATAAAGATTAATATTAATTCAATTTAGATAATAGAATAATGATACTTTATTAATCCCCGTGGGGAAATTCTCTTTTCATCTACCCCATCTTGCTCTCCATGCGACAGGTATATAGGTGAGAGCAAGCTTGGGGGTTACAGCGCAGGGTCAGTCAGTGTGCAGCGCCAGCGTCCCTGGAGCTGCGGGTTAAGTGCCTTGCTCAGCGGCCCTTGGATGCGTGATTATTCTGCCAAGGTTGGGGCTTGAGGTGGTGACCTCCTGATCACAGGCACAGAGGCTTAACTTGCTGAACCTTCTCCCCACCCACCTATATAATAAAATGATATACGATAAAACGAATTGCATAGGTAAATGTAGGACATTTGTAATCATCCATAATCTTTACTTTAAAGTGCTTAGGAAGATCTCAGAGGCACATTTAAATTTTATACTTACATATCCTAATATAATGATATTTTTCAATTAAAAACGGCAAATCATAAATACTCACAAGGCAAATGATGTGTTGTCTTTGGGGTATGTAGGGAAGGGTGAGAAAGATTAGATTATACACGCAGGAAAATATTGGGTTTGCACATGTTAAGTTTTAGCAGGATCTTAAAAAATTAAAACTCGTTTTTATTTCGGATAAATTTGTGCATAAACACATCTGTATGCCTAGTTATGGGAACTTCCATGAACGATACTTTTGTACTATGCATGAAGTTGTCTGCAGGGTCTGTTTTCCGGGCCTTTTATAAGATCTTTGAAGGAAAAAAAATCTCAGGCAGGGACAGAGAGGAATGTCTTTATCCCCGTGGTTTACGTAGGACAAGCCTGCGGAACCTTGAGATCATGTGACTTCCAGGAAGGAGCGGCCCACCCTCTCGTGTTAAAGCTCCCTTCTGCAGACCGGCCCCACCGTGGCCTCTGCTCCATTGCACTTCCAGGAAAAGGCCCTGTTGGTCAGGCTGTGGGGCCCGCGCAGGGAGAGCCCGGCATTTGGGTAAAAGCACACCATCCCGTCCAGCTTTCATGCTCTCCTCGGAAGAGTCAAAAAGAAAGTTGACTCTTCAAACCGGCCTGTCCAGTCTGGCGACAGACGCAGCACAGCGCAACGCAGACAGTGCACGTTAACGAATGTGAGATCGTGACAAAGTTAAAAGAAGCATAAAGGCGAACAAATCCTTAAGTTATATTACAAATGTACATTCCAGCACACTTCAAAGTCTGAGGTGAAGCTTTTATCAAGCAATTTCTTTGAATCTGGAAAAATCTAGTTTTACTTCTGCTATTTTTTTTTAACTTGATGTCTGGAGTTTCAGTTCCGATACCATTTTGCGCGAGTGCCATGCCGCGCCTAAGTTTTAACGGCCGAGGACACCACCTTGTGGCGAGAATTCAAAATGCTTCAGCACCATCAGGTTAATGCTATTCATGCCAAAGGACCCATTATCAAAGGACGGTTTACTCACAACATCAGCAGAGTTAAAATACAGCGAATTACACAGGCGGGAGCGGCGGTGTAACACTAAGATTCACGATCCAATGGACTTAAATATTCTGGAACATATTCTGTACAGACTCCGTGAAATTTGCTTTTCTAAATTAAATAATGAACTGACTGACTGGATTAAATATTTCAAGCCAAATTTTAAGGATTACTTGGGAAAAAAATTGACCTAAATGAGAGTTATGCGATGTACAACTGTTTCTTGTATGTCTACATAAAAATTAAATGTATCAAAAAAAAAACCTAAAATGTACATTTGTGATACCCAGTATTTGAAGTTAGCTGGTACTCATTGGTATACGGTACCAGCACCTCTTCAAAGTTTTTGTTGGTACTGGAATGACAAAGCTAGTACCGGCACCTGGTACTGAATGACAAGGGGAGTACCAGCACCGTTACACCGTTACCGGTACAGGCTAATAATGGGAGTAACTGCACCCGGTACTGAGTATTAATGGGAGTAACTGGACCTGGTACTGAATGACAAGAGAAGTACCGGCACCTGTTTTCCCTGCCTCAAGCACCAATTATACCTATTAGTAACATTTTTTGAGTAGAACATGCAGAAATTATAATCCAAATCTTTAGCAATACTGCTAAAATCTGAAAGGTGTGCATATGGTTTTGTGCCTGTTTCCAGCTACCTGTAACTACAGCTTGCCATTATTATAGTTATTGCCGGTTATAGTTATTACAGTCAGTTTGAGCACAGAGACCAGTGCCTGACATGTGAAATGGAGCCCACGGGTGTCTCTTTTCATACATTATATCCGCGTTCCTCCACCCAGTCCCAGTCCATGTTTTTGCTCCCCCCAGCTCCCAGCACACCTGACAGGTATTCAGTGTTCTTGATTGGATGGGAGCTGGGGTGGGGGAGTGGGGGGGGGGAAGCAAAAACGTGGACTGTCTGGGGTTCCCTGAGGACTGGGTGGAGGAACACTGCATTACGTGACATGCACGTGCACCCAGCAATGCTGCAAAATTAATTTTATGATGAATGATACTGTAAAATATTCATTCTACTTTCATTGTTTTACAAAGATCTTTATATTATGAAAAATTAAACATTATAACCAACATGATTCTCAGGACCGGGAAAGTGAAATTAATAAAGCCCATTAGAGCCACCTCTCATCAGACAGCAGAGGGCAGCATCGACACCCCCTGCCAAACCCCGCCTCCACAGTTTGTATTTACCTGCCATGAGTGAACTGGGGCCTGTATCACAAAGCTGGATTGCCAAGGTAACTTGTAGGCTTTAAGGTAGTCTGGGAGAAATGTAATGACCAATTAAACTGGGGTACCTTAAATGCAACAAATCATCTAGCTAAATAATGAATGTGTGTGTGTGTGTGTGTTTGGGTTAATCGTGCCAGCTTGTTCATCTTAATTATCAATATTCCTGCCATGCTATGAAATCCTTAAATTCCTTGTGAATGATTCTCTCGATAATTTGAACACATTCAGGTGGCAGTGGACCCCACACGCTTCATAATCCCCAACAATGTTACAGTATCAAAAGAGTCTCTGAAAACATCTCTCAAAAATTTGTGGCAAAGTGGCTATTCAGCGTCATACGTGCAGTTATTGCAACCGCAGTTGGCCAGAATCAAGAGCCAGGTGCCATATGCTCAGGTGCCCAATGGGCCCTAGTGCACTCAGTGCCGTTCCAGGAAGGAGCACATGTCCCCAAGTCCACAGCGAGAACATTCAGAAAGACCAGGTGACAGGTGTCAACGAGTGCATGACTGGTCCTAATCCCCTATGAAACATCTCTGTCTGAGGATGTTGCTTCGCTGTTGGTAGAGCAGGCCGGGTTGAAGCACTATTTCCTGGGGAGGAACTCGCTCAGACCCCCCCCCCCCCCGTGTGAGTTACACTAATTCACTCAATTCACAAACACTCATTCACTCATTTGATTGAATGGACTCTTAGTTGTGTGGACTCTTGGTAACGCTGCGCCTACAGGGTACAGGTGGACTGTAGTCCACTTCCTGTTTAATAGAAGTATGTAATCAGGAATAGTGTTGGTTTGGGCAATTTGCGAGGAGTAATTCATTACGCATAGAATGACATCACCCCACAGGGAAGGCTGCACAGTCAACATGTTACACTGGCGAGTGTTAGCACCACCCCAGCCTTTCACACCTCAAGCAAAGGAATCACCTCAAATTAACACTCTATTCAGCTCTGTAAATACAATCATGACTTCATAAACCCCGTAAACCGTCAGGACCCGCAATGGACAGCACTTATTATGCTGCTGCGTCCCAGATCTTGAAACCTCTACAGTGAGTACAGTGAGCAGAGTCCTGATAACACAGGGTGATTCACTAAAAGAAAACAACGGTAAACTGGATTAAAAAGTAGCACTTTACGATCATCTGCAGGGCTAGACAAAAAAAAAAATAATAATGGTACTGAACGGACATGCAGCAGGCTGCCCTCCCGGGAAGACGTGAGGCCTTAAGATCAGTGAGGCTCCGCCCACAACTGGCAGACCAAGCCGCACAGCAAGCGTGCAAAAAGGTTGCTGTGAAAAGCAGAGCTCTGAGGCAATTCAGGATTCACCATGATGCACTTGACACTGCTGCCCGGTCAAACTGAAGTGGATTAGTGGACAGGCTGTCACTGCACCATCCACCATGAAGCGTTGAGCTTGGAGGTGCTTCAGAGCGATGTCGGAGTAGCGGACATTCATAGAAAGATATCGCTGTCGTTATGATCTTCTGCAGATGTGGCCCCAGGTTCTCGGTCAATCACACCAGAGGGCCATGGGGACCAGGGGCCCAAAACTGGCCCCTGAATGCAGGGGAGCCTTCCTCACCCCCTGCCCTGCAGCAACTGGTAAGTGCCCGGAGCCAATCAGCTGTCAGTGTCCTGCTGTTCCTCTATGAACATGGAGTGGTCTGTCCTTACCCTGCCCCTGACATCTAGACAGGGCACCCCCAGGGCAATCAGGCACTGCCAGACCTGTAGACACAAAGCAGACGTGTCTGGACACTCAGTAGCTAATCTCTTAATTCCCCTTAGGAACTCATCTGGATAAGACCAACCGACAGTGGACACAGACAAAACCACAGCATTTCCTTCCATTTCTGGCTAAACCAGACCTGCTATTATAGGACCTGAGTATACATCTGTTGTGAACATAGTTCTGAGGGTTACGGTCGATGTACACATCCAGCTTGGGGTTCTCACCAAGTAGGCCACGAAGGAGAGGTAGGCCAGAGACAGCAGGCCAGCGAGGAGGTAGAGCCACACGCTGTGCAGACTGGTGACGTAGACTACCACGAAGTACATGTTGATGCCGCAGACCACTAGGATGACGACGCCACCGGCAATCTTACACACCCTGTACAGGAAGGGGCGCAGTTAACAGGTGGGTGATAGGGGCCAGCCACCCCCTCCCATCATAAAAGGGTCGGGGCACTTACAGTCCATTAGCGAAGTCATTCATTAACGAGGATAAGCTGGTGAAAGTAAGGATGGGGATCAGGGCAAAGGGCAGCTGAAAGGAAGAGTAAAGTGGCATAGGTGAGACCGGCCGGACATGCGTGACCTCTGACCTGTGGCTGGGAGACACTGATTGGAGGAAGAAGCGGCCTGACCTGCATGCTCTGCAGCACGTTGAGGAAGTCGTTCATGCCCGTGAGGTGCTGCACATCCTGGAAGACGGCTACCAGCAGCGTGGGGATGATGGCCACTGAGCGCGTCAGCAGCACCCGCGCAAAGCGGGACCAGCGCAGGTTCAGGAAGCCCTGTGGGAAGCCAGGAGGGGCTCAGGAGCTGCAGGGGATGGGGGGGTTCCTCTGCAGCCAGCTGGGGGGGCGCAGGTGTGGGGGTTCGCCCACACTCACCTCCATGACAAACTGCCCCGAGTACGTGCCCGTCATGGTGGAGCTCTGCCCCGCTGCCAGGATGCCCACGGCCCAGATGTAGAGCGCCACAGGTCCGAAGAAGCAGCCCAACAACACCCCCTATGTACCAGGGAAGGAATGACAAGTGCAGGCCTTCCCATCCCCAGCTTCCTCATGCTACTCCTGTCCTAACCTGCCTGACGGAGGAGGAGCCACTGCCAGACCTACCCCTTTGTAGATATCCACCTGCAGCGTGTTGTTGTCCTGGGGGAAGAGGTCTGTGTGTGGACTGCCAGACTGATTACAGACCGTATGCTGAAACAGACAACACCTGACGTCAGGGGTGGCCAGGCCGAGCAGGCGGCGGGGAAGGGCGTCTAGGCAAAAAGACCCACCACTTGGGAGTTTGTGTGTCCATAGACAACAGCTGCAAAAACAGCCACCACGAAGACGTTTATGAGGAAGGATATGAAGAGAGCAATGGTGGACTCAATGAAGAAGTACTTGTTGGCTTCCTTCACCTTCTTGGCATTGGCGCGGTCAACTTCACGGGACTGTAGGAAGAGAAGATTCCTCTCATGTTGACAGAACCCACACAAGGCTGCCCTCTTATGCACTCTCTTGGTACTGCGGCCTTCTGCTGTGGGCTGCTCCTAGTGGTCACATGTCCTGTCATGTTGACACCTCATGGATCACTGTCAAGCACGAACCTCAATGGTTTGAGTGACAGGACACATGGAGCTCCAGTGATGACCCCCCCACCCAAAGGTCACCCTCCATCCAGATGTGAAATCATTTAAATCCATTTAGATGCGGGAACAGCGCCACCCCAGAGCACATGACAGGCAGTACCTTGACCAGTGCAGAGTGCAAGTAGATGTTGTGGGGCATGATGACGGCACCCACGATGCCCACAGCCTGCTCCAGCTGCACAGGTCCGCAGCCCTGGCAGTAGGGTACGAACATGCCCTTCAAGAGCTGACCCTGGTCCGGGCTCACCACCACGTACTGGGGACACAGAGGGGCGAGATGATTGAGAGAGACGCGATGCCCGCCAACGCACAAACCAGCGAGACGGGAAACGACGAAGCCATATTACCTCATACCCAAAGGTGACGGCCATGACGGTGATGAGGAACCCGAAGAAAGCTTCAAGCTTCCTCAAACCTGCGGGACAGTGCAGATTAGCTACCCTCTCTGGGTGCAGCTCAGCTGCGCTTCACTAGGTGATGGCGCCGTTACGCAGCACGCACCGTACTTATCCAGGAAAAGAAAGAGAAAGGTGTCGGCAATGGTGATAAGAACGCCTCCCCAAAGCGGGATCCTGCGGGGACAGAGGCAGAGGGTTTACAGAGCCCAAGCCCCCTGAGCCGAGACCCGGCCACGCAGGCGCCTGGCCAACCTGTTGAGGGAGAGCAGGTTGAAGGCGATGGCGCAGCCTATGACCTCCTGCATGTCTGAACCGATGATGGCCAACTCCACCATCAGCCACAAGATGATGCGGGGCACCTGGGGAAGGGGGGCAGCCAGGGGTACAGTGACGGCCAGCAAGACCCACCCACACGCGAAGAGGAAACAACGGAAGGACTTACAGTGGGGTAGTGGCGGTTGCAGACCTCCGCAAGATGCATGCCAGTGACGATTCCCAGACGTGCCGCGAGTCTCTGGAGCAGCAGGCCCACGATTGTGGCACCGAGCAGGACCCAGAGCAACTGGGGGGTCCATCATGTTAGCACCGGGTGGGACAACTGCAGTGTTGATGCTGCTGTATCACCACCGGACACGTACCTTAAAGCCCGCTTTGGACCCAGACTGCAGGTCTGACTCGATGTTGCCGGGGTCCAGGTACGCGATACTCATGAGGAACCCGGGTCCCGTGAAGGCCCAGAGTTTCCGGAAACTGAAACCCTACCAGGGAACAGAAACTGAAGCTCCTCTGCACAACAGCAACCATCTCTCCCAACGATGGTGCAGGTGTGGTTCTTTGGGGCAAATGGGTGCGGGTTTCATAGCTTTGGCAAACATGCCGAAACACAAGCAAAAGAGGCAATAAGCGCAAGCTCCACAGAAAATCTGCTCTGTAAAAAAGAAAAGGGAATAGTGGAAATCCTCCAGACTGAAAATAATCCCCCCAAATCTCATGCTTAGTACCTCGCTGGAATGTTCCGGAATGGGGACTTTCTCATCAAGGTAGGTGCTGTGAGCCTCACCGTCATCCTGGGGGGTAGAATAGCTATGATGGCAGTTTATAGTCTGGATATCTCCGCTGTCTTTAAGTCCTTCCCCTGCAGGTGGGAAATCAGGCAGACAGATATGTTTACCTTAAATGTGTTCAGCTTGATCTCAGGCAACAGCAACACAGGCATTAAAAGATATAAGGGGACTTACTCTAATGCTGGGGCAAGTCAGGGCAACACCCCCCCCCCACACACACACACTTCCCAGTCCTGTGTACTCACAAGACAAACAAACTGCATGTACAGCAAGTGGTGCTTCGGTCAAGTCAGCATAACCAGGTCAAAAGACCCAGAGCGCAGCTGAAGCAATCTCAAGGTAAAGTGCCAAAGTCAACAGACGAAGACTTGAGCACTGATAACACTCAGAGCTGCGCTGAGGCTCATAAATGGCAGCAACTCCCTGGGACGAGGAGATCTATGCCCCCCCAATTCGAGGTGTAATATTTCTGTAGGGGAAGCAGAGGAATGAGGAACCCCAGTCTTTCAGATGTCATGTGAACAGCCACCATCTCCCACGATGCAATGCGGGTTAGCAGCACTGAGCCACTGGATGCGCAGTGTACAGCGCTGTCTTAAAGCAATGCATTCTGGTTCTGATGCAATGCATCACAGTCAGACTTTTTTGTCCAACTTCAACCGGTGCTGCAAAACGTAACCACGCGTCACCATGTCACATGGTACAAAAACCCCACCAGAGTAAGAGAACTTAAGACAGATCCTGCAGCACCTCAGTCGGCTGCACAAGCTGGAACCGGCTTCATGACGACACAGCTCTGCCCTTATTGGCTGAAGAGTTTAGTTACACGAATGACGTTTGTATCCCAGGAAGTTCAGATGCGTTACATGCTATTTCTCCCGAAATGCACTTAAAGCATTGAGAACTGGTTTTCAGTTAATTTACCTGGTACGATAAAGTTTAAATAAATTACATAAATGCTCTAATAATACACATAAGTTAGTGGTTTATTTATTGTTAGTTACTATATGTTGCGCTGCTTTATTTGTTTAATGTTCAGTCTGTGAAGAAGGCATTCAAGTAAGAATTGCATTGTACTCTGTGCATGACAATAAAAACTTTGAATCCTTGAAATAAATGTATTTGATCTTTTTCCTGGCAAATATCTCTTTAGACGGGGCCACTACACGCAATAGTTTGTTTTTTTCACTGCTAACAGTTTGGATCAGGAGTTGGTTATTGTAAAAGTAGTAATGTGCATGCAGGTGATATAGATTTAGGTTGTATATATGTATATACATTGCAGTCAGGTGTGGCAGACTAGGTAAAAGTTGTCGGACTTGGCTGCAGTCAGTTTATACTCCACCCGTGCAATCGCCGGTAGATCGAGCTCCACATCACGTCATCTGCAGACAGACCTAAGCCCAAGTCGAACGCACCAACTGTGTCAGGGCGGGCGGCTATTACCTTCGGGAAGGTCCGGCTGCTCCTCTGTTCCCATGATGCTCTGAGGCAGTGGAAGGACGTCTATGGTCACAGGGTAAGACCCCTCGCCTGGAAAACAGAACCACAATGGTGTTATCTTAGCTTCTGCTCCAACAATGAAAACATTATGTGGGTCTAACAGCCAAAGAGCACACTGAAAATAAGACATTTTAGGAGGAAGTTTCTCTTTCACGTGAAGCTGCCACACAAACTGTTCACAATCTTGACCACCTTGTCCTGCTAAACCACCTGGGATAATCTGAACCAAACAAAAATCGCAAAAATCCTGCAAAAAAAAGGAAAATTAAAGTGGAATAGCATCGTCTGCATTTTAGTTTTCCACTTGCATGGTCCACGGACCATGACCGAGAAAGACGAACAACAGAATCCGCAGACGCAGTGAGAAAGCGCTGCAGTGATCCGTAGCTCCGCCCACCGCTCCGATTAACATATATTTGCAAGTAGTGAACTTGAAAAAGAAATGGCAAAGTAGGAGAGGAAAATGCAAAAAGAGTTTTTAATTTAAAAAAAAAATTCACACCTCACTCACATGAGTGGAAAATTAAAATGCAAATGGTGCCAATTCATTTTTGCAGGATTTTTGCGGACAGACTTCGGAAACTAAATGGCGAAGTGGAGATTGCATTTTCTTTCTACCATTTTCATTTTATTTTTTGCAGAAAATACCGCCCATGAATTGCAGGCCAGAAACGGCAATGGGAGAGCCGCCTGCAGTCTCATTTATTCAAGATTACAGTGTATGAAGAATTCTCAGCTTAATCTGAGCATAACGTGCTGAAATAATTCCAGCCCCCCGCTGTATGCAATGAAAGAGTTCAGTCTGCTAGTTTCAGCAGTCTCCGCTCAAATCTTACCCTGAGAAAAGATCACAGGTTTACCTGCCTTCCAGCCGCAAGAAACGCCTGAAACAGCTTACAGTGGATGCGAAGCACGCAAACATGCGGGAAAATCGTCCCAGGACAGAAACGCGCCTCCTTTCCGACGGCCACACATTGATCTTTAAGTTAGAGCAGTCGCATGTGACAGCCGGATGAGCAGCATCAGCAGCCTATGATAAGCAGAACGAAGCGTTTCAGACATAAGAAATACCAGCCAGCTCAGTGCCCAGCTCAGGCTATTTGGGAGGTCGGCTCAGACATAAAATCCCCTACCTTTACCACACCCAACGAACCCCAGATGCGGCTAATCCACCAAAACATAAGAAAAACCCACTTAGAAAGTCGGGTCTCACGGTACGCCTGCGTGCGGCTGTGTGGTTGCGTGAAGCGTGATTTCTCTCCGAGGACGGACAGCCAAAGTCCACGGTCATTCAAAGAGATGACGATTTTCAGAAAAAACTTTTCATAAACTTCTCAGGAGCGATCGCCATAAAGAAGGGCATGCTGATTTCCAGTAATTAGCCAACACACAGTCCAAAGATCGCGGTGCCGTTACCGGCTGAGAGGGTCGGGGTGAGATTAACACGCAGTGAATAGCGGCGAGACGGGGAAAGAATGGGCCACATCGGGATCCGTGCCTCCGAAACTGGTTAATCAGTTGCCTAAATTTGTGCTAAGACATCTCACCCGCCCCAGTCTCCACGTCCGATGTCCTTAGATATAAGGGAGGCGAGCGCAGGGGGGCACTTTACCAGGGTCCTCATTCCTGTAACCAGCCCGTCGGAATGATTTCTGGGTTCGTTTATCACAGTTACGGCTTTGGCATCCGCCAGTGTAACATTCAAGTACTGTAAACATTAAACTTTCCCCCACTGATTACAACCCCCGTTACGACTACGAAACATTGGAAGCTACTGAAAAACAGAACAAATGACGATTGGTGTACAACACTGTAAGAATCGCACTAGATGGGTTGTAAAGACCACGATAACAGGGTCCAGAGCACAAGAGAATTTATTCATTTTCTCTACTCTACACAGGGTTAGGATACAATGCTGAATATATGCAGCCTAAAAGACTTTTAAACATCGATAAGATGTTTAAGCACTATGAAATCTGTGTCATGAGACGTACACAGAGAATATGAAGTTATATGAAACAAGTGATCCTATTCTTCATTCTGCGCTCACACACAGCCACGACTTTCCCACTTACTCTTCTGCGGGTTATCTGTATGCCGCCGATTAGCCGGGTCAGTCCGCTAGTTGAGTTGAGTAACAAGTAGCTATAGTAAGCCAGCAGGTTATTCAGGCGGTTTCGTGTAGCAGGAATGTAAAATCAAGAGGGATCGGACATAACAAGAAGGCAAGGAGACTGAGCATAAAGAGCCGCCTCGATCAGTGTGTGGTGTGGTGGTAAAGGGTGAAAGTGTGATGTGTCACTCCCGGCGGTGTGAGCGCACACCCCTGCACAGCCAGCCCCGGGGGCTGCTGGCCGGGGGCCGGCGTGAGAAGTCCACGGCTGTCGACTCCGCGGGCAGGTCATCCCCTGTCACTCGTCTAACTGTCGACCTGAATTACACGAGTTAAATCACCAGCAGTAAAAATCTGTATATAAACTTTACATCTCGGTCCCAAGTCGACACCCTTAACGACCAACATCCGCTGAAAAATATAAAAATTAAGCTTTATTGCTTCCTCTCTGGGTGATAAAATAACGTTACAATGTAGTAAAAACGAACTTGCGGTAAGCAGATACAGTGGCAACGCGCACGTTATTTTGAACGGTAATGAGATATTCGGCGAAAGTTAAAAAGTTGGGGGACAGACTATAGACACTGCAGCGCTGTTATAAACCAAACATAATATGATAAAAATGGATCTCAAAACGTGCCTTAAACATGTGCTACAACACCACAAGTCCCTGTAATTTAAAAGTAGTATATGCATACATTCAGACCCACTTAGATGTGAATAAAACAAAAACTAAATCCTCAAATCCTCCAGGTGTCATAAAACAGACTCGGTAATCTGACAAGCTGACAGCGGTAATTAACTTGCCAATAAATAGTCAGTCACTGACTAAGCACGCAGGAGATATTAATTCATTAACATATTAACGCCAGTCCCGGCCCCCTTCCCAATCGCCTCACCGGAGCTGTAGACGGAAAAGATCTTCGCCCTGAGTCGCTTCATGGCGCTGGGTCCCTGCAGCCGCTTTTTAAAAACCGGGTTTTAAGGTCAAACAGCAGTTACACGATCCACTGTGGAGTCCAAGGAAAACGGTTCATGTCGCACTGCAACCATTCATTTGTCCGGTTTCCTTTTTATTACGGAGTTTCGTTCACGTCACACAAGGAAGCAAATAATAAACTGGGAAACCTGAGCCGTGAGGAATGTAGGTAGGACTCGAGGAAGAAACGGATTAAACGGCAGTTAATAATATATTCCATACAAACATGCATTGATTTATGATTTTATATTTTCATGTAAGTTTTGTAACATGGCAGTAATTCACGTGTATATGTTCTACACAAACAAAAATGTTTTAAAAACTAACAATATCTTTTCACCAGGCAAAACACAGCTGACATCAAAAAAAGAAAACATGGGGACAAACGTAACAATCATATCACAGGAAAATTACGAACAACGACCATTTCCAAGTCCGAGAAGAAAAAGGAAAAATAAAGTATTCTGCAAAACGGCACCACGCTTAGGTTTCTGAAAAGAACTTCGGTGAAGCGAGACATTTTCTCCTTTGCTAAACTTTAACTGTCATTTTGTATATCATGGTGAAAGAGCACTTCACACAATCATTGAAGTAATGCTATCACAACCCTGTCCATCTGACAACCCACAGTAAAAGCTACTGCAGATTCCCCACAAATGGTAACACACATAAGCATTTAAATATGCATAAACAAGAAATATATGCACATGGAAAAGTAATTATCCAGTGTATATAAGTGACTCCCAGTCATGTGTTTCCCAGTGTGACTCTTGATATTTCAGTTAGTCTTGCTATTAGTTTCAGTTTTTAACTCTCTTTGGTTTCCTGCATCTTGATTGGAATAATCCCATCTTGGGTTTTTGTCCTGGTTCTTGCTCCTGTGTCCTGCACCATCGTAACAGAATGGAATGGGACCCAATTCAAAAATTCTTAACAACCCTGGTGGGCTACATAATGAGCTAAAAAAATCAAAGGGACTAGATAATGAACTAAACAATCAAACTGGAATCTCAACGCAATTGACACCATCTTCTCGATGAGAAGCCCAGGTTCAGGGGAACCTGACTGTCCTGCAGGAACGTACGCAGCTGGCTACACGAGGGACGGATGGGGGAAGTGGAGGGTCGTGTGTCTGGCAGCTCTTTGCGTGGATGACATTGAAGATATCTACCTATTCGGAACCATGATTACAGGTCTGATGCTGATTGGATTAGGCATTGCTCTGGTTTATTAAATTGAAGAAAACGGTGACAGCTGCTCAAAGCCCCACTAGGCTGGCAGGGATGATCGACAGACTTGGCAGAGCTGATGGCGCTAAACTAGGTAACATCACTGTGTCTAATAACTGCAGATTTGATAACATTGCGGAGAAGCTGACAGCTTTGCACAGGATTCTGGATGGCGGAGACCAGCGTGGACATTAGAGGAGCTGCGAAAACACAGCTTCTCACCCGGAAACCCAAACAACCCAATTCTATCTGCTTTTGGCTCCCCCCTAATCAGCACGGGCCTTGGCCAAGGTCACTGCTGAATTCAACAACTTCCCCAGAAGAACATCCCTCTCCCCCAATCCCATGGACACCCACCCCCCCCCCAATCCCACGCCTTGGCCACTTCATACCCCCAGCGTGAACAGGCGGGTCTGCTGACCAGCACTGGACAGGCTGCAGGACCGGATGGCTGTTTGTTCTATGCTGGACTACCTCCACCTCCCCATTTCCCTCCCCTGTTGCAAGTCTCGACTAATGTTGTAAGATGTGGTGTCTATGTGCTTATGTTGCTGAGGTGTATGTTTTTGGTTTTTTTTCTGTTCCTACATCGACTCCCTACTGGAGTACAGTCTGGGGGCTTTTTTTTTTTCTTTATTCACCGCCCCTCTCCACATGTAATCTTGCTTTCTCTGACTTTTCCTAATAGTGCTGTCTACCCCCTATGGTGTGTGTGTGTGTGTGTGTGTGTGTGTGTGTGTGTGTGTGTGTGTGTGTGTGTGTGTGTATTTGTATGGTCGGGTTGATGGGCTGCTTTTCGCTGGTACTTGTGACTAGTGGCATGGTGAATTGCAACAGCAATAAAAAGAATCAACCAATCAACTTGCTTTGTATTCAGTCACATTGTTTAAATTGGGAAGGTGAATTGCCCCTTATGCCCAAAAAAATGTAAGTCAATCAAAGAGTGTTCAGTGCTGTAATAATTTTAAAATCTACTTTTGACCTCCTCAATGAGTTGTTTTAAAGCTTCCTTTGAGGAGTATAACTTCCTTTTCCTATTGCATGCTTACCATTGTGCTTTTATTATTATTTTTTTTTTTACAAGGAAGCAACATCATATTTTGAGCCCATTATTTTATTTTCAAAAAATAAGTTAATCCATTTTGCTTCCTAGTTTCTGTGTTCTTAAAGATTTTTCTGTTAATTTTTTTTTTTAATTTTGGATATGTCTGGTGTGACAATCATATGACATCATTGAAATACATGGAATCGTTGTTCCTGTTATCGACCAGGCCGGGGAGGAGCCAAAAAAGTTTGGTTCATTCTGGAATAACTAAAGGGTTTGGGAAACAGGTAGACCCCACTCGTTCTTTACTCGTTCTTTACTCATGTTCTTTGTTATCTTGTTTGTTATTTGCTCAGATCGGTCAACATTAGTTCAGTGGTTCAGCCACCAGATCAGAATCCTCCTTGTCGGCCAATATTTTTTGTTGGTTTGAGGACAAGGAACTGGTAGGTTTATACTCTAAGTGAAAGAGCTAAGAGTTTAAAATTCTTTGATTTGTAAATACTGTTCTTGTTGATAGTTGCTAGGCCCGTGTATATACTGTAAATAAGAAAATTCTTTTTTTTACTGTGCATAAGGAACATGTCAGTGCAGTCATGCAATTACGTAATTTTAAAAATGTAAGGATTAGTCAGGGGCAGTCAGTCCTATGGGTAAGGCAGACAGCCCCCTCCTAGGGCACTAACTTCTGAGGGGAGGCCGACTTGGGGGCCAGTTTCACTTTGCCTTGGAAGGGGGGGGGGGGCGGGCCCAGCGGGCGGGCGGAGTGACGCGTCTCG
>JAABNY020000037.1:664003-675682 GCA_015164015.2 Brevimyrus niger
CCTGAGCAAGGTACCATCCCCAAGCACTGCTCCCTGGGCGCTGAATTAGCTGCCCCCTGCTATGTCACGAAAGTCACATATGGTTTAAATGCAGAGGACACGTTTCGTTGTTGCGCACTGTGTGCTGTGGTGTGTTGACAATGATCACTACATTCTAACTCTACAGTATTAAACCACAGCAATATTAGTAATACTAGCAGGTACACATCCCATAACTCGGAGCTTTGGGTCTACAGCAGAGCAGCTGTAGGGCAGGAAAGGACGGGGCACACAACTCATCCTTGGCCTCTCCAAACGCCAGTCTAAACAACAGCACACACATCATGCAAATTGAGAATAAATAAAGGGGTTAAGCACTTATGTCAAAAAAGCGCTTGAAAAGTTACGCACTTTTGAGTTAAGCGTATTTTCCCCTGAAGAGCGCGGACACGCCCGTCACAGTTAACCTGAAAGTGAAGGTCCGACCGTACAAGATTCACCAAACAAGAAAACGGGGTTGTGGCCTCGGTGATTCTGGCAACAAGCAAATAACAGACATTTACTTTATGAACCTAAATGAAATCCGTAGAAACTCTTATTTTGAAAAGGGAAACATGGTAGTGTTTGAACATTGTGCAGAGCAACTGATATTATCTTATTAGGTATGTTAAAATTGTCATGTATACCTCTGATTTGATGATCCCTCAACCATTTTCCATCAGTTGGTATAATAAGATGTACGTTTGTTTTTTTATTGTTTTGCTATGCAATCGCTGAAATCCAACGGAGGCAAAATTGTCATTTGAGACAAAAATATAATGGGAGAATTGACCCTGTAGTATCTACAGCACATTTAGAGACCCGACAAAGAAAGTGAATTTTCCAGCTGGTAACACAGGGTCCTATACCTTTTTACTCCTTCTTTTTGTATTAAGTTGGGAAGCAGCCCTTCTACGCTAGTTTCCCTCCCCTTGAATGAGAGAGATGAGAGAATCATAGCTTAAGGAGGTTAGGGTTAGGGTTCCTTTCGGAAGGTTGTGACATTTAGGCGGCAGAGAAGCACGTTCAAAGCCTTTACATTAAGGAAATTCAACAGCACCTACCAGCAGATTATTAATAGTAATGTAAGTATTATTTCTCTAAGCTGTAATCAACAATTTTTATTTATATTGTTATTGGCGTTTTATAGCTCAGGGTGGCATAAGTTAGGATCTGTGCCCTTGTTTGGAAGGTTGTGGGTTTGAATACCATTGCTGGCAGAATAGTTTTGGGCCCTTGAACAAGAACCTGAACCCCAAGGACCCTCGCCGATCGTGGTCTCTGCTCCTTGCATGTGCATTGGTGTTGATCAATATGCCACCATATAGATGATACTCTTCCAGAATGTCCTGTTCAGTGTTCATGTTCGGTTTTCCCATCGGGATGGTCATCGTTATGAAAGCTGGATCTATTGACCTTTATCCTGTCGACCCTTCAACTTTTCCAGTTATGATGCTGTTAAATGCTCCCGGTGGCGCAGTGGCGCAGTTCCTCCCTATCTGGGATTAAGTTTCGGGTCTCTGCTATGGTTCCATGCTCTCTGCGTGTCTTTGCGGTGGTCCTCCCAACCCCCCCCCAGGCCAAAAACATGCTGAGGTTCATCGGAGTTACCAAATTGCCCATAGGTGTGCCTGTGTGAGTGAATGGCGTGTGAGTGTGCCCTGAGATGGGTTGGTGCCCCATCCTGGGTTGTTCCCTGCCTTGCATCTGTAGCCTGTGGGATAGGCTCTGGACCGCGCATAACCCTGAGTAGGATAAGTGGTTATAGAAAATGGAAGGAAGTTTCAATTGGTCATTTGTGAAAGTTCAAGCTTGATTTTATCAGGAACCAACGTGGTCCACGGAGTTGAGTTCAAAACCTAAAACATAAGTTATGTTCTGGTAGGTTCTCCCCCAGCTCCAAAGATCTAAGACATCAGCACCTTTTCTGTCCAGCACCTTCATTGTCCAAGCTTTTGCATCCACAAAGAGTCAGCGAATAAACCATATTCCAAACAATTCTGACCCATTCAATTTTACAAATCATCTTACGAAAGTCAAAATACATCGGTGTCCGGCTCACTAAGCAATAGAAAACAAATCGATAGAGGCGATCGTTCTGCATCGTGACTTTCCCCCATCACGGAATTAAACGAGATTTTTTGGGAGTTTTTTCGAAAGCTGCAAATGACACGCAGAGGCCAGCAGGCGCCTCACAAAAGATTTTGAGACTCATAAACATATAAAATATATGTTCAGTTCCGGTTGGGCGGAATGCCGAGCGCGTTTACGGCAGCCTCTCACGCCATATCTCGCAGCCATCCTTGTTTCTTGCATCCCTCGCATCTTTTCGCCCCGCTCCGCTTGAGAGAGCGCAAAATCTGACGCGGTTTTTCCAGATCGCGGGAAGCCTGTAGCCCTGAACCCCCGGTGATGGGGATTAATGAAGATCTACAGGAGTAAAGACGCCTTGATTCGGGGCAGTACCTGCCCACGGGGAGACGTCCTGTTGGACAGGACAAGCAGCAGATGGTGATCGGCCCGCGAAGGCCGGACTTCCTGACACGAGAAATCGCGCTGCTTTTTATAGTTTTTAGAGTGACTCGGGACAAGAGCAAGGAAAGATAGAAAATCCTCAGATGTCACTTTTGTAGCCTCTCATGCGAGTGAAGGCAGTAAATGGCAATGCTGATCCTCGCTTATCGCCTCCCCTGCAATCTGTAAGGTGTTTATTCTGTGATTTTTCCAATCAGATAGAAATGTGCTGGTGCTTCTGTTTGCTGCAATGTAACGGTTCTGCTTATGCAAATGCTTAACTTTGCCGTAAGATCTCAGTATTAGATTAATCCTTCCAGCGGCACTTTTGACTTCTCTGTGAGGGTTTTTGTCGGCAGGTATCTTGCAGGTGAGCTTAGACTCCCGGAACAGTGTATCCAGAAGTAACTCTCGCCCCTTTTGTAAGAGTTTTATCTGCAGAAATCTCACAGATTATCTTAAACGGCTGACGCAGTGGGTTCAAAACATTTGTCCATGACTCCTGAACGTTTTTCAGCAACAAGAAACATACTGATTCATACTATAATCTTAAAGAATTCAGACACTCAGGTAGCAGAATTTGCAACAATAGGACACAGAGAAAAGAGGGTACATATGTAGGTAAAGATTGTGTGTGTGTGGGATTCCTATTGTGGCTGTAAGCAGGTTTACTTTATAGCAATTAAAAAAATACATCAATAGAATAAAATATCCAGCTGCATATGTGGGTACGATCCTAGGGGCTGCAGTCATTACCTTAGCAGGTGTATGTTCATGGGCTTGTAACAATTTTAAAGCTAAATTCTTGTGTTTCCAATGCAAATAAAATTATGAAACGCATAAACTGTTCCTGGAGAAATATTTAGAGACCTGAACTTCATGTGATCAGGGGGAGCATAGCAGTGCAGTGCTGAAGGACTAGCCTAGCGTTGAAGAATCCTGTAAACCCCCACTCACTCTGTAAGCCCCACCCACTCAATCTGTAAGCCCCACCCACTCTGTAATTCCCATTCACCCATATATTTCTGAGGATGCCTACATTCTGCTTATTTGTTACTTATCACAGATCTTTGGTGTATATTCTGATCTGGTTTCCCATTCTAATTTCTTTTTGATACATTATCATCAACCCAGTACCAGTCACCCTCATTGTAGTATCATACGGGCCCCATACTAATCACTGCTCTTTACATCATCATCTGGTCCCCAGTACTAATCACCACTATCTACCTTATCATCTGCCTTCACCTCATCATGTTCACCTTTCTTTGCATTGCGTTGTGTCAAAGCACGCCTTTGCACCCACCACTGCGAAGTAACAAAATACTAAGATTCTATACTCTACTAAGAGTAAGCTGTTATCAGTAATCTTAAAATTTTCAGCTGTTATTGAATACAATCACAGACTAATAGTTTTTTAAATGCTGTCGCAGAAATAACACAAACCTGCGTCGTGATGGACAATCACACGGAGCCCCCACGTGGACATGCAGCTGCAGACGTCCATCACACCGGCACAGGCGAAAGGGCTCCCTGGAGCGAGGCTCCGCCCCTCAACATGGCCGCATCGCACGCTGTTATCGCACTGCATGTTTCGCATGCCTTGCGGAGCTGCCTAATCTGCGCCTATGGAGGTTATTGCCCGGCAGACAGAGGGCGCCACTGGGACGTCAGCGGCGATACCGTCGCAAAACGAGTCCAACGCGAATGAACCGGCTCCAGTTTGTTACAAGTAACCTCCACTGCATACAGTGAGCGCGCGACAGCCTGAGGACGAGGGGCGGTGCTTCCGGTGATAGTCACCGCAAACCGCTCCTGGTTGACGACGGCCAGCTGGCTCCTGGTTGGTTTTTCGTGCACCGTGACTGTGCCACGGGCCAGCTGGGCCGAGTGAGACTAGGCAAGAAGGAAGAGGATCACGATTCTTCCATGCAAACACTGAGCTCCCGTCAACAGCACATTATCAGTCTCTGTTCGTGCATTTTTGTTACATTTTTGTCTTGTTGAATTCATTTTCTCAAAGGGCCTTTTGTTTTTGATAACAGTTATCAAATAATTGAAATGCTGAAACTTTTCTATCTTTTGGTACAAGTGTCTGCTATAATTTCCTAGGCCATTGTAAGCTACTATACCAGTCTTGATACCAAAAACATACGACTGACTCTACAAAAAAGCTCAACACCATTTTTTTTCTTGTTGCTTAGCAAACTCTTCTGTGCAGTGAGGTGCTCTTTTTGAGAAAGCATCATCAGACAGCCCCGGAAGTGATTGGCAGTTATGGGCTGACCCTGGGACTTGAACTAGCAACCTTCTGTTCTGTCAAGTACAGTGTCCACACACCACCCCCAACCCCACCTTTGTTACGCATTTACATATCTTCCTTTGCCCCTTCCTGGGGTCATTCAGCAGTCATTCCCGCTGAGACGTGTACCCTATCACGCATGATGGTCCATGAGCTTTTTCCATCCCTCTCTCTCTCTCTCTCTCTCTCTCACGCATCCCTTCCTTTCTTTGTCCTTCTCTTCCTGTTTAGGCACATGCACAGCACACAGCAAAAAAAAATCTGTCTCCACTGGAGGCTGTCCAGCTTTCCCACTAAGCTCCCGTTTCTCGTGTACCTGCAGCCTGCCTGTTCGGTGTCTTTGGTCTAATAACACGAGGCCAAGATCAAAGTGGCATCATTCACAGCCAGTGAAGGGAAACTCATCAGCAGAACAGGGCTGCTGTGCGTTTCATCGCCCCCCCCTGACGTCGTTTATGCCTCAATGGTCAAACTGACACGCACCCTGACGTCGGTCATCTCTCAATGGTCAAACTGACACACACCCTGACACCGGTCATCTCTCAATGGTCAAACTGACATTCACCCTGACGTCGTTTATGCCTCAATGGTCAAACCGACACGCACCCTGACATCGCTCATCTCTCAGTGGTCAAACTGACACATCCTGACATCGTTCATCTCTCAATTGCAGTATGTGTGGTACTTATTGACTTGAAGCAAATGAATGCAAATGAAAGCACTGAAATGTCTTTCTATAGTTTTGCTAGTTGCGCAAACAAACTTTCAAACTGTTCCCATCCTTGTATCCATGTATCACATCCTTTGAAATGTTACACGTAAAAATGGTATATGTATAATAAAAACACTGTCAGAAATGTATACTATCTACCTCATTAGTATGCCACTTTTCTCAAATATATTTGTTAAATATATGAATGTAAATGTAGTTTATTAATGCGATTCTGTGTTACAAACTATGAAGTTTATGTGCTGTTGGATGTACAATTACAACGGCAGACAGTATCCAGACTGGTGAATTAGTTAGTAAAGACACTAACACTATATACTCAACCTGTATGCCGGACATATACAGAGGGAAGCTGGACTCAAGGAGACACCTTCAGGGTTAAGACTGATGGAAATACTAAAAAAATACTAGACTATGCTTGCTGAGGTACTATCTTACATCTCAAAGAATAAGTTTTCCAATAGTTCTATATACGGTCATTTTCTGTGTATATTGCAATTTCATTATGATTGTGAAAGCTGGACGGCAGAATGGCTTTGAACTCCGAAGTGGGTGAAGGCTTCTGGGAGCATTCCAGACAACGGGGAAGAAAGGGGGATTATTAAATTGTCACTTGAAGCACTAATGAATCTGGATCTGTTTGGGCCTCATGAGAAGATGCTGAGAATGAGCATAATGACCGGAAAAGGTGAAAGTACAAGATAATAATTATTCTTTCACTGCTGCTATTTTATGTATTTATATTTAAAAAGTTGCCCGCTATGGCAGAAAGCTGCAAAAGAATCCACTCTGAATGGTTCTATCCTGAGCCTCTATCCCGAGCCTCTATCCTGAGCCTCTATCCTGAGCCTCCATCAGGGTGGAGGAGAGCTGGTCGCCACCTTCTTTAGGGTGGAGCACAGTCACGGTGGATTCATTCCAGGGACGAAACACCGACACTACCACCTGATGAAGGTACCACACAATGCATCTCAACCGGACAAATGGGATAGGCAGCTGACTCATCTCATTCCTGAGTGTTGGCCTCTTAATAGCTGAAACGCTCCTTAGTAAAACTGCTTTATTAAGGGAGACAAATGTACTTTTTCCTGCTCCTTGCAGCCCCGGATTTGGCTGCAGCAGGCACTGCCGCGCTCTAATGATGAGGTCCTGGTGACCGCTGACAGGTGTACGCGGACCTTCGTGCCTCCAGACCCGGCAGGAAGCACTGCTTAAAAAAAAAGCGTCTGTCGGCTTTGGACCGGCCCGTTTCCGTTCCTGTTCCGATCCTCTCTGCCTTCCGCTTCGTGGGATCGTCCCGCTGAGCGCCAACTGTGCCCGAGGCACGCGTCCGGCGTCATCGGCGGCCTGGGCGAGGCGCGCATTTCTGCAGTGGAAAGGCGCGGCCCGAGTCACGTGATGTCATGTGACCCGTGGGGGGAGGGGGGGGAGCTGCCGCCGCACGCGATCTCGGCCCCGATCGCCGACCTCAGGTGATGCTTCTACATTGCGATCCTCTGCGGTTCCATCTCACCGTGCGTCGTCCAAGCTTAGTGAACTCGGACGCTCTACGCACATTCGACGAGGCCCAGGAAGTTAAAGCGAGCCCAAGAAATCTTCTGCGTATGAGACACGGCGTGCCGGAATGGCGGGGGACAGCGGCCTGATTACAGGGAAGCAGCCCATCCACTGAAGAAGACATCCAAGGAGCAGAACAAACAGTGTTTGTCAGAATTAGGTGCTCCGTGCAGGTGTGGGCAGAAAACCCCCCCCACAGCCAAATCATAACCCCCAGTCAGAATAAAGAAAGAGAACAGGCTGCGGGGGCTATATGTCCCGCCAGCAAATCCAAATCCAGGGGCAAACTCTCCTAACCCCCTTCACCCTCCTCACCTGTCCCGCAGCAGCTGGAGCCTCATTTTCCACAGCAAATCATAACAAGCAAGCCGCACTGACCCCTCTAATTAGCCCCATCCGAATTCCACAGGCTCGATTATTTTCCAGAATCGCCTCCCTTGCACGGCACGCGGCGCGAGTGGCCGAAAACACCGCTTGATGTTAGTCCCGTTTAACCTTTCGCTCTTCGGACTGCGAGAGCTTGCCCAGTTTCCATATTCATTTCACCGCATCCTAGATGAGACAGTTACGGATGCTCATATGTTAAGGGATGAAACCTTGATGCTTTGTGCCGTTCGCCTGGTGGTCACACTAAAACAATACAAAAAGCGCCACTTATCAAACACTGTGGGAAAAAAATAGATCCAGCTCTGATGCAGCTTATTTACCACAGTGCGAAAAAAACGTGAATCACCCCCAATGGTACAACATTGTCCCTCAGAGTCCTCATATTTACCTATAGCCAGGGTACAATTGATAGACCCTTGAGGGTACAGCACCGGTGGCAAGTAATTCTACCCTCAAATGTATAAATTGATATTTTTGTTTGTGACAATGTAGGGGTAATAAAAAAATAAAATAGTTTATCCTTAGTACAGTCATAAGAACACAGACATAAGTAATTTCCCCGCTGCGGCCCAGCAGAGCGGATCGTGCACACGCCACAAACCGTCCTCAACAGCAGGGAAGCAGGAACTAACATAAAATGTATAATATTTACATAAAGTAAAAAGCTCTTGGGCTGAGTGTTAGCCGGTAACTGGGCCATAAAGTTGTCAGTGAGGTACCCTTTATCAACAGGTGTGTATCAATCAATCAGCAGGACATGGGTAGGTCTTCACAGATCTTTCATGTTCTGCTAAAGCTGCACACAGTTACTGTGTAGGGGGCAGAGTGTAGCGGAGTTTCCAGTGTGTCGGACGCGCGTGAGGACACGGCACAGTGACGCCCGGCCGAACCCTTGACAGCCTCTTGTTAGTAATGTGTTACTTGCCTCACTTGTACATTGGTTTAGACACAAGCATCTGTTAAATAAAATGAATAGAAACGATGATCACAGCAGATAATAAACATACATTTACCAATAATCACATTAGATAAACACCCTGGATAAACACACACGTACCGTTAGACAAATTGGATAATAGACACTGTCAGAAAACAGGGCACATCTCTGGTATAGTTGTGCTCCCCAAGACATAAACATCATGAATATACCCTCAAAGGTGCAAAAATGTTCCTCAGAGTCCATTTATGTACCTTAAAAGGTATGTTTACCTACAGCTAGGGTGCGATTGACAGACCATTAATTGTAGACCAGTATGAGACCAGTAATTGTAACCTGAAAGGTACAAATTGGTATTTTTTAGTGAATAAATTTACTGTTGAACATTTACTGTGATAAACACGTAGAATACACATGGAATCATAGACAAGCACGCTGGATATTAAACACACTCATTGTTAAACACACTGGATAAACACAAACAGGGCAAAAGTGACATAACATAGGGAGAAGCAGCAGTGGTCTCTATTGCTCAGTTGTTCATTAACTGAAGGCGACCGCCTTTCCTACGCTGACAGCACCCAGCCGTCAGGGTTCAGGATCTATGAACTCAAAGTGTGTCTGAGCTGAATGCTAGGACGCCGTCAAACGGCAAACATTAGTTAAGTAGGGCGGAAATAGCATGTGAGAGCAGAGGCTGTTACTGTTCATTAGCAGTAAGTGTCAAACCCCAAGCATCCTGAGAGGGGTCCCAGCCCCCAGCCTGGCTAATGAAACGACCCCTTTCCTAAGTGGTAGGTACTCCGGATTCACGCCTATGCTAAAGTGTCCGCGTTACCCGTATACACTCATATAACGAGTGAGAAGGGGGGCATTTTTCGGACATTGTCAGTTTACCCAAATCAGCTCCCCGGGCGGCCGGGACGGTACCTGCTCGGGTCCTTGGAAGCAGATCCGGCACCGCAAGCCGTCCATGCCGCTGCTCAGCGACACCTCGTCCAGGCCCGGCGGCAACCGGGGCTCCCCTTCCTCAAACGTCAGGCTCCGCGGACGCGGCTCCGTCCCGTAGTACTCCTCCTCATCATCCCGGGGGGAGCAGCCGGGGAACGGCGGCCAGCCACAGCCGCGCATCCCCAGCGCCTGCGAGCCCGCGTCGGTCCGGCGGTCGGACCGCATCAAGACCAGCACCTTCAGCTCGTTGAAAAACATGCGGATCCGGTACTTGAACATGACTGATTATTTATAGATATTCGATCTATGAAATGATATCAATTTTAAAAAGATGCGACTTCTGTCCGATACTCCGGATGCTCCTGAGTTTCGCAAGCAGTACCCTATTATTATTATTATTATTATTATTATTATTATTATTATTATTATTATTCGTCTGTAGATGTTATGGATAAAAGCATAACAGCTACAAAAAAGCGTGAAAAGTAGGCTAAGTAATACGAGATTCAGAAAGTGAGCATGTTTGCAGTGGTTTTGCCCTCTGATGGCGTTAGTACATAAAGTACATAAAGGGAGCGGCTTTTAAAAGCAAAAGGAGAATGACAGCTCGTCTCTTCTATTTTCGCTGAGCTTCAGGAATCGGCGCCCCGGACCCCGGCGGCCGTCCGGCGGACACACTGTCCCGGGTTCGACACGGCAGGTCCGTCTGGTGCTTCGCAAGGCGGGGGAGGAGGAGAGAAACGGGGCGCAGCCGGGTGCAGAAGCCGTGCGAGGACTTTTAAAAAGGGGAAACAGCGCGGTAACAGTACATCCACACGGTCATATCTGGGCGCAGTTCTCTCCAACAGCATAATCCGACAGGACGCGTTAGCGGCGGCGGCTTTCTTTTGTCTGCATGTCGGCGGTAGCCCGGTTGTCATTTCATCATTAATTCCGTGTTGCTTCGGGAGATGCCTTCAGGATCGGTCCCGCACCGATTCGGTTTCACAACACTTCTGTCCGCATTTAAACGTTTCGGAAACAGAAAGCATCCCCACATTGCACATCCATGGCTTTCCCTCCTCTTCTCCTCCTCGGGAGGAGCTGGCGTGCAGCAGATCGCTGTATCAGTCGGGATCGCAGCCCGAGGTGTGGATGCAGCCGCGGTGGGAAGCGTAATGACAGCAGCTTAGACAGTGCGCCCGTTTGCGGTGGGCTGCTCGTTGAAGCCGCTCTCCCTCCGCTTCCCCTCCTTCGATATCCTCTCTTTCCTCCTCGGCCGGGGGATCCTGCTGTCCGAGGTGCTGATCCTGATATGACGCATGCAGTCACATGCGGTGCGACCCGGCAGGTCTCAGCGGTGCCTCTGAGCCCCGTTTGCGTGTCTCTGGGTGTGTCGTTGCGTGTCCCCCTCTGTGTCTCTCTGTGTGCCCGTGTGTGTGCATGAACGTGTTTAATTGTTTTTTTGAACACTACAGTCAGTATCTACAGTTCCTAATAACAATAATTAGGTTTAAAACTTACATTATTCAATCTATCAATAAATAAATAAACCAAGCAATTAATGTGCATTTCTGCACGTTTTCACAAAAGTTTGCCACAGAAACCTTCCCCATTACAACTGCCCTCATCCCACTGCGGGGCGGTTTTTCTCTGTCAGCATTTTACTCTTGTTTAATCCCTTGATCCGTCCCGGTAAGTTCACCCCTCCCCGAAGCGCTCAGGCTTGATTTGAAAATCGATGGCGCTCCTTTGGTCTGGACCAGCCTGTGATTGATGACTTTGGTCCCGCAGAAGAACAGGATAGATGCTGAAATAACCCCGTCACGCTTGGGCTGTTCGCTGCCATCAGCGACCCGTCCAGGAGGGGGCAGCACATTCAACTCTGTTCTACTTACACTAAAAAGGGCAAAACTGTGAAGGCATCAGCCCATTTCACGCATGTTTGAATTATTGTGATGGGGTCAAGGAGCTTTGAGGAAAATCTGGTGTTATGCAGTGTGTAATAATAATAATAATAATAATAATAATAATAATAATAATAATATTAATAACTATATGATGACTTACACTAGATCCCCTGGTAAGCAATGATGTCCTTGCCCAGAATTAATTGATCTGTTATAATTACTCTTTATGTGGCTGGGTAATCTAAAGTACTATAATAAAATGTGCAGTTCAGTTGAATGATCTGTACAGCTGACTCAGACAAAGGGACCGGGGGGAGGGGATGGTGACCGTTTAAAGGACTCGCGGAGGGGGGGGGGGGACGGGGGGGGGCGGGAAAGGGGGCGGAACGGGGCA
>JAABNY020000037.1:714386-725991 GCA_015164015.2 Brevimyrus niger
TTTTTCGGTCAGACGTTAAACGGCAAATTCTCCCGTAAAAAATTAACTGCAAGTGTTTGTAAGGGCAACGGATTTCTCATATAATCCCTCTCGTGGTTAATGGAATTAGAAGTGTAAACTCTGGGAACTGGCCTCTTAATATTTTAGTCTTTCTGTGTTTCTGACTAACCAGTACATACAGTTTTTTTTTTCTTTGACATTTTATGTGGAACTGTATTAACAGCAAAGGGAACAGAATAAAGTTTATACAAACAGACACTGGGCCTGACAACTCATTTGAATGAGGGATGACTCACTTTTTAAGTAGTTCAGTATTTAGTAGCACCTGAAACACTGATAAGATTCAACAGGACTGAGAGGAAGCATTGAAGAAAGCACAGGAAACTATCCCGATGTGGTCTTACTTTCATTTTAGCTTTTGCTATCGTTTTCAGGAAAACAACTTCTGTCGTTCGCTTCTGATTCATGCATGGTAAGCAATGATTGTGTTTTTCTAAAGCTGGTACACTTTCTAATGTGGGTGCCCCAAATACTGCCAACGTAAACAACAGCATTACAGGTGGATTTCAAGGAAACAAATTAAAAACTGTGTCACAACAGGAGGCAAAGGACAGTACCGTTGTAAAGGACAGCATTGGGGAAAATCAGAACACTACTAAGAATAAAATATATAATATCTGGGTAGAGAAACAATATCTCTCCTATATATATATCTCTCCTAGAAAGTACTGAAGTCAGAGTAGTGAGTATTATTTAAATTGTGTTCTTCCTCCCTTATTGTAATTTACAAATTTTGCTGGCAACTCGCAATTAACCTTTGCTGTCATGAATAACTTCTGATGAATAAGTTCTGTTGGGTGTATAACGTTAGTAGTGAGCTAGCTTAGACAAGTTGAAATGATGTGATAAAGGCATGAGATTAAACTAAAGCGTACCTCTATATGTCTCTTCAAATTAGACCGAACTCAAAAAGACAAACGACGGGTGTATGAAGGGAAAGCTAACATGACATGCGGACACTGCTACCCATTTTTCGGCATCCATTCAGAAACTACTTCTGGGGTCAAGGCAACTCCCGCCATAAGCTCCCTAATTATTACTGACCGTTAATATTTAGTTACCGAACCTGCTGTGAGAATGGGCTGATTTTAGGCGCGCTCTGATATATTTGGCTATAGGAATTAAATGGTCCAATCGCTGTTGATGAAGTTAAAAGATAGGGAGTACACTAATAACTTGTAAAGGCGTGACATGAATACATGCAATGTGCAGACAGCCTCTGATTTCAGACAACGATGCCGCCCACTGAGACATCACATATTTCTTTCAATATACTATGTTATAGTCCACCATTATGCAAAGATGCTAGTTGCATATTGTACAAAAATAACGATCGACCTCTCACAGCGCAGTCGGTACATGTAAATATACATTAAATGTCGTAATTACGCTCACCGCTAGGCGGCAGCCGGCGGAAAATGGATTTGTTTTCACTGGTCGCCTCTCTTGATGGCTATGTGCGCTCCGTCGCGTGCGTCGTTTGCTTGCGTTAGACCCAGCAAGACTCATTGATGTTGACTGAGGCGAAAGGACAGAGCATAAAAACAGCTGAAAAGCTCGACTTCTGCTGGGTGAATAACTGCTCGGCCGCTTTACCGCCGCCAGTGTCTGACAGACGTGCTGTTACCTTCCTGGAAATTGCCCGTGATGCTGTAGAAATGCACTAATCGGGTGCTTATGGTTTCTTTTGTTGCTCGTTAGCCGGGCAATTAGCCGGCGTCTCCGCTGTGCCGTTACCTTGCCGCCCGGTTGGGGACGGAGCCTATGCTCCCCACTTCGGGTCGGTGTCGCTGTGCCGCTTGGCTGCCTGTGGTGCCCTAAGACGGAAACGGCTTGCTTCGCGGGGGTAGGGAGGTGCATCTCAATCGCTCGGCCGGGTCCCGCGGAGACAGAGGGCCGCGACTCGTGAGCCTCTTCTAGCCGGTTTATTAAAGCTCGCCAGGTGTAACCGCGCGGAGTTTAAACTTCGTGAGCTTTATCTGGCATAGGTTTACACTTCCCCACCCCCATCCAGTACTCGCCGCCCGTTGTCTGTCTATAACCAATCCTCTCTGTCGGTCTCTCCATGTCTGCATGTCCCTATGGGCACTTTTATATTAAGCATCTAACATGAACCTCTCCACACACTGCCTCTGTACAGCAATTTATTTATCGGATGCTTTTTGTCCATGCTTACAGATTGAGCTTCCGATGAATGACAATAGCAAGATCATACGGGAAAAGGAGCTGTATAATAGAAGCAAAATCTGACGACCTATTCAAATTCCTCCAAGACAGCCTAGTCTGAAGGAAATCCAAGTGTGAAATACAGCAGCAACACTCACTAATCTGAGTACTTTTTAACAAACTACTCAGACTTCAGTAGTTTCTACCAGAGGTATATTTACTCTGCTGTAGGATAGGACTGTGCTTGTTTTAACAAATCATAGTGGTAGTTTTCACCAAATAGTGGGCATGTCTGACTGCTTCTATTTTTACCAAGTAAGTAAATAAAATTTTAAGAAATCCAAAAAGGGCAATTGTACTATATGTAGTCAAATTAAAATAGTATGTAGTGGTAAGTGAAAATATTTCCATGGAACGGTTCAACTGAGACAGTACTGGGAGCGTCCTTGATAAGCTGAGGTTAGTTCAGTTGTTCTTGGAGGAAATGGCTCTTTAAATGTTTTTGGAAGGTTGCGAGAGACTAGCTTGGCAGATGAATAGCTAGTTCCACCATTGAGGAACCACGTGTCAAGCGTGTCTGTTTCAAAGACTTGTTTTCACATAGTGGAAGGATCACCAGGCAGCCTTTGGTTACTGACAATACGGGGTGAAACTGCAAGTAGCTCATAAGTGCGGGTAGGTGCTGCCCCATTAGCAAGGCTGAAAGGCAGCACAAAGGACCTGGCGTGAGCACTTACAGGGAGAGAAGGATGGCCATAACATGAGAGCATTCTGGCTGATTGAAACCGTGATCATGCTTGCGAGTTCAGCAGTGCATTTTGATAGATACAGTCTGATCCTCCCTGTGTTAAAATAAGTGACTCTAGATCAGGAAATATCTGGTCATCGATCATCACTCCTGGGTTCCCAGTAGAGGGAGAAGGTGGATGATCTAAACCGTACAGTGACTGAGTGGTGCGTTTACCTGGGATGACGAGAAGTTTGGCTTTTGAAAGGTCCTGTTGGAAGCTGCTACAGGAACCACAAACGGGGAGCCCGGGAAAGAGGGCAGAGCTGACCAGACGCGGGCTTCTGTCTGTTCAAGATGTCTGTGGTCACTGTCAGGAGCACATGACCGTTCATAGTGCTGTTCATGCGTGTTTCCGTCGTCGTCCTGCTGCGACCCGCGGTTCCTGATGAGAGGCTCTCCTGTGCTTCTCTTTGTCAGGCTGTGGTGAGTCGGGCTACCGGGGATGAGGATCCGGCTGCAGGGGACAGGCCACGCCGCGGGTCTCCTCGCAGAGCTCAACCGCTGCCGGCTCTCCCGCTGCCTGTGTGACGTGGTACTGCAGGTCGGGGGGCGCTCGTTCCCAGCTCACCGTGCCATCCTGGCCTGCGCCGGCACCTATTTCCGCGGCCTGTTCTCTGGCGGGGGCGGCGCCTCCTCCACCTTCACCCTGGACTTTGTGTCTCCGGCAAACTTTGAGAAGGTGCTGACCTTCATTTACACGGCGGAGATCCTGACGGACCTGATCGACGTGGGAGTTCTGTATGAGCTCGCTGAGAGGCTGGGCGTGCAGCAGCTGGTCTTGGCCTGTCACGCCACCTTCCCTGACCTGCAGAGCTCTAACCCCGGCAAGGGTCCCGCCAAGCCGGACCTCGATCAGCGCACCGCCCCGACCTCCGTGTGCTCTTCCTCGGCGGCCTCCTCCTCATCGTCACTGTCCTCATCCGCCGGTCCTTCTGCCACACCGTCCCCGCTGTCCCGGGATGGTGCCTCCAGGGCAGGCCGGGGCCACGGGGCCACCTTTCTTCCCCCTCAGGCCCCCAAAGCAGAAAATGTGGAGCTCATTGTGGAGTACGGCCAGATGTCCGAGGAGAAGCTGCCGGAGCAGCGGCCGGCGGCCGAGGTGGCGGACACTGTGAACGGGCCAGCCAGGGATGTGAAGGTGGAGCAGGCTGAGGAGGGCGGTGGCACGGGGGGCCGGCGTGGAGGGGACCCACTTAGTGTCTCTTACCCCGACTCCTCGGCTCAGCTGCCGGTGGAGGCTTGCGCCCCCTCGTCCTCGTGTGGCGACCCGCTGGACGGCCTGCAGGGCGGCGCCGTGGAGTGCGGCGCCGCCGACGCCTCCGAGGAGCCCGACGTGCTGTTCGAGGACGACGAGGAGGCAGAGCGGGCGCGTCGCCAGGGAGACGGCTCCGAGGCCGGCGACCGCTGGGGGAGGCTGTCGGAGGAGATCATCGAGCTGAGCGACGACGAGAACTACGCCGAGGAAGATGAGGTCGAGGAGGAGGACTTGGTGTGCCTGGAAAATGGCGCCGGCTTGGGGGTGGGCACTCGTGGCGCTGTGGAGGGCCCGGTGGCGTGCGGAGCCTGCGGGAAGGCGCTGCCCGCGGACGTGGGCGCTGTGACGGCACATGCGGAGACCCACGTGTCGGATTCAGGCGCATGCCAGCTCTGCGGTGCCACTCCGGTGTCCCGCGCTGCCCGCGTCTCGCACGCCCTCTCCCACGTGGGCGTCCCGCTCTTCTCCTGCGACATGTGTCACCTGCAGTTCTGCAGTCCAGCCAAGCTAAACCGGCACCGGCGGCAGGCCCTTGCTGGGATCCCCCTGCCTCAGGCTAACCAGTTCAACAGTGCCTCCCACGGGCCGGGTGGGGAACTGCAGTGTGCGGTCTGCTCCAAGCAGCTGACTAAGGACTTCCAGGTGAGTGGTGTGCCTGCATGCGGATGTTAGTCTGGGTGCCTCCGTTGCTCAGACTGTCTCTGTAGATTGTTTTGAGGTTGGATTACCCGACGGTGAGATGCTAGTGTCCGGCGCACGTCCCGCGGTCTGCAGCGTGGTCTGTCTTGTCGCCCGCAGGCCGTGAGGGAGCACCTCCTCGTCCATGCGTGTGCCTCGTCCCTTCGCTGCGCCGTGTGCCACCTGGCACAGCCGTCCCTGTGCGCCCTGCTGTGGCACACCCTCACGCACCTTTCCCTGCCCATCTATACCTGCCCCTGCTGCGCCTGCTGCTTCCTGGAGCGCCCCCTGCTGGAGAGGCACATGGCAGAACACGGTGAGGACGGTGCGGCCGCGGACAGGGAGCTCGGGGACTGCCCCGTGCCCGGGGCCGACGCCCTGGAGGATCTGCGCTGCTTCTTGTGCTCTCAGACCTTCACCTCCACCTCTGCCTTCCAGTACCATTTGAGCTTGCATACGGGCGAGCAGCCGAGCAGCCAGGCCTGGCAGGGTAAGCGCAAGGCAGAGCAGGCCCTGGAATACCCCTCGTCCTGCTCGTCGTCCTCGTCGCTGGACGCCGGAAGCCTGGGCAGACTAGTGGCGGCGGGCTTCGGGCAGCCCATGGGCCCGGGCCCCCCCGAGAAGCCGCCCTCGGGCTCCCTCCCCAGCTTCCCGGTGGGACTCCTCCCGGATGGCAGCCCCGGCGGGCCGTCGGCGGGCGCGGCGCCACGGGTCAAGTGGTACCGCTGCCGGTTCTGCGGCAAACGCTTCGCCCACTCGGGCGAGTTTACGTACCACCTGCGCATCCACACGGGCGAGAAGCCCTACCAATGCAAGGTCTGCCTGCGTTTCTTCCGGGGACGCTCTACCATGATCTGCCACCTGAAGACGCACGCCGGCGCCCTCATGTACCGCTGCACGGTCTGCGGACTCTACTTCTCCACCCTCAAGCTCGTCTCGTCCCACATGGAGCAGCACAAGGACAGTCTGCCGCCGGACTTCAACATCGAACAGACCTTCATGTACAACGACCACTCCAAAGAGCCCCTCTCCGGCCTGGACAGCTGATTGGCTTTTTCCCCTCGTGGCCTGGACCACCGACTTGCCGTTTCCCTGGCCTCGGCGTCTGACTGGCCGCGTCTCTTCTTGACCTGCTGAGGACTGGATTTTTAAAAGATGCTAAAGCTGTCTGTGTTTATGTGATTTTTTAAAAAGAGGTCTTGATTCACCTCTTGGTGGCAGCACATCTCTGATTGGTGTGAGGTCATATCGAAAAGCGGTGGCTGGAGAGCGACACTCCCCAATTTATTGATGCCCAACTGGAAATCAAACTATCTGGCTTTGCTCTCCAGGCTGAAGAGGCCGAGCTTGGTCATTGCGTGCCTTATTGTGGAGGAGAAGACTGCATCGCGGTTACTGCTTAGGTGCTGGTGTGGGCATTTCCCATGGTGCCTTGCAAAAACATTTCCTACGGTCTACTCTTTCTCCTTGGTCAAGAAAGCTTTTCCACATGTAGACACTTATCCACCAAATTAATTTTAACTAAACATTTTTAACTTAAATTTTTTTAAAGGTTTATTGATTTATCTGTTTTTCTAAAAAGAAGAATACTATTTCCTTACTGTAGCTGTAGAGATGTGACACTTCTAAATTAGAATCGATAGACTAATATTTACGGTGTTGTGTATCTGACAGCTTGATTTGGTATTCCCACCGCTATGTTAAAACAAGCATAACCCTGTCCTAATTTACGGTGGCCAATATTTCCAATATTGAAATATGGTTCTACAAGCTTTGAATGTCTTAAAGTTTGATATTTAAAGTGTGTATGTGTACGTTTAATGTTGATTTGAATAAAGTAGCAGCTTGTCAGAAATCTTACAGGCCAGTGAATGAGGAGAGAGGTGCTGTTAGATGCGGGTGTGTGGGCGCTCTCAGCAGGACATGCCTGTGATGGGATCGATACACGTGACACGACGACACTCTACACTGTCCACACCCCCTCACACTACAGTGGTATTACATGTGGGAGCAAAGTTGTATTTGTTTTTTGTTTTTATATATATATATACACACACACACACACACACACACACACACACACCTTTTTCAATGTAAGCAGCGCGCTGTGTTTGCTGAAGTCCCACGGCCAAGCGGTTTGATTTAGATGGTTAAGCAGGCTGATGGTGTTGGCCCATCTTGGAGAGGAGCGGCTTGGCCTCTCCCAAATTGCAGCTCGCCACCTCGTTGATCAGGCTTGACGCTGGCCTCCTGTAGCCCCGTGCAGCAGCTCTGTGAGGATGAGCTCTTGCTGAGGTACCGCCCCACACAGTAGTTCTGAGAGCGTGTGCTGTGTCTAAGGTACGTCTCCGTGCAGCAGCTCTGTGGGGATAAGCTGTAGCTGAGGTATGGCTCTATACAGTATTTCTGTAAGGCCGCGTGCCTCCACCATGGCTCCACTCCTCTACTAGTGAGTCACGCATTGTGTGGTTATTTTCAAATGTTTTGAAAATGTTTTCGATGAAGCCACTGTGCAGCTTTGCAGAATGCAGTGCCCCTGCCCCTTACCATCTCTGTGCCCTGAGTCGGGCTCCCTGTACGTCAGCGTTCACCTCAGAAGCAGTGATGCAGTGACATGGAGCCAAGTAGCAGTCTGCTTGGTGCCGTCACACCTAGTGGGTTTTTTTCTTTTACACTTAAAGCCTTAAAATGTCTGTGAAGATGCATGTACATTGATGAAACGTCTCAATAATGGTGTTCTTGTGAATCTGTCAGAACCGACTCTGGGTCTCTAAGGTATTAAAGGACCGACCGCCCATTGGAGAACGGTTCCCTCTTTTGTCAGAATCTGTCTTATTTCATAAAGTAGGTCAAGGTTTTACCATCTATTTATTGTATTTATACTGTTTTATATTGACACTGTTATAACAACTGTCACGTTGGTCATTGAATTCATGCTTCAATTTTGTTTGTTCCATTAATAAAACAGAGTAACGGCAGCCATGGTTGAATCACTTGATTAATGCTGACAGTAGCTTTATGTGAAGCGTGAAGAGGCAGCTTGTTATTGGCTCTCTGATATCTGTGAGAAATGCCCTTGGACCCAGTGCTGCAGAGCAGGACAGCCGGCCCAGGTTTCCCCCGAACGATGCAACCTGTGACCTTCCAGCATTATCCCCGGAGCAGTAGCTTTATCCTCGTGGTTTCCTCCAATTGTACCTCTGGATCATATGACCTCCCACCCACAGGATAAGCAGCAGGAAGGTCCTTCCCAGCCGGAGGTCTCTGGTGGCCGAACGAAGGAGCTTAACTGGCTGCTGATTGAAAATGCTTCTTCACAAAGGTACTTCCACGCTGCAGCAGTGTTCACTGCCACTCAGACGGTGCACGTGTATGTTGGACACAAACGGTCACTACACTAAATATTAAATAAGGCCATTGCAAGACATGTTCTGCTAACTAGCTACACGCTCCTGACTCGACTAGCTAACTGAAACGTCTGAGGTGAGGGGGACAGAGACAAACCCCTCCCCTGGTTTGCGGAGAGCTGATTGGCTGCCTAGATGACATGTGTAGTCTGAGGCCCAAAAATGACAGCGATGTCAGCATTACTTAATGCAGGACTTATTAAAAAACTGATTTTCTTCATTTAATGTACTGGTCAGGTTTGCCAGCTGTCATGCTCACTCAAGACATCCTGTGGCAAACGTATATTATTCCAAAATAACCCTAAAGTTAGTTGCATCAAAAGTGTTGGGGTAGTTTGCAAACCCTACAGACTATTTGCAAGATGATTAAGCTGTTGCATACATGTAAATCTGTGTGTGTGAGTGCGTGAGTACAGACTTGTCTCAAATTGAAAGTCTTTCTCCAGTCAGCTGCACAAAGTTGGAAACCCTGGTATTTGTGCATTTGAATAAAAACCTCACTCACTGGAAGACTGGAGGTTTTTTAATTCGACATGGATTGCAGGATTCACTTGGCCACACGTAAATAAAATGCTAGGAATGTGTAACACCAGTAGTTCCAAGCATAGAAATTGAACAGCCATTCGTATCAGCAGAGATACCCAGCATATTTACAAAAGCCTGGTTCACACGCGCCTGCCTTTATACTGGGGTGTGTGGTGTGGTTGCCACTGTCCTTTCCTTTGCAGTCCTGTATGACGGTTTAGTGTGCTGGGGAAGAAGCTCCTCCCTCTTTTCTTGCAGTGGGTCCGTTTTTCCAAGGCTAGGTGACAGAGTGAGACAACTCTGCCTTCCAGCATCCTCCCATGTTCCCTAGGGGCCACTCATACTTTATGTTCCTTTTCGACCTTTCGGGGAGGTGTGTTTGAAGTCGCGTCTTCTCGGTGGGCCGTCTCCCCCATCTTCGCTCTTCAAGGGCCCACGTCTGAGTGGCTGGTGCCGCTGGTGCTGTCCCGGCGGCCCCGTTTGCCCGCGACGGGCCGCTCGGTGCGGTCGGCGTCGAGGCAGCCCTGAGCGTTGGGTGCCCCGCTGGACAGGTGCTGCAGCAACGTGTTGACGAGCGTCTCCTGGAAGCCCTTACTGAGGAAGCCGTAGAGGATGGGGTTGGCGACGCAGTGGAAAAACGACAGGCATTCCACGATGGAGTAGGAGAAGAGGAGGGCGTCCACCATGTTGCAGGTGAAGAGGTGCGGGGCCACGTCATCCACCATTATGAGTATCATGACGAGGTGATACGGCAGCCAGCACACCACGAACACCAGCGAGTACACGTGCACCAGCCACACGTCGCGCCGGCCCTCCACGTTGGCCACGGTGCCTACAGTGCGTGCGATCAGCACATTGCACGTGATGATGATGACTGCAGGTCCCAAGAATTGGAAGAGGAAGGCAATGCAGATCAGGGCATTGAACCACGTGTTAAAGCTGTAATCAGGGAGCAGGTAGCAGCCAGGCTCCTCAAATTCCAGCAGGTCCACGTGCACGTTCTCGATGAGGGCCAGCAGCAAGGCGAGGGCCCACAGGCCCCCGCAGGTCAGTGCCCTGCGGTGGCTCTCGCGCAGGCCCCGGCTGGTTGACTCGGGCCGGGACACTGACAGGTAACGCTCGAGTGTCATGCAAGCCACGAAGAAGGCGCTGCTGTAGAAGGTCATGGTGTAGACGAGATGTGTGAACTTGCAGAGAAAGTCGCCCCACAGCCACACCTTGTCTATGGTGACCTCAAGCATGAAGAAGGGCATGAGCACCACCGCCATGAGGTCGGATATGCCCACGTTGAGCACGCAGAACAGCACGCGGCTGCAGGACTTCCTGCGCTTCCAGTTGACCCACACGACCAGGCAGTTCTCCGCCAGAGCCGCCATGAAGAAGAGCAGGTGCATCAGGAAGAGGAACACGCGCCTGGAGCTGTAGTCCAGGTTGAGGGTACATTCGTACATGAACCAGTGCGTGTAGTTACCATGGTCGGATGTGGTGTTGTGAGTGTCGTCCACCATCTGCAAGGCAAGAAGGAAGCTCTTAATGGGGGGGGGGGGGGCTGAATACTGGGGCCATATGAGTCAGAGCATCACACACTATTGCTGCTCCACAGTACTGTACCACACTCACACACCACTACTGTATAGTACTACACTGCTGTACTGTGCTCTTGTACTTTTTTTCTCACACAGCTATTGTACCCCACTGCTGTTTCCGTACATGTAACAGTTACCAAACATGAATGCTTTATAAAGCTCTCATCTCTAATACACTATAAATACCCTTAAAATGCATTATAATGGTCGGTATAAGCATTAAGGATGCCTTGTACTGCATTATAAAGGATTCTATAGTGCGTTATACATGAGAGCTTCATAAGGCAGTCATAATGCATATAACTTTAATAATTGTTATTTATAATGCTTGATGAATGCATTGTCACGCACAATAAATGTGATTATAAATTACTAAAAACACGGCCTTAAGTAAAGTGTTACCTACCGCTTTGTTGTACCATACTCTCACACAGTTGCTGTACTATGCTCTTTGGCTGTCACGCTATGGCAGAAAAGTCATGTTGAGTTGTTGTCACTGGCTAACTGGGCATATCCCACTATGTGGATGAAAGTTGCTCCCCCCAAGTACAAGGGCCTGAGTCCACCAGCAGACTAAGGCTGGACTCGGGGGGGAAAAAATTGTCATGCATCAGTTGGGTTTGGGTCAGGCTCAATGGGCCTCATTCACCAACCGTTCTTACAAACAAATTTGTTCTTAAACCCCACATACGCACTTTTTTTACGAAGATTCTGACCTATTTATAATCCGCATCTTATGAACTGTAGAATGAACAAAACTGCTATAACCAATTATTTTGAACAAACTATTACTCAAATGTGCATACGAATGGTCTTGAGTGTGCGTAGATTCTTTTCTGTGCTTAGAACAAATTCAGATAAGGAAGTACTGTTAAATTGCATTCATACGCAAAAAAGTTATTGCAAAATTAAAATATTTGTAAATCTGTAGCTTGTCCTGTAAGCAAAGATTCTGCAAGTACATTTCTATTGTGACATTTACAACAGATTCACTGCACTGCACGTGTTGCACTCTATAGGTTTACAGATTCTCGTCTTACAAGAGTAGTTCAGAGAGTTTGGAGCCGCTAATGTGCAATCGATTCGTGGGCGCAGGTTAGACCGCACAGCGTCTACTAATCACCTCCATACAGTTTTT
>JAABNY020000037.1:796438-807877 GCA_015164015.2 Brevimyrus niger
AGTCCATCACAGGGCACGAGGCAGGGGGACACCCTGGATGGGATGCCAGTCCATCACAGGGCACGAGGCAGGGGGACTGCAGAGTGGCTGCAGAGCAGAAATGGACAGCTCAGGTCACGGTGCAGGAAGTGCCTCAGCCTGCAGACCAGTCAGACCAGTTAGAGGCACTGGTGTGGTGGCCTGCTGGATATGGTTCAGCAGCATCAGTCCAAATTAAAGAAGGAGGCCAGGCTGGTAGCATCACACAGTAAATTTATGTGGAAAGTGACGACAGTCGTTTTATAACAACATGAGACTCACCTGGTTTCCTCTAACAGGGAATCGATAACCAGAGTAAACATGATCATATTCCATTGTCTCATGGAGCTCTGTGTTCATTCAGATGGTGTCAGCCATCCCAAAACCTGTGTCTGTCTCCACAGTGGAGACCCTGAAGAAGGCGATGGGTCTTCAGAACGGGCACCCCCTGACTGCAGGTCTGGAGGACCAGGGCGATGGCCCGAGTTTCCTGAAGGAGGCCTTCGACGTGATCCTGGAGGAGGTTCTGCGCAAAGGGACCAATGTGCAGGAGAAGGTATTGGACTCCCTCCGACGGTCGTTTGCTCGCTTGACTCTTCTCGCTGGTTCCGTCACATTGGTACTTGGTGCACTGCCATGTGTTTCCGGAGGCATCTCTGAGCCCCGTTGCCGGCGGTCCTTGCAGGTCTGTGAGTGGCAGGACCCCGCGGAGCTGTCGGCTTTGCTGGACCTGGAGCTGCGGGAGTTGGGGGAGAACCAGCAGCAGCTGCTAAAACGCGTCCAAGACGTGGCCAGATACAGCGTCAAGACCTGTAAGGTTCCAGCTGCTGGTAGCTGCTCACGGGATGTGGATTGCGTGGGACGGTCGTGGCGATTCTCTTGGTGTGCTCATAGTAGGCAACTTATGTTCTGCCTGAGCAGGCTTGAACCCTGAATTCCAGTTAATTTGACTGGTTCGATCGCTGCATTCTGTGTCTGGCCCACTTTAAGAGGTAGGGCACAGTTCATAGTGGACTCGGGCATGGTATATGTCTCGTGACCGCTAACTGTGCCAGACAACAGAAGACTGGCAGGAGGTCAATGACACAACTGTCACACACATGCGCACATGTATAGTATACGGGGAAGGGACCTGGAAGGAACGGATCAGGTAGGCTGCACAGATCAGGTAGGCTGCGCAGATCAGGCAGGGTGCACAGATCAGGTAGGCTGCACAGATCGGGTACGGACAAATATTTTACAAACACTACAAACATAGGGATCACTTTGGTCTATGGCAGGGTTGCAATGTTTGCTGGAAATTTGGGCTGACTAGAGTATCAAGAAACAGGGGGGTACAACAGACAAAAAAAATGGGACTATTGTTTTATACGTGCAACATGGTTTATCTAGTACACAGTCAAGTGTCATGGCACCCAAAACAACTAAAAAAACACAAATGAGGACGTTAATCACGAACTCCATTCTGTCCTGCGATAGCACCTTTCTTCCTACGTTTCCTTCATCACAAAAATTTGCAAAGCGATGCCGAACACACGTCTGGATCGTTAAGTGCGATGTGAGCGCAGATCAGCGGGGCGGGAGGACAATCGCGCCTGAGGCAGCCGGACCTAGTGTGAGTGTGCCGTCTGATTCCTAGGTCACCCGTTCTTCTTCAACCAGCTGTTTTCAGGCATGGACTACCACTCGCTGGCCGGACGCTTCCTCACAGAGTCCCTCAACACCAGCCAGTAAGTGCCGCCGGGTGGCGCTGCCAGCCTGAGCTCTGCCTTGCCGCGGAAATGGATAAAGCGTAAAACGAGACCCTCTCCACGTGACCAAAAAGCTTAGCTGTCTCCCCTCCGAGGTTAATGATGGAGTTTTGGGGGCAGCACGTGGTACGGCAGGCTGAGGCTCTGTGTATGTAACTGGATAGTCGCCGGTTTGTACCTCTGCTTCGGCAGAAAAGCCACATGTCTGTAGGCCCTTGGGCAAGGCCCTCAACTCCCGGCTGCACTGCCGGTGGCTGCCCTTCGCTGCCAAGCGTATTCTCACCTAGATACGTGTCTGTGTATCATGGAGAGAAAGATGGAGTAGGTGAAAAGAGAATTTCCCCACGGAGACCAATAAAGTGTCAAAACAAGGGTTAGTAAAGTAGGGCTGTAATTTCTGTTACTCATTCATGGGTTGTGGTTAACGTATCACCCATGCAACGTGGTGACCTTGGCTCCTCTCCCCGGCCTCCCATCAGGTACACCTATGAGGTAGCCCCCGTCTTCGTGCTCATGGAGAACGAGGTCCTGTCCAAGCTGCGCCGCATGGTGGGCTGGCCGGACGGTGACGGCATCTTCTGTCCCGGCGGCTCCATGTCCAACATGTACGCCGTCAATGTGGCGCGGTACCGCGCGTTCCCGCAGGTCAAGGTGCAGGGCGTGTGGGCCTTGCCGCGCCTGGCCATCTTCACGTCGCAGGAGGTGAAACCCAAGCGAAAGCCCGTCTGACATCAATCTGACTATAAACACGCAGAAACCGAGAAACGCGGCGCCACTAGATGATAAGGTCCATGCCGAGATGTTCTGACTCTTCTGACTGATGCTGTGCACCTGAACGTGTCAGTATCTCAACCGAGAAAGACGTCTCCCCATGACATCAGCCTGCTGTCCTGTTCCCTCCAGAGCCACTATTCTGTGTGCAAAGCGGCCTCCTTCCAAGGAATCGGCCTGGAGAACATCTTCACTGTGAAGGTGGATGAACGGTACAGTCCCTCATCCCCTATAATCCTGTACTGAAGCCCCGGATTACTTGATCCTGGATAACCTCTTGCTTTGCCTCTCTCTACCCCTTTTACTGTCCACAGGGGCTGCATGATACCAGAAGACCTAGAAGACAAAATTGAACTTGCTAGATCTCAGGCACGTTGCTAAACAGCATCCTATCTAGAAGCTTCTGGAGATCGTGGGCCCTGCTCAGGCCTGCTGCTTCTTTCATGTCTTCGTCAGTGAATGTTTGTATTTGGCTTTACCTGCTCTCTGACACTGGCCATATGGCATTGAAAACGCAGTTATTAATGTACTACGATTCAGAAAGAGCGTGATTTGAGCTTGTAAGATATTATATAAATGGACGTCTCCTAATGACACTGAATCCTCATTGGTTACAGCTGTCAAACAGATCTGTAAGAGTAGAGTGACCGACTGAGATTCATTTTTCATTCGTTTATTTTCTATAATTCATAAAAGCATGCAATCAGCCTGAATCAATATTCCTGACAGTCATCAGTACACTGAGCAGCTTCTGTGAGCGCCCCCTTTTGGTCAGCTTTTGCCAGCACGCCACACCCCTCCTCCCCTAATCCATGCCTCCCTGCAGGGCTCAGTGCCCCTACTGGTCAGTGCCACCTCAGGAACCACCATACAGGGAGCCTTTGACCCACTGGACCGCATTGCTGACATCTGCGCCAGGAATAGTCTGTGGCTGCATGTCGATGTGAGTTTCTGAGCCGGTGGGGGTGGGGGGGGGCATGTCTGCAGAAATGTGGACAGGTGCCACAGCTTCTCCCCTTGTCCCACAGGCTGCCTGGGGGGGCAGTGTGCTGTTCTCCAACACCCACAAACACCTGCTGAAAGGCATTGAGAGGTACGCTCTGACCTGCTGAAGCGTCCCGCCACACTACTGGAAGTAATGGAATGATGAAAATGTCCATAGCTCAGTGACTGAGTGCCTGCCCTCTCTGTGTGTCACTAGGGCAGATTCGGTGGCCTGGAACCCCCACAAGATGCTGATGGCAGGACTGCAGTGCTCTGTGTTCCTCATGAAGGACACCACGGTACGGGCCATTCTGGGCTCAACGTCCAAGAACCAGAGCCAGCGGATCAATGAGTCCATTGGCTTCCCGCTTGGGGGTAGTATTTGCTTGAGCGGTCCCGGATCCTGGTCCGAAACCCCGCATCTTCTTCTAAATCCTCTGCCGTCTCCAGGACCTCCTGAAGCGCTGCCACTGCGCCAACGCCACCTACCTGTTCCAGCAAGACAAGTTCTATGACGTCAGCCTGGACACCGGGGACAAATCCATCCAGTGTGGGCGCAAGGTGGACTGCCTGAAGCTGTGGCTGATGTGGAAGGCGGCGGGGAGCCGGGGGCTGGGCCAGCGGGTGGACAAGGCCTTCGAGAACACCAGGTACGCAGGGGGAGGTGCAGGACGAGCTCGGATAAAGGTGCCGTCAAAGCGTGGTGAAGCATCAAGCGATTCCTCAGCCGGTGCCACTGTTACCCAATCAACCCTAAAGGGGCCTCCTTATAGAAAATCGAAAGCGGGCGTCACAGCTGCTCGGGACACCGTCATCCGTCTTTGACCATCTTGGATGGAAGCTCACTGATGATGGAGCTGTTTGGGTCCGTAAAGGTGAAGGGTGACCAGGGTAAACGGCGTCTCTCACTTGCTCCCGATGCTCCAGGTACCTCGTGGGGAAGATGAAGATGAGGGAGGGCTTCCAGCTGGTCAGTGAGGTAACGGTCGGCGCTCAGCCGCTCTCCGACACCGATATCTGCAGCAGGTGTGGTGCGACATTAAGGGGTCCTTGGCGCCGAACCCGGCACATTAAGAGCTGAACCCGGCCGTCTTGTGTTTCCTGCCCCCGAAACAGCCCCAGTTCGTGAACGTCTGCTTCTGGTTCATCCCCCCCAGCCTGCGGGGCAGCGAAGGCACCGAGGGATACCAGGAAAAGCTGTCCAAGGTGTGTAAGCGAAACCGGAGTCCAACAGGAGGCCAGCATTCAAAGAACCTTGCGTGGTTATTTGTAAGGTCATGTTCATATAATCAGCATAATTATACCTATATCTTTTTCATAACACTAGTGGGCATGCCAGTTGTGCCAGGATACTTAAATAAAATGTTTCCTATAATGCTAGATGGAAAAAAAAAACTACAAGAGTTGAATTTAACTGTTATTGCTTAATTTTTTTTCCTGCCGCAATCAGACTGTCCTTTCCCTGGTTAAAATTTGTGCGCTGGTAACAATGACAGTTTTCCCCCACTAGGTGGCACCAATCATAAAGGAGCGAATGGTGCGCAAAGGCTGCATGATGGTGGGCTACCAGCCACAGAAGGGACGAGTCAATTTCTTCCGGATGGTGATCATCTCCCCTCAGATCACCCGGAAGGACCTGGACTTTTTCCTGGACGAGATTGAGAGGCTGGGGAAGGATCTTTGACTTCACCCCGCAGTCAGCACTCAATACTCTCATTCTCAGTAGATGCCTGATTTCCGGTTCCTCACTGTTCCCGTTTAGTACTTTAATAGGTCAGTCTTATTAGGAAAAAAGATCACATTAATTAATGGAGGCATAGCAGCGGTCGCACAGTATACCTGTGTGCATCCTGCTCCTTTCAGTCTTTTCCGCATTCGTTAAAGGTCACAGCAGCACATCTTAATCAGTCTGATTCTCTCTAGCATCTCCCGTAATCACATAAGGACTAAACGTTTGTAGGATCTGCTGTCGTGCACTTTTTAAATTATGTTTCGGGAACACATTTACGTACCAGAAGTGTCCTTAAGGTTTTAATTGTGTTGAGTTCGCAGTTCATGACTTTTGCACTCATGTGTCCTAAACTGTGACTGGTTACATTAAGGATGACTCATGATTAATGATTAACCTCATTCAGGTTAATTGAAATTGTAAAAAAAAAAAAAAAAAAAAAAATCATGGAACTGTTATTTTTTGCCATTTTGCTGTGGTAACCGCATTGTTACTGAGGTGCATTTAAATAACCAAACAATACAAGGTTTTCGGATTCTATTCAAAGACATATGGTGCAGGTATCCTTTAATAAATGTTGTTTTCCTTGCCAAATCTAAATCCGTTTTTAAAAACAAGCTCACTGGCCAAAGGGAAACTATCAAAAAAAAAAAAAACATCTAAAAAAGTACCAGCTTCTTAACAGCGCCACCCAGTGAATAATCAGGTAATAATTTTAAGCAATAGATCGTCCAAAGAAATACTGATGAAATTTAGGTTTGATTTTGAAATATATCTTCTTGAATGATATAATCTAACCCAGACCTTAAAGTTCAGGCACATGCCTCAGCTTTTAATATAATTCATTTACATATTTTTTTCCATCTACCAAGCAGTGCTCCGCTAGCTGGGGTTCGGAGTCCCACCTCCATGCTTGTAGTTCTCCCCATATCTAAGACAGGCCTTTAGGCTAATTGTTAATTTTTAATTGCCCTCTGTGTATCATTGTCTGTGTGTGTCCTGTGACGGACATCTTGTCCAGGATGTGCCCCAGCCTGGTGCTGCCTGAGATCAGCTCCAGGGCCTCCTGTGAGGCAGGGCCTTGAGGCTAGAGCCCCAGTGACAAGTGATTGTACCCGCAACGGTACTGACTGGTACCTCTGACAATGCAGGAGCCTCTATTTCAGTCAAGCATCCATCTTATTCTGTGCCTGAGAAAACGGCTTTAAGCGTATTAGCATGTAGTGTGTGTCAACATCTCGATAACCAGATGAGCGTCTAGTACTAATTTGTATAATGAAATCCTTCAGTCAGCCCTGTGACTGCATCCTCACCGTGGCTTATGGGAGGGCTTCACTTCATGCAGACTCAGGAACAGAGGCTGCAGAGCCAGGGGAGGAAATCAGGTCCTACAGATGGCTCTCAATGGTCTCCAGGTTCACTATACAGCAGCAGCTTCCAGGGACTGTATTTCAAAGCCAATGTGGGGCCACACAGTCCAGTTTGGGCAGCTGCTGTTCAAAGCTATGCAGGAAGCACACAGTTGGACATTAACCCCAAACCTGATGACTCCAGGACCACTGAGACCTGAGGCAGATTCTCCAGAGGGATCCTCAGCTGAATGAGCTGTATGCATAACGTGCTTCTATTTTATGGTCTGAATTGTCTTTGCACTCCTGCACTGTTCCATGCGCTGCTGTAATCCCAGAATTTCCTGCTTGGGATGTAGATTAATTTATCATGTAGTAACTGTGATAATGCACTTCACTGTGGCCATGTTTCATGAGCCCCTGGAAAATCCCAGCTGCTCCAGAATGGTGCTTCCAGCGTTCTTAGGAGAGGAAGTTGTCTGCAGTTTTAGCTCTACTGCACTGGCTTCCCATCAAACGAGAATGGTACCACAGAGATGTTCCTGCTGGTTTTCCAATCTCCTTGGCAGAGGCCACACTAACTTTACTGACCTTCTTTCTGCTCCAACCATGACACGTCTAATCTGCAATATGTTCCCACAGCAACATTATTTTATTCCATTATTCTCTACATATTTTCAACATGCATAAATGTTTTATTAACTTTCATTATTTCATTTAAGCTTTACTGCAACCATCTCAGAAGCATGAACATTTCAGGAAAACATCTCCCACAATGAAAGCACATCTACTTCTCCACTGCAATGTTAGAAGCGTAATGATGTACTGTTTAAAATGAAAGATTTCCTTTATGGTCATTTTATCATGCACTTTTGTACAGTCAAGAATGAAATGCCATTCCTCCTAGCCCAACAGCGTAAATAGACAAATTAAAACTAAGGGAGCATTAAAAAAATAACACGCAATATACATACAACACATTTCCAAAGTTATTCATGGTGTACTTGGAGTGAGTAGCAGCATCAAAGAACTTTTTAGCAGCATATCTTTTATGGTGCGCCGAAGGATATAGCAGCATGTAATGATAAATAAATTCTCTTTTTATCTGTCTGTACTGAAATGCAAGTGAAAGATTGCAGTAGTGGACTAAACACTGCATAAGTGTCTAGTACAGTGGGGGAGATAATTTCATCTACGAGTGCCACAGAGTCATGTTTCTTATTATAAGTTTTGCACTGAATAATATGGGGTTTGGCTAGCAACAAAATTAGATTAAGTAAAATTGGTATCTTGCAGCAATTGAAGAAGCCAAACAGCACACTTCCCATTGTAAAGGGAGATGCCTAGGTTGACATATTAACGTATTCCAACTTTTTAGTGTATGTGTGCTTTGCAGTCTTTTTAAATTTCTGCAGTAATCTACTCGTCGGGTCCAATAACTTCACATTCTCCAACATGGCCGCCAAATTGCCCGCGCTTCGAGCCTTCTGATCACATGGACCAAGTCTTTGTCGGACCACTTCCGGTTACACTTCCGAGTTTAGAGCTATCGACATCTATTTTCTGGTCACGTGGGCAAGAATTACTGGCGAAGCTTCCTGTGTTTGTAAACTGGCATGGTCACGTGTCAGGGGGCCTCCCCGGGGAGTACTTCCGGTACCGTTTCCTGTGTTTGTAAACTGAAGAAAAACTGGAACTCGGTTGGGAAACTTACAGGCAGCGAAATAGGCGAAGTCGTAAAGGTAAATCGGCGCATTTAGTTGCTAGTTACCGTCGGCCGCGGGTTTCCGGATGCCGGTGGGCTCGGGCGTAAAGCCGAGGGCTCTTGATGGGTCTCCCGAGTAAAGCCACCCGCCCTGGCGTGGTGCTGGCGGGGGAATAGGGGTTTGCGCCGCCGATCGGGACCTCCGGGACCTCCCATTCGCCGCCAGAGCGGCTCCGCTTCGGGCTCTTTCTGCGTTTATTGCACGGATGAGAAACTTGACTCACTTTAGTGCTGTGGTGTAGTGAAGCCCCGGTCGATGTTTAGCCTTAACCAGGGAACCCCAACTGTGTGCAACCAGTAAAGCGAGTTAAGCCTCCTGACAGATGCAAAACTCTCATCTTCTTATGCTAATTTACAGTAAATACGGTTCCCCTAGCCATTGAATGTTTTAAGCTGCAGTTGATGATGGTTTTTAACCATTGACCACTAGTTTTAATAATGCAAAAAGCCGTATTTCTGGTATTTATGTTCATAAAATAGCATTAAAGTAAAAGATTTTTACTCTCTGGTTGAAATGCAGGTGGAATTCCAGTCCTAGGTGGTATGGACAGATCTGTACAGATGGTTTTTTAACCAAAACCAACAGGCAATCAGAAACACTGACTGAAGCTCGCTTAGCTATTTGATTCATTCCTGGTGACTGTACATCAGGGTTCCCCGATTTCGGTCCTTACGTTTAAATATTTCCCTGCTTAAACAATCCATCGTAATCACCTAATTGCCAGGTATGGTAGGTGTGTTTGCAAAGGGTGATCTGTGCTAGATTTTGGCCCTCCAGGACGCGAATTGGGGAATTCTGCTGTAGAAGTTTTAATACAGCTGGTGTCACTGCGGGCTTGTGGTCTGTGTTTCATGCTGGCTTGTTGAACGTCATGTGGCAGCCAGTAACGTGACTGTAAAGGCCTCCTCCTGTGACTGCCTAGCTTGATGGTTTTATACCTTTAACGTGACTCTGTCATTTTTCTGTTTATCATGCTTTGGCACCCAATAAACGCCGATCCCATTACGAGCTTTTATAAATAAGTGGCAGAAGGTAGGTGAGACCTGCTGTCCTTTTTTTTTTCCTCCCAGTTTCCTCTTGTAACCTGGACAGTGTCTCTTCTGCAATTTCCTTTGGGATCAGTAATGAATCTGTGTCTGGCATCTCCCCCAGGAGCCAGATGACTTGTGGAAGCTCTGGTCATTCGCTAGATAGATAGACCGTCCTGAGTGAGGGATACCCCAGGCACACAGTCCAGCCGTCCCGGAGATGAGCCACCTGCCTAGCAGCTCTGTCCGCGATCACATGAAATGGGTGAGTGTGGCGCCAGCGCCGCCCTGCTGATTATACCTGTGAATTGCGTAGCTGATGCTGATGTGCAAAGCCACTCACAGTTCTGCCCGTTCACACAGCTGGATATGTGTTCGGGAGCAGTTCAGGTTAAGAACGTTGCTTGGCAGCACTGCGTCAGGGCCCTGCTGGGACTCGAACTGGCAGCCTTCAGTTCATGAGTCCATGTGCTTAACCACTACCCTACAAGCTGCTCGTATAGTTTAGGTAATCATTTTGGGTTTTTGCATGATCACGTGGGTTAGCTTGTTTCTGTGGCTCTACTCGGCTCTCTGCCCCTCCCACGCCGACATCAAACTCCCCCTCACGTCTGTAGGCAGGGTTGCTGGGCTGTGAGGCCGTGCTATCAAGCATGGCCCTGATGCAAGCCGGCTCCATGGCAGGCCAGAAGAAGATGGCCACCCCACTGGGCCAGGGACAGAGGGAGAGCCCCGAGCACAGCCAGCATAACCACATGGTCCTGCCCTCAGGAATGAGCTGCCCCCCGCTGGTGAGTGGGAGGAGCACATAGGTATTTGGCACTCATGCCAAAGCTTGGCTTCTGGCAGCTATATGTGTTCTGAAGGCAAAATGAAAAATGATTGGTTCAGAGAGAGAACCAATCAGATTAGAGAGGAGGTGGGTCTAAGCTAACTGATTGGTAGGCCCCGCCTCCTCTATTTGCTTGGACCCACCTCTTCTGTGATGTGTTTGATTATCTCTTGGTCCCCTCCATTATTCATTGATGACACTAGACCTCCCCAACAAGGAAGTCGTGCTGGTTAATTTTATACATTTGAATTACTTCTGCTTCACCCACAGCTCATACGCAAGGAGGGGGAATTCCATTCCTCTCGTCTTCTGGATGAAAAGGGTATGAGAGAGAGCAGCTCAGTGAAGAAGAAGAATAGGAAGTCGGGGACGCCCTGCAAAGTTAGGGAAAGAAACAAAGCAGGGGAGGTGAGTGTGAGTCAATTGCGGGATGTGCAATAAAGTTTTATTCACCATTTTTACTTGTACATATGGACTTTTGTCATATCCCATCATGCACTCCTTTTTAAAGACACACACTTGAGTGAGAGAGAAACTTGGAAACTGAGCCCAGGATCAGCTGTCCATCTGGCTGCCCTGGAGCATTTTACTGAGCTCAGGATTTGAACTGACAACCTACTGATCACAGGCACAGAAACCTAACCCATCAAGCCTCGCACTGGCCGTTTTGTGATATGTCCACCTGTCGTGTCCACCAGGTGGTGGTGGTGGACGAGAACGGCGACTGTCCCCTTAAAGTCCAGAAGAACTTCATCTGCGAGCACTGTTATGGAGCCTTCAGAAGCAGCTACCATCTCAAGAGGCACATCCTGACCCACACGGGTGAGCTTCCCCCGTGCCCTCCCCCGCTCAGCTCCGATGGAGGGTGGTGCTCTGGGCCGTTTGTTTAGCTTGGCCGCTTTGTCTCTCTTCAGGGGAGAAGCCATTTCCCTGTGACGTCTGTGACATGCGCTTCATCCAGCGCTACCACCTGGAGCGGCACAAGCGCGTCCACAGTGGGGAGAAGCCGTACCGTTGTGAGCGCTGCCAGCAGGTGAGGGGGTCTCACATCAACACAGAGGAGGGGGGTACTGCTACCAGCAGGTGAGGGGGTCTCACATGTACACAGCGGGGGGGGGGTGCGGCGAGCAGGGGGAGAGGGGGGCTCTCGTCTGCAGAGGGAGCGTGAAGAGGGGGGGGGGGGGGAGGAGGGTGGTGGTGGGAGGGCGAGA
>JAABNY020000037.1:843261-855671 GCA_015164015.2 Brevimyrus niger
TCCTCCGCTCCCTGTCCGCAGTGCGATTCGCACCTCCCGCCGCCTGCCTGGGGCCGGGGCCGGGGGTGCCCTCCAACAGGTGACTGGGTAGGGGGATCTCACTAATTCACTCTGCTTCGCCACTGTAATACGTAATATGTCTTATTATCAATTATTCATCTGCCCCAATTATGGCTGCAACCTGGGTTTCCCCCCAAATTCTCACGTGGCTGTAAAACGGCACTAAATCGTTGGAAGCTGTAGCTGCTGTCCTTAGATCGGAAAAATGAGAGACTGTGAGAGCAGTCGCTTTACCTCCACATCGGGGTCAAAACCAGTGCAGCGCTGATGCGTTTAATATCATTAGTACGATTATGCATTTAGTAATGCGACTCTCCGATCAACTGTAAGGGAAAAATGACTGTTTTAAATGTCTATATTTAGCAGGATTGCGTGAATAGGTATTGCGGAAGTTATTGTACAATCAAATGATTCCGATCTTAGACAGGAATGTTCTCTTTAATAAAACCATGTAAAATAAACGATAAATTAAACATCATGACCGTCGTTATTATTTTTATGCATTTATAAGGACGCAGCTGATTATTTGGTCCCGGGTCTATTAGGGCTTCTTACTTCTTAGTGCCGAATTGACGACACAATTTACTTAATTACTGCACTTCCTTTCGTTTAATCTCCTATTTCGGAAGCCGCAGCTGCCGTGTGCCAGTGTCATTCTGTAATTACATCTCAGTGTACACAGCAGTCTGCAACAGTCTCACTGCTTTGCGCAGACATTAGCTTATGTCAATTCGACCAAAAGTTTTACTGGAAAGCTATTTTTTTTAGTGTTATTTAAACCCACTTGATGTAACTTTAATGCGAAGTGAATACGCCCTTGTGAAAAAAGTATACTGAAGTATTTACTTAAAAAATACACTTAGCAAAAAATATATACTTTCAGCAAAGTCTATTAAGTGTGTTTATATCCCTAAAAAATGCACTAAAGTGTATTCGATTACAGACATACTTTTATAGTATGTAGGCTATGTGTGCTTCAGTGTACTTATGTTTAAATGCAACATATATCTTCAAAAAGTGCACAAAAGTATAATTAAAATGTGTGCAAAGAGAATGCATTTTTATTACACTTCGAGTGATCAAAGCACACAGTTTAGTACAGTATTTTTTCACATGGGCGTCTGTTTTCGTGAGCTCTTAAATGCTTATGTTGTGGTCTGTCCGAAAAATCCCGCTCAGAAATGTCCACGTAACAGTATTACATAAACATTAATACATAAACGTAACATTAGCACTTTAATGGAATCCCTACTGTTTTACATATGTTTATTACGGTGTGCACTGTTAAAATAGGACCCCTGCCAACAATGGGACAGCTCTGTGTGTTAGTAATAGGTCAATCTACTTTGTTTTGTCTTTTATATGGTGTTCAAGGGGCATTAATATATTTAGAATGATATCAAAGTTGGTATTAGAGACGTTAGGATGATTCTGTAATTTTTTCCCGAAAGCAAATTTCCAGAAAGTGTTTTAACAATACCGATTCCCGGTACCTCTATTGTCGTGTCTAATGTGGCTATTCCATTCTAATGAAACCCACTAAATCAACTATTTAAAGAAATAACCGTAGTTTACTAATTGTTGCTATAATAGATCTATGAATATATAGTGTTCAATTTATTTATATCAATCGAGCTTTTATATAATTAAGAACATAAGAAATTTACAAAAAGGAGGAGGCCATTCGGCCCATCAAACTCATTTGGGAGAACTTAACTAATAGATCAAAGCTGTTAAAATCTTATCCAGCTTTGATTTAAAGATACCCAGGGTTTTAGCTTGCGCTACACTAGCAGGATCACTATTCCATACTCTTAACAACATGTTGTGTAAATAAGTGCATCCACAAATTCAGTTTAAAACATTCTTCAGATAATTTCCACAATTGTTCATTGTGATAAGAATGACTGTGCCCTTAGCGAACACCCCCTGGTTTAAAATTATTTGAATGATGGATTCATTACACCAATAAATCAAGTGAGTTTAATCAAGAATTCAGCTGCATAAACGGAAAAACACAGATGCCGGGAAACCGGGCTCCGAGCACCGTCCCAGTGTCTTGGGAAAAACACCTTTAACTGTCAGACCCTAGGCAAGGCTTAAAACTTTCATTGCTCAATTAAATAACTAGTGAGTACAGTCAGAAGACTGTAGGTAACTAATTGGTTAGCAGAACATACTGCTTCAGCGTCTCCTACTTGAGAAACATGTTTAATTTAATGTTTAGTGTATTGACTGTTTGTGGTCAACAGTGGGCCCATGCAAATGCGTGCTTTGAGTGGCCAAAACACTGCTGGCTCTATTGCTAAAAGTAGGTAATGGGTGGATAGCGCTGCCTTCTCTTTCCTTCTTACATTGTCTTTCTTCATCCTTGCAGGAGTTCGAGACTCCCAGTGAACACCAGTTTGAGTCCAGCTCCTACCAACCAGTTGAGCCGGCAGCGACCATGGGGACCTTTGGAATGAGCCAGTCCCCGGCAGAGCCCCTCCTTCCCAGCTGCGGGCCGAGCCCTGTCGCCGCCTATGGGGGTCCTTTCCCTGACCCCATGCCCTCTTGCCAGCGTGTGGGAAGCAGCATGGAGACTCTGTATGAGCGCCCAGCCCTCCACCAGACCACCAGGGGGGTTCCAAACCAAAATGCTCTACAGGCACCGCTGATGAACCTGCTGGACCACTTGAGCTTCACTGGGGCCAGCAGTGGGCCCCCGAGGCTGGACGGCATGGGCAGTGCCCAGGTGCGGCTGGCAGCGGGCCACCGAGAAACTTCCAAACTGCAAAGCGCTCCCGATGACCTCGAGTCGGATTCGGGTTTGTCCCTCGGCTCCACCCCCCCACTAGCGTCGCCAGGGAACATTATGACAGGCGGTACCGCCTACGTCGGAGGCGAGGTCACTCAAGGCTATGGTGACAGGGAGCCGCCAGAGAACTGCAGGGTGAGGCATGACCTCTATTACCCAATGGAGTACCAGCATCCCATAAGTAGCTACCCCTACCCTCCAGCCTCCTCTTCTTATTACCCAGTACCAGATAACTACCCCATGATCCAACACCAACGGCTAGTACAGCCCAGCTCCTTGAAACACCAAATTCTGGCGCCTGGCTTCCACGACTTGCACCTCAACGGACCCGGATCGTTGGGCAACCGGGACACTTCCTGCCGGACCACTTACGGCAAGCAAAAAAGCTTGGTGGGGGCGTCGGCGGCCCCATCCAGAGGGGACAGCCCCCTGAGCCGGGACGAGCGCCGGGCCCTGGCGCTCAAGATCCCGTTCCCGCTGGAAAAGATCATCAATCTGCCGGTGGACGACTTCAACGAGCTGCTGGCGCAGTACACGCTGAGCGACACCCAGCTCACGCTGGTCCGGGACATTCGCCGGCGGGGCAAGAACAAGGTGGCGGCGCAGAACTGCCGCAAGCGGAAGCTGGAGAACATCGTGCACCTGGAGGGGGAACTGAGCCAGCTGCGGGCGCAGAGGGAGCACCTAATCAGGGAGGGGGCGGAGTTCCAGCACAGCCTGGCCCTGGCCCGGCGGCACCTCTCAGACCTTTACGCAGAGGTGTTCTCCCAACTCCGAGACGAGGAGGGCCTGCCGTACTCGCTGGAACACTACTCTCTGCAGCAAGCCAACGACGGCAGCATCTTCCTGGTGTCTCGTAATGCGGCAGAGGAAGGAGACTGATCCTTGGGACATTTAAGTGAAGTTTTATAGGTCGGGTTTTTATGAAGAATTCATTATCATTAAAACAGTCTGACTCGAGACAAATTCATTGCCATCCTGGATGTTGCAGGGTTGTTTTATTGCAACTGCAAGCCTCCCATTCAAAATCTAGAAGTCCAGAACTGCCTTTGGTCTTCAACCTACCTTGGACACCCCATCCTATGTGTTTTTTTTTTTTTTGTTTTTTTTTTACTTTTGATACATTTTGTTTAAATCTTGTATGCTTTAATAGGCACCATCTAGTTTGCTACGCCGTAAACTGCTAATTACTTTGCAAACAGGTTGAGGTCAAAATGTAAGAACTGGGCTGGTCCACAAAGAAAAGCACCAAGCGCAGAGTCTGCTCTGTTTTTTTTTTTTTTATTGGTAAAACAAACTTACAAATAGGGCTGTACCAGCAGCCTTTAGTGTTAAAAAAATAAAAATCTTCCACTTTAAGATGGACCTGCAAGAAAGGAGTTTTAGCATTGTACAGCATAAGCAACTACTGGGGACAGGATCACCCTTAGGGACGACTATGCCACCACCAAAAACAAAAGTATATTTATTAGAAATTGGGCCTTTAATAGCTGATGCCGACTTACCTGTACATTTGTCACGTTGTCACACCCCGAGACAGCTTCTCAAAATTTCCTACAACGGCGTTAGGGAAAAAAACAGATGTTAGTGACCCAACATTCAACAAGAAAAAACAAGGACACCAAATACATTTTAAAACGGACACAATACATACACACATTTAAACTTAACAGGGAGCTTTCAAACACTGAGTTATAGTAAGATGGACTTTGTATAGCTGTCCCCAGGAAAGCAACATGCCACCATGAGCTGGTAAGTCACTTTACAAGCTCCAAAAACCTGGAAACAGGATATGACGTGGATTTATGAGGCAGACATCCAAGCAGAGAGTGACTGGGTGAAGCAGAATGAGGGGTACATTACAGGGGCGTTTCCGCCCTCAGGAGACCAGGTCCCTGTCAGAGGCCTTTAGTAACTGAATCTGGCCCATTTGGATGAACAGCTGACTGAAGGAACACAGCAATTTCAGGGTAACGACCTTGGAAAGCAGGCAGAATCTGTTCTTACCTAGCAATAACCCTCTGCGGCTCCTGCCTGCTAGTCTGGGGGACCCGCTGTCCCCTGTCTCGGTCCCCTTCTGTCCCTCAGCTGGTTTCCATGGCTACACTCTGCATTCTCGTCTCTCCTGTGGCTGCTGATGTGGTCAGCGGATCTAGACCTCCACACAACTCTGTCCTCCTATGAGCAGCCGATGCAGGCTCCACACGCGCTTTGGGCCCCGATGTTCAGATTACGGACACTGTCAGCCCCGTCTCCTCCTCCGCATAAGCAGTGTGGAAAGTGTCGGCAAGTATGAGAGCTACTCGGTTGGGGGGGGGAGGGCACAAGCTCAGGCATCAGTGATCCCATGGGCTTGTAGCTGTCATGGAAGGTAGAAAGCGACCCCCTACTGGCCTGACAGAACAGGGTCCAGCTCTCCCCTTGCATGAAGCTGATCGCCAAACTAGTGCAGAAATGCCAAAGCCCAAAGGTCATGCCTACACTGTCCTCCGAGCTCAGCCATGGTGAGTCTATGGGTCACTGTGGGACACCTGAGAGCACTGCCTGGATGGACTGTGCAGGCCAACTAGAGCCACGGCAGACATGAGATCACAACCTCACAGCCATAAATACAAGAACGCACAACTCATAAAAAAACGGAAAGATGGTTTATTTCGACTTGATTGGTTGCAGTTACATTAAAACCACCACAAGGGGTGCCAAACAAAAAAAGGGTCTACATTTAAAAACGTATTGGAATGCTTACTTTTCACAGAAACAAATAGCAACTATAAAAATGCTGCTCGTCAGCAGACACACATGAGCTCTGGCTATTGCACGTGTCTTGGTGAGACCGCTGTAAGCAGCCAGCGGAGTCTGGCTGAGCAGATCTATGGTTTAACCTGCATCTCGCCTGTCCCTTCCCTCGCTGCCTTCTAAGTACTGAGTCCTGTTGAACAATATGGAACAACATTGTTAAACTGGGCACTGAAGTCATCAGGTCTTCAATAAGCAACAGCCTCAACTCATTCTGTTAAGTGTCAATCACTCGTTGCAGCCGACTGAGGGTCACACATCTACGCTAGCTTTAGCTATTTGGAGAAGTTTCATATTGCAAAATCAAAGCGACTCCAAGTTTACTCCTAAGCTATCAGCGAGTGACAGTCTTTGGCAAAGACCCCTGACCGCAGTCATGTGCAGGTCTGCATCTGCTAGAAAGAGGGAGACTGTGCGGCCCACTTACCTCCAGATCACCTAGAACCTCCGGCCAGAGCTGCTGCCATAACCGCCGCCGCCGCCGCCTCCTCCGCCGCCACTGGACCCACCATAGCCACCTATAGAGGGCAGCAGGTCAAGCCACTGCAGAGGAGCGGGCGTCTGCCGGCCAGAGCCGAGCTCGCGGGGAACCTACCGCCGCCATATGGACCGCTGTTCCTGCCCCCGAAATTGCCTCCTTTCATGGGGCCGTAATTAGAGGAGCCCTGGCTGTTGTAGTTGCCGAAGTCGTTGTAATTGCTGCCCCCAAAGTTTCCTGCGGAGCACAGACAGGTCAGCATAGCACCGAGCCAGCATCGGCCCGGCCCTGACGGCTCCCCAAGAGCCTCTCACCTCCGCCGAAGTTCCCTCCTCCGTTATTGTAGTTGTCGTACCCCCCGTTTCCGCCGTAGCCGCCCTGGCTGCCGTATCCCGGGCCCCCGCCGTAGCCGCGGTTGCCGCCGTAGCCGGGACCGCTGTTGTAGCCACCTGGGACATTCGCGGCAACGTCAGACACCCGACACCCCGCCGCGCCACGGGAGCAAGAGTCGGGACGGGGCTCACCGTCTCCGCCAAAGCCGTTGTAGCCGTCTCCGCCGCCATAGCTGCCGCGGCCACCTGGGGGGAAAGGGGAACCGCAGTCGGGTCAAGGTGCCCAAAGACGGAGTGGGGTCAGACAGTCTAACGCGCGCTGCGGGCGGCCTGGGGACATACCACGGCCACCGAAGTAGCCATCGCGACCAAAGTCGTTACCTCCATAACCACCACCTCTGCCAAAATTACCTGCACCACCCCCACGGCCTGGGAACAGAGAGGAGATTGACAGGGTGAGCCGACAATAAGAGCAGACAGGATGCGTGGGGGGCCGGCGGGTGGCTGTGTCTTACCCCTCATGCTCATCCCAGAGCTGGCCATCTCTTGCTTCGAGAGGGCCTTCCGCACCTCACAGTTATGGCCGTTCACCGTGTGGTATTTCTGGACTGTAAAAGGGCGCATTCACGGGCGGTGAGCATTTGAACGAGCTGGCAGGAAGAGGCACACTATATGGGTGGGCTCGGGGGACTCACTGACTATCCTGTCCACAGAGTCGTGGTCGTCAAACGTAACAAAGGCGAAGCCCCTCTTCTTGCCGCTGGCTCTGTCGGTCATGATCTCGATGACCTCGATCTTGCCGAATTGCTCGAAGTAATCCCGCAGGTGGTGCTCCTCAGTATCCTCTTTGATCCCGCCCACAAAGATCTTCTTGACGGTCATGTGGGCACCCGGTCTACTCGAATCCTGATGGACATAGGGCATAAAGCCATCGCTGAAGCCCCTAACCCACAACTAAGCACACAGCAACCCCCACCCCCAAGGTTTGGCTGCCCCGGGACCCACCTCTCTGGAAACCGCCCTCTTGGGCTCGACCACCCTGCCATCCACCTTGTGTGGACGTGCCTCCATGGCCGCGTTGACCTCGTTCACAGAGGAGTAGGTGACGAAACCAAACCCCCTTGACCTCTTTGTGTTTGGATCCCTCATCACCTACACAAAGAAAGGTGTCCGAATGGTTGTAACACACAGCCGGGTCCCCAAAGCATGCAAACGCCACCTGATGCAGGCGCCACTCACCACACAGTCTGTAAGGGTCCCCCATTGCTCGAAATGCTCCCGCAGACTCTCGTCGGTGGTCTCAAAGCTTAGGCCTCCGATGAAAAGCTTACGGAGCTGCTCGGGTTCTCGGGGTGCCTGAGGAAGGAACGGAGCCGCCTTAAAGGAGCTTGGAAGCAGCCTCGGACCATTCAGAACGGCCAGCTGATCTCATTTCAATGTATTTACTAAGTTATTGCGCCTGGTGGAGACACGCAGCCGGTGACGGAGGGCTCATACAAAACGGACCAGGGTGGAACAATGGCCCCGGCCAAAGGGGAGAGGCGAAGCCGACAGCCAATACTCAGCATGGCCCTCACGTGGAACGATTTAAACAACAAATCAGCCAAAACCACCACATTCAACATAGGAGCTACGCGGTAAACCGCGATCGGAACTTGCTCAGCATACAGAGCCGCGTTTTCAGGCTACGCACAGTACGGCCCGAAATCAAAATGGCGCCCCATGGTCTACGCCTGCGGGCGGACCGGCAACAAAGGCGCCCGCGAGTGCCACCTTGATTCAACAAAAAATGCAACACGACATGCTCGGTAAATAATTCCCATTACACGAGACCGCGCAAACACTCACCTCTTTCGACATTTTGCGTTAAAACTGCCGTGCCGACAACCTCGCCTACTTCACGCAAAACAGGTCGCTCGTCACCTACGGTGTACGCTATGTAGAAAAGAAAAGCCCGCCCACAAAGCACTCCTATTGGTCATCAATTCCCGCTGTGTCAAGAATGGTGCACCCTTGTCGAACCTGATTAGTTAAAACCTTCATCAATTACGCCCCTAACTGTCTATCGATCCACTAATATTACGTCTTTCAAATATGTTCTCGCGCATGTAAACGCTGATAGGTCAGTTTACAAGTTCAGGGGGGGGATTGGTTTTGAGGGAAGTAGTAGTAGTAGTTGTTGTAGTGTTCAGCCGAAAAAGCTTGTTTGGTTTGTGTCTGGAATCGCAGTTACATTTTATAAACAGATACATGTCTCAAAATTTATTCGTTTGAAATTAACTTAAACAATGTTCAACCTTCCTGAATAAATCCAGGTTCTGTTCCCATATAATAGATTACTTTCATTAACCTTTAGTAAACTTTAACACATAGTGTTTCAAAGTGAATGAAAATAGATTATATAAGAGATAAGTGCCGTACATAACATGTAATTCTCTTTTTGGAAGCATGCTACTGATTAGTATAATGCTTAACTAAAATTTGCAGCTGTATGGTAACGTTTCTCAGTCAACAACAGACAATGGCGGAGCGGCACCGCGAACATTGGTGCGTGCGTGTGGACGTATGCACGTGTATATGCGCGTTCGCGGGGGCGTGCGCAGCCCATCATTGTGCATTTGGCGCGTGCACATACGGAGCGCCGGTAACTGCAGGGAATCAAGGAGGGAGCCGGGCGCAGCACGGTGAGTCAAACGCCCGGGCGGATCAGCATGCCATGAAAAGTGCGCTGCAACGTAAGGTTGCAGATATCTTATGGGTTTCGGAGCATTAAACCGATGCGTTAGACGTTGGACGGTAATTAAAAGAATACGGCGGAATATGTAGCTATATGCGGCGGAGCGGCTGGAGATGAGAACAAAAAAAGATGGGGGATGTTTGACAGGCCGAGTGGCCAATCAGAGCCTCATGTAGTTCGAGATGGAGCGGCAGATGGTTCGTACTAACCAATCACAATTTTAGTTTGGGGTGGAACTTCCTGAGAGGGATTTAGTGGTTACCATGCGTGTTTGTATGGAAAGAGGTTCATCTTTATAAACTGCAATACATATGTGTTTGTTTTGAGGGGGAACTTGAGCTGTTGAACGAACTACATTATTGTATCTGTCATACAAATGTGCATGAATACACACATACACACGCCCTGCGTACTCAATCCTGCGCTTGTTTGGATTTTGGTCTGTACTTGCTGCAACCACTAAGGCGGGATTTACCCTTTAATAAGAATCACTGTGACACTATCTGACCAGAATACAGCCCACAGATAGTAGCTTTTAAACGCTAACGCGTTTTCTTTTAGGAAAGCAGCGTGATCGCTGGTCTCTTTTCAGCAACTCATGTTTGAATACGGAAACACGTTTGCTGCGTGCCCCTACTTTATATGGGCAGGGTCTCTCGTACTCTCTCCGTCGCTTCTTTAACACACTATATTACTGGTTAATAAACAGCAATATATTTTCCAGTTCATTGCCAGCTACTTTCATAGGACATGCTGGGTTTTAGTCGTTCTCGGGAAGTGGAAAAGTCGGGATGATGTCCCTGAAACTCAAATGAATGATACCTCGATTGCTGTTGTCCTCCTGACTATTTAATCTGTTTTAGTGTCAAGCTGAAAGCTGTTCGCTCTGCATTGGCGACCCTAAGCACCTGCTCCAGCACTCTCTGTTAATCGGGCACCTGATTTCTTTTGTAAGTACATTCTGGTCCTTAAAATACACTTTGATCCTGTAGGCTGGGAACTTTAAAAATAGCTGGAATTGTTAGCGACTGTGGCCATTTAAATCAAGGTAGCAGCAACCGGGTGAGTCGGTGCTGACAATGTTGCTTAATTCTTACTCTGGCAACCACCCCACTAGGGGTGGTCGTAACATAACACTAGAAAAAAAAACTTCTTCCTCCCTTGTTCCTGCTAACTGCCAGATCCAGACGCACCACATGAGTTGCTAATGTAGGCGACCAAAAAATGATCTTTATTTCCTTAGAGAAACCACGTTTTCCGAAGTGGGCAAGGCCTAAGTAACAGACAAAATGTTATTGTAAAAATGCACTGAGGAACTTTAATTTAAAAAGTCATTACTATCCTATTCCTTATATAACACAGAACAGTACAGTGCGGTAAATGTAACAAAGCAGTGCACGGATACACAAATTACTATAGGTTCATGATCAGTTGCCGCGTGAAACAGTTGCTGTGTTTTACGGTTGCCAGAAATATCGATAAAACATCGTATAGTGATTATGACGTGATTATTACACTCATAATCGTCAATAGTTTGAGCATTCTGAGTATAATGATGTAACCTAAACGCTTGTTTCCTCGCAAAATATGCAGTTATAATTTTGACATGTCTTCTATCAAGGTTTCAGTCTGTTGTTGGTGTCATTTATCAGTATAACTGTCAATGCTCTATAAGTATTAGTAAAACAATTCAGTCATTATAATCAGAAAAACCTGTCAAAGTTTACTGTTCTAAATTACTTTTTAGATATTGTGATTAAATATCAATATCGTGCAACTCTTAAAATATCGATAGTATTTTTAGGTCATTATGCCCAGTCCGACTGTTTCTATGGTTGTAGATGTTGATATTTGAAATGTCCTGTAGGTGTGCAGAGGTATAAAGACACTGCATCTGTCTGCATGCCTGTATCACTTGTTGAAATGTGTCAGTAAAACTTAAATCATTCTGTTTTTCTCCTCCTGCCCCCCATTTCTATAGCCAGGCATTTTTATCTTCCCTTCCTTTGCTAGAGGGTCCTTCACTCTACACCTTTTACCGTTTAGTCTCGCGAACCATGGGGAAGAAGAGCCAGCGACGCCCAGATGAAGAATCGTCAGCCTCTGAGGAAGAGGAGTACGTGGTAGAGAAAGTGCTGGACCGCAGGATAGCGAAGGGCAGGGTGGAGTACTTCTTAAAGTGGAAAGGCTTCACAGAGTAAGGTGGTCTTCCTCTTTCTGAGCATGGCTCCTGTATGGGATTTGTGGATGTTGATGCATCTGAACTAGTGCTTGGACAGAGAAATCAGGGGGGGGAAATTGTATATTTACGAAGGTAGCTAATACTTCTTGAAAACCTATAGAAACTTTGTCAAGGAACCTACTAAGGTCTTGCATACAGTTTAAATAAATTAATTTACTGCACTGAAGGGAATGTAATGTAAAAAAGACTTGGTTAGTTGGGGTGATAGACACAGTCCATTGCCCCTGTTAGTATCTGCAACACTCTGGTCCTGAGTTGCCCTTTTCTGGGACGTGGTGTCTACAGGAAACACAATACATGGGAACCAGAGAAGAACCTAGACTGTCCTGAGCTCATAGCCGAGTTCATGAAGACCTACAAGAAAAGTGGTAGTGGAGATGGGAAGTCCAGCGGAGGGGGGGCCCGAGCCAGCAGCACCGGCCCGTCGGGGGTGCGGCCCAAGGATGGCCCCGCCTCCAAGAGGAGGAACTCTGCTGAGGAAGAGGGTAGCAGCAAGCCCAAGAAGAAGAAAGAGGTATGCTGTGATTCGGCGCCCTCTAGGGAGCTCTAAGAGGATGGCAGGGGATGTGACCGCTTTTTATCCCTCTCATTCAGGATGAAATTCTGATTGCAAGGGGATTTGAAAGAGGCCTGGAGCCAGAGAAGATCATCGGGGCCACAGACTCGTGCGGTGACCTCATGTTTCTCATGAAATGGTCAGTGTCCCACAGTCGCACAGTCTGACAGACCACACCAGCAGCAGGCATGTCTGCTTTTTCCCTAGCTGCAGTTAGCGTGGTTAGCACTGATCGCCTGCCATCTTGCAGTGGTGGACACGGGCCGCTAGCTGCAGTTAGCGTGGTTAGCACTGATCGCCTGGCATCTTGTAGTGGTGGACACGGGCCGCTAGCTGCTATTAGCGCCGTTAGCACTGATCGCCTGGCTTCTTGTAGTGGTGGACACGGGCCGCTATTAGCGCCGTTAGCACT
>JAABNY020000037.1:885507-898344 GCA_015164015.2 Brevimyrus niger
GGCGGGGGGGGCGGGGGGGGGGGGGGGGGGGGGGGGGGGGGGGGGGGGGGGGGGGGGGCGGAGCCACAGTATGGGCAGACTGGGGGGACAGCTGTGCCGCCACAGCCCCCACCCAACAGGGGTGTCACTGGGATACAGATGTGGCCCCTGATGTGACCAAGCGACGCACTGCGCTAATCTCCCCCGCTCTCTTTCTAATTAGTGGCTTATTTATCGACACGGCAGTTAGCGTCCTGGTTCATTCTCCACTGCCTCCATCTTCATTACTTCATTATAGCAGAGATGCATGGGCTGTAGTCACACGGCTCCATGGCGCCTCCCACTGGCTGCTCCTCCCACCTCTGTCCTCAGCGTCTCCCAGCTGCTGTGCCATGTTGCTCGCATCTGCTGCCTCCTCAATGAGTTAGACCCACACCCAGCTGTTTGCAAACCGTCCCTTTAAGGAGAGCTCCAGTGTGACCGTACTGTTAGCGCGGTGTACGATTCCTCTGTCACTCCTTAGCCGAGTTCTTATACAAAGTAACTCACCACCTCACCAATTCATGCAGTAGGAAATTCTCCAGTAGGAATTCTGATTAAGTGCCATACTGAATACGCCTGGAAATGCAGCCTTTGGCTCACAGGTTCGTGCACGTAATTGCAGTATTATTGCTGGCCCATCAGAAGGATCTGATTTAAAATGACTGGGGGGGATGCTGGGGGGGGATGCAGTCCTAGGTAATATGGTTAAGTAGCAATAGTTGAACACTATGTGCAAACACCTCCCGGGGGGATGGAGGAGCCTGCCTAACTGTCTAGTAGGTTTGTGTTGCACTCTCTCTGTGAGATGGTGGTACTCTCTGTGAGACGGTGGTACTCTATGGCATGGTAATACTCTCTGCAAAATGGTGATGCTGGTATTCTCTGTGAGATGGTGATACTCTATGATATGGTAATACTCTCTGTGAGATGGTGATAGAGATAGCAATACCCTATGTGTGAAAATGATGGTGGTACTCTCTGTGAGATGGTGATGGCGGTACTCTTTGTGAGATGGTGTTGGCGGTACTCTTTGTGAGATGGTGATGGCGGTACTCTCTGTGAGATGGTGATGGTGGCACTCTCTGTGAGATGGTGATGGCGGTACTCTCTGTGAGATGGTGATGGCGGCACTCTCTGTGAGATGGTGATGGCGGCACTCTCTGTGAGATGGTGATGGCGGTACTCTCTGTGAGATGGTGTTGGCGGTACTCTCTGTGAGATGGTGTTGGCGGTACTCTCTGTGAGATGGTGATGGCGGTACTCTCTGTGAGATGGTGATACTCTCTGTGAGATGGTGTTGGCGGTACTCTCTGTGAGATGGTGTTGGCGGTACTCTCTGTGAGATGGTGGTACTCTCTGTGAGATGGTGATGGTGGTACTCTCTGTGAGATGGTGTTGGCGGTACTCTCTGTGAGATGGTGGTACTCTCTATGAGATGGTGTTGGCGGTACTCTCTGTGAGATGGTGATGGCGGTACTCTCTGTGAGATGGTGATAGAGATAGCGATACCCTCTGTGTGAAAGTGACGGCGGTAGGCTCTCTTAGACAGTGGTAGTTCTATCCACAGTGCAATGTGGTAACACGAAACACACGTTGTGAAGCGTCTCATGGGAAGAATCTGACATTATCCCCTGCCATGGAAACAGTTTTTGCAGTTGCTCAGCACGTGCTCCTGCTCAGGCTCCTCCTTCAAGATTAAACTGGCCGCCGCAAGAAGCTTTGCTAATAGGCACCACATCCGGCTTCCCTTGGATGATTTCTCACTTGCCTGGCTGGCAGAGCCTCCCAGTCTGCTATCTTCCCAAAACAGCTGCAGTCACATCCTTCCAGCGGCTCCCAGCTCTGTCCGCTCCCCTCTCATTGGCTAGAACATGCCATCCCGTAGATCAATGCTCCCAATGTATTTGTATAAAAACTTGGCCGTAGAGTTTATTGACTAAACATTAGGGGAGCATTATTCGGTGACAGGGGAGTTATTTACATGGGAGCCAGCTGGGGGTGATACATAAGCTTGGACGATTTGCCGCCGTCTCCCCATGCAGGAGCTGTCCGGCATTTGTTGCGGATGCTTGAAAAAAAGCTGTGAATTTATGTATGTAAATCGGTGCTTTTGATAACTTGGAATAGCATTTGGGGCCTGCGTAAACGTCAGCGTTAGAGCTGTTGCTATGCGATGGCTTGGATCCGTCAAGCAGTATCAGAGTGCTCGAAACGTATCAACCTTTATCTTTAAGCTGCAGCACGTGATATAAATATGGGTCTGTTTGAGAGATAGATAAAAGGTTGAAGATGTTAAACGGATGGATGCACTTCGTAAACTGGCATGCCGGGGACATGCATCCTGACATTATAACTATGTGCTGAACCTTCGTGACGGCTCATTCACAGAGGAAAGTAACCAAAAACTTATAAAACTGACAAAACGAAACAGCACAAAAACAGCATTTGAGAACTTGCATAAGGAGCTTAATTTAGAAAAAATCTTGGATGCTATAAATGTGGAACTCAGCACTGCACCCATGCACTCTGCAGCCGTCTTGGACACTGGAGTGATGTCGGACACTGCAGTCATGTACACTGCAGTCGCCTCGGACACTGCAGTCGCCTCGGACACTGCAGTCTTCCAGCCTTGACAATTATGGACATCCGCAGGTTTTCTCGATGGAAGAAAAAAAATCAAATAACTGAACTCTGGGTCAGCAGTGCTCTGCGTTTTTTAAGGGAATAATTTCTCATAATCTGTCAAAAGGCAGAGAGTAATTTAAATGAGCGTGGGACAATCATACAGAGTTTACTAAAGCCACTATCCAGTTTTCATCATATGGAGTCCACTGCATCTAGCATGTAGCAGCCCGCTAAAGCTATGGAGTTTACTAAAGCCAGGATACAGTACCTGGCTACATACAGGGGTTACTGATGCTTGTGTGTGGTATCCAGTTATGGTTGGGGCATGATGAGAGTGCGGCAGGCGCTCAGGCAGAGTCTCACACACCTAACTGCTCCGCACCCCCACCCTTCCTCGCTCTCATTATGTCGGCCAGCTGCACCGGGTCCTGGCTAATTACAGCGGTGCGGACGGCTTCATTCTAAACAGGTACTAAAACCGTCATTAATCTTCCTCACGTCGCCGGCGCTCACGGTCATGTGACTGCCACCGCCTCCGTCTGGAAGATGAGAGGGGGGGCGGGGGATCCGGTATCCCGATTGGCCGGCTGCAAGGGTCCTTAGCGGAGGGCGGCCCAACCACTGGGATGACCTGCCGGTGACCTTGCATCACTTGACCCGCAAGTGCTTGAAGGTCACCAGAATATGGAGGTCGTGAGAAAAGGAAGACAATGATACAGACCAGCAAAGGCGGGAATAATGGGACAAAAAGCGTACAATTCCGAACCATAGAATCCAGGGAGTAACATTATTAATTAATTCCATTTGAATTCACCCCTTAGAACTCTGTGACTTTTAATTTCCCGTCATTGTAAACGTCTAGCATGTTTTCCGTAGTCAACAGGATTATGTCATCTGCAACAAACGTGGAGAATGGGGACGTGACCCATTTCATCACGCATGCTGCTAAGCAAAACGTATCCAGCGTGGCGCTTTCCCATTTGGCTCCCGGTGTGCGTTTGGCCTTTAGGCGAAGGGGGATCCACGTGAAGGGTGCCGATCGACGTGTCAGCAGCAGCGATTGTCGTGACATGATTGGGGGGTAAAGTTCACTTCCATGGGGTGACAGAGAAAGAGGAACACAAAGGCAGCCACCTCGGGGGGGGGGGGGTACTCACCCCACACCCCTCCCCTCCCGATCCGTCCTCAAGCCCTTCGCTATGGCAAGTGGGCACAGTGCTGCAGCGAGGAGGGCTGGCATTGTGCGGTGCTGCCGGATCCGTTTCATACCTACGGTCACGCTGTGGCAGTGAGCCCAAACGGCAGAACTCGGCCCATCCTCAGGGTGTGTGTCCGAAGCCAGCTCGTTTATAGATAACACCAAACGGCCGAAACCAAACCATGCTGATTAAAAACACGGACAAAAGCAAATAGATAAAAGTTAATAGCCAGGTCGTCTCTGCTGAAACACAAATACACTCTCTTTGTCTGAATGGCATGATGACCAGACGGGATTGATCATGATTTGGGAATGAGGTGTAATGCAATCCTTACGTGGCAACCCGCTCCGCCTTGACATTCTGCTCCATGGTCCTAGTAGAAGGACCTGGTGTCTCCTGAGGGTGAACATTGGTCATCGGGGAGGGGAGGGGAGGGGGGTGTTTTGTAGGGTTCAGTCCAATAGTGATGATGTCACCCATGGTCGGCTCACCGCCGTCGATAAACCCTGAGAGCACGGTCAAACCTCACACCATTATCATCCTGATCCTGTATTAGCTGCCATAACAAATTGGGGGGGGGGCTTCCCAGCCTCACCAAAACCAGACTCCCCAGGTGCCCCCCCCCCATCCCCTGAGCAAGTCTCCCTCCGCAGCCCGAAGTGCTGAGTACAGCTGTTTGCTTAACACCCTGAAAATCGCTGAGGCTGTAAGACGTCCCCAAACATCTGCTCTCGTTGTGACAAAAAGAGATTGGGGGGGGGGGTGGTTTCTCTGTCTGTGTGTGTCTGCGCCTGTGCGTGTGCGTGGGTGTCAGCGACACCCTGACAGCCCGCGCTGAAATATGCTAAACAGGACAGCATCAGGGGTGCTGCAATCACGGAGCCTCGAGACACCAGGCTTCATGCCAGGCAAGAAAAACATCTCCGAAGGCTCCACGGAATCTACTGGCGGCATGTGGAAGTAGAATTAAAAATGGTGGGTGAGAGCATTGCAAAAAGTGGGGGGGGGGGGGAGACCCCTGGCCTGTGCTGCCCTTATAAACCTCGACAGCAGACCGTCAGAGTTCACATTCATTCCTCGGAGCCGCTGTCAGTCCTGGATCTTAAACAGAGAAACACCCCAGTGCAAAGGATCATCACTGTGTAGTCAAAACACTTCTGAAAACAATACCGGGCCGTGTCTGTTATTTACTCGGAAGTAATTATGCATGTAAACCTAATGGGAGAGAATTCACAGAGAAAGGACCCTCCTTCCAACTGCCTGACAGAAAGATTTTTATAATTAATTGCTCCATGCAAATAAATTATTCATGTCATCTTCTATGCTAACATCCGACGGTTTATTAAAGGGTATTTCAGAAAAACAAGATAGTACAGAAAACATGACACAATGGGCTGTGTTCTGATACCCCAGATATTCATAATGTAGCCTTCTTAATCTTACCTGCTGTACAAAAGATAGACAACTGACATAGTAACAATTTTCATTTAAAAAATGATTTGATAATCAGAGATCTAGCAGTTGTGCAATGTCTCTACCCGGGCTTAAGTGTTTGGTGATTAGTATGGGTGTTTATGACACTGAATCACCAACACATTTAAACCTATTTAAAGGTGTTTGATTCCAAATAAAAGAATCACCCATGAAGAATCATTCATTCCGCGAACAGAACACTTAATAAGCAAAATGGATTTCAGTTGTATTAATTGAATTTTTGTGGTGTTGATTGAATCTGTTTTAGCATGATTGGTTGCCCCTCAGTTCATTTGCTTGTAACTAGATGTATATTTCTGTCAGCTACATTATTGTCTGTTAATTAATTATTATTATTATTATTATTATTATTATTAGAAGAAGAAGAAGAAGAAGAAGAAGAAGAAGAAGAAGAAGAAGAAGAAGTAAACAAGCACAGTTTATAAGTGAAAATATTTGTAAACACCCAAAACAGAATTGCCCAGCAGGATGTTTATTACTGTAACTTGCTCCTGCGGCATATTGTTTACATTTGCATTACAGGTCCTGCAGTGCAACAAACGCCTCCAGAAGTTTCCATTCAGTCCCTCAATACAAGCGCCTTTACCCTGTCGATGCACCACGTCCTAGGCCGCGTGTAACGCAGAAGCGGTGGCAGGCCTGAGGCCAGGAATGGCGGGGGTTCCCCTTGGTATGCTTCGCCCACAGAGGCTGAAAGTAAATTTTGAGGGGGCCTCATACTCGTAATCTTATTAACTGGTTACGCGCCCGATCGGTAGCAAGCAAAAAGGGGAGCTGAAGCGCGTTATTTAGCTAATCGGCTACGTGCCCGAGCGGTAGGAAATATCGGCAATTTCACTCGCACGGAGATCCAGAGATCGGCTGCAGTCATGGAGGATCGCTCAGACACGATTCATTAATAACTGCTAGAGGAGCCTCCGGGACGAAACGGATGGAGGCGGGGTTTCAACTTCGTTAAAGTTGACACCTGGCTGACGTGAAGTCAGTGGATCCCTTTCGGTTGTTATCAGTGTTTAGGGCTGTCTTTTGGCGCAGTTTGGAAGATCAGACTTGTGGAGAACGCCGAGGGAGATGCACTGCGCTGCTGTGCACGCAGCAGCCGCTTAGACCTGCTAACTCAGAACGTGACACTCCCACTTTCAGGTTGGATTTGTTTTTAATGAAGAGAAATTCATATGTTGCCCTTTTAGCTATTTTCATACAATATAGTGAATGTACGACTACACCGGTAAAAAAAAAAAAGAAACACGAAGTCAGGCCACTTTCGCGTGTCGCAAAATAACTGAAAATAGCATCCTAGTAAAAACATTTCCATAGTATGCATTTTTGGTGTAGCGCCGGTTGCAGGGGGCGCCGCCTGCTATAGCCTTTACTTCGTGACAACTGTCCCTTTCTCTAAAAATGTGTTTTGAAGTTTTTATTCTACGGTAATAATAGTTCAGCCATGACGTATTAGGCCAATAATTTTGTAATAATATTAAAACTCATTAAAGCACAAACAGCTGTATGTAGCATGGTAATAACCTTACCTAGGTGACAAGATCTGAGCATAATACTTTCTGCTTGATACTGTGGTTTTCATTCAGCACTGTGGGGCGTAACTGAAGATTTATTTACAGTCTTTAAGTTTAGGACTGAGGGAACTGGTTTAAAGTTTAATGGTCACGCTTATGTTTGCGGCGTTGTGAGCTTGAACGACTAATGCCTGCGGATTTAAATAACAAAAACAGCGCCTTTGCATTACAATTAACTAACACACACGAATGGGTATTTTTCCAGAAAAAACTACGATTTTAAGCAAACGGCAGCATTGTATAAATAATGTATATAGTTTGCTGTTGGTTCTATATGTTATATCATCATAATATATAACTTAATATAGTTGCTATAATGTAATGACCAGTCATCAACCTACAACAAGGGGAATAATAATAAGTAAAAAATGAAATACTCCAAAATTCACCACTCTTCGTAATCATTTGGCGTATTAAATGTGCTACAATCCTTTCGATTAATACAGACTCAATCCTTCGTGGCACTGACCGGGTCAGTTTTGTCCAGGCGTGTTTGGGGTCAAGAGGTGAAAGGTGAAGCGGAGGATAGCGGCATATTTTACTAAGGTTTGCTTCGTGTGCTCGAGCTTCGTGCGCAAACCTAACGTTCAGTTTAAAGACAATAAGCGCTCACTGGCTGAATTAACTGCAGCCCCGCGTGAATAAAAATGAATGTCAGGCAAATCTGGAAGACCTAGATGAGTAGATAAAAGAGTGATTTTTTGTGTTTGTAACGCTTGTAACAACAACAGAGAAGATAAAACTCATTAATATACGTTTCTTATATGCCTTGACCCATCCACAAAGTGTCAGTTTCTCATTATTACGCGTAATGTCCAAACGATTAATTAAGCTAGTTCAAATTATTTCATTTTGCTTCAAGAACCTAAACAGATTCATCATTGTAAAATAGGCCTACAACAATCTCAAACAATTCATGTTGCTCAAATGAAATATAACAAAAAATTACGTATTAGGAGAACAGTGGTACCAGACAAAAAACGTACATGTTGATTTACGGAATAACACGGCAGCTGGGTCAGCAGTTGACTGTTCAACACGCTGAGCGCTCAAAGCGAACTAACAATGCAGCTGTAAATTACAGTACTGAATTACACTGTATCATATTGCAATGCATGATAATGCACTTGAATTTAAGTCAAGGAACGCAAGTCTATAGCACAGGATATTAAAATAGTTAAAACTGCAATTCAGTATCAGGTATTTATAATATACACTGTGAAAGTAAAAACAATTATACAACGTGGAATACTATAAACAGTTAATACAATAATATAATTGTTGCGTCGTTACGATATCCTTTATAATGTGGGTAGGCTTGGCTCAGAAACCACTATTCGCCATTTTTATTGCAGATATTTCTATTTTTATTATATTAAAATATATTCTATTAAGAACACATTTCAAAATGAGTATCAGTTAAGCATACAGATATCATAAGCTTTCTTATTCATATGAAATCATTAATTATTTGGCTACAACTGAAGACGCCATCTCTCACCGAATAAATAAAAACAGGTTTTCTTTATTTTATCTATATTAAGCTATTCTTATTATTATTATTATTATTATTATTATTATTATTGTGTTCCCCTACTTCATTTAAAAATGTTTCAATTTTATCGGATTCAATTAGACTTATTTACTCACTGAATATGTTTAGTGTTTACTCTTTTCTACAGAATTATTTAAAAACTTAAAAAAACGAAACCTCTTGAAATAAATTTTAATATATAATCTAGCTGTCAGTAATTTTCTGTTTGTTGTTGCTCAGCCGCATTTCTACGTTGTATCAATCAGATATATTTTATTACGTCTAATTTATTTTTAAATGATTTATTGGTTATACAAATCTAGCCATCTTTGCTGTTATACTATACTATACTATATTATGTTTAGTTGTTTTTTACCATTGATAATTGATTTTATCTGGCTGTAAGTTAGTGTTAACGTGTTGTTCACCCTACTTCTTCGGAAGAATTATGAACCGTCGATAAGTTTTTAATACTGTGTATCCAACAATGGCAATATTTATGACATAAATAAAAATATATATTAAATTAATTTTCACTTGTAAGAAATTTATAAATGAAATATTTTCACCGACGACAACCTACGAACCTGATATTAGAAAGCAGAATCGAAGTTGATTCTTCAAGGTGACTTATTCGCAGAGGAAATCGTCGACTGCTACAACCTATTTATGACACGATACCTGTGACTTCAATGGTAATAAACCGCTTCCCATCTGGACGTACTGGCTGACATTGCATTCTTCACATATCACCTTCAATCAAAAAAACACATTTAAACTCAAAGTTACACATTATCAAAGAAATTCAGATTCCCCGAGCTTTTTTAAAATTCCAATGCGAAGAAACTATTTTTTAAATCCATCCATACATTTTCTATACTTGCTTGTCCTCGGGAAATTCCTGGCAAAATTTTTCTCTCATGTTTTATTGTGTGATATGCAAAGAAAACGTCTTTCCAATAACAGGCCTATGAAATATAAAAGTGGACACAAAATGCAACCGCAAACCTATTTAAAATCGCAGAATCCATCTCTATGTTACAAGGGAACGAGTTAAGACTTATTGACTGCGGGGACACCTTCGCTAACCTCCTGGTGACCCGCTCGACTCTCTCTTTTGGTTCAGCTGTTCCATTGAAACGGTTTTATTTGCCACTATACGGATGTTCTGTTGTATTTTGTGATTCGATTTCTTTTAGATTAAACTTGTTATTACTTTGAATATTTTTATGATCTTGGTCACTCAACCTGTATGCGCGTGACGTATTGTCCAACTAGACAAAAGAATCTGCTAAACATATGCAATATAAAACTATATCAAAATAGCTAATATAAAACAATATCAAAATAAAACACAATATTTAATTCTAAATAAAACGACAAGAGCATAATCGTTACAAAGATTTCTGGAATCCGTATGTCTTCATCTGAGGGACTGTTCTACTCTGTTGATCAGAACATAAATATTTCCTCTGACAAGGAGCTGGTGTCACTGTTCGTTCTCAGCTTTATGTATGTGAGCTGCTCACGGACTCCATGCTCGGTTCAGTTTTAGGCCAACGCGCTGCGGCTTGAACCTAAATTCGCTGCTCTGTATGAAGCAGCGCCTGTCGTCGACCTTATCATCGAAAATAAAGCTGGCTGCCGTGCTGTTGAAAAGGGACTTTGGGCCTAATTAACACGTTTTCTCGTATGGAAGTACTTAGCCGCAATGACATTCGAACTAGAAATATAAGTGGACGCAAGAAAATGTGTATAAATTCTTACCTAGACAATACAATATGTAGATGTGTAGATTTTGCGAAGGAACACAAAACTGCAAATAAATATATTAATAAATCACAGCCTTGTCCCCTTAGGTGCCCCGTATTTTGGGGGACCCACAGCGATCCGTATTCCGTTGGTTCGCTTTTGCTGGCACTGTGGCTCTGTGGATAGTACTGTTTTTTACCACCAGGCTTTTGGGTTCGAATCCCACCCCCGATGTGACGTGCAGTTCATCTTAAGGTTTTTTTCCGTAATTTTCCCTCCAGACTCACCGGGACCTGTTATTGGTTGGGATATGAAGGGAATATTGTTGTCAAATGTTTCCAGGAATCCCTCCGTCCATTCATATCAGTAACATCACTATGCTATTTATCAGTCATGTTTAAATTGAGTTGCACAATCTGATAAGAATATTCTGAACAGTCTTAAGGTGTTTCAGGGATATGGGGATTCTAAGGTAATAGGGCAATTCTATGCTCGAAATATTACTTTTTATAATCGGGTACGCGATGAATGTTAATCGCATAAGTACTGGTGGCTAATGTGGGAGACAGAGCACGGAAATGGACTCAAGCTGGACTGTGAATGTGCGTAATGTGAGACATGTAGGAAGCTTTAAGCACGTACAGTGGCTTCTTTAACCTCGATTCTAACCCCAGCTTTTCAGCTGTAACGCAACAGGCGCTGGCAGCGCTAGCTGGTTAGCTCGTCTGGGCGGGGCGCGGTGTTAATACGACCAAGGTCGCAGGTTCATCTAGTACTGGCTGCCCCTTTCCAAAATGTATAAACCAAAAACAGGTTTCAGTGAAAGCCAGAACGTAGTAGTTTAACATAAGCCTAAACTAAACAAAAAGATGAAATCTACCAAGGAGATTTCCCGTAACAAATCAGCACCAGGACAGAATTAAAGTTCCCCTAATGTTCTTAAACTCTGACGTGTTTTTGTTAAGTACAAAAGGCAACGATATGGCGCATTGAAAATAACATTATTGCTAAATGAAATTAGCTATACACATTTCGTTCTCAATCACGACCTGTCGCGAATATATCCTGGAATTCAGCAATCTTTTAGTTGTCTTTCATTCTTATATTGCATTTCACATCTGTTTTATACCACCTTCTAAAAGTAATAAATCGTAGCGACAGTGAATCCAGCACCTGATGCACGTCTGAGACAGACATGAGCCCAAGGCTGACTGACTTTAAATAAGTTGCTTCAAGGCGTTGAGCATTTGAATTGTCTTCCTTTCTTCTCGAACTGCATAAACGCCTGATTAGAACTTCTGGATTTAGTTACTATTATGTTTGGCATACTACAAGGAAATGTCTGGCAGCCTGCGCAGTCGTCATAAGGTGAATCATTAGTGCCGATTACACTCCACGTTCATTACTTGCCTTGCTGTTGTTTTCATACTTACCTGCTCTAATTCTCACCTGAACTTATTTCCATTCATTTCTATTGCCATGAGTGATACTTGTTTCGCTTCCTTAATCTGTCCGTCTGAGAGGGGTAACCCGTCATTGTTTCTTAGCCCATCCTTGAGACACGTGCAAACGAAAGGTTAAGCGTCCTGTGTCCGGTGTGTTACGCTCGGGTGTGACCCGGCTGGATAGCTTGGGTATCTGAAGGTTTCGAAAAGCAGTTCGATTAGTTGGGCTGTCATTGATTTTGTGAGAACGCATTTCGTATGTGTCCTGATTCCCTGCCAGGAAGGAGATGAAGGATTGTAGAGAGACAGGACACTGTGTTTCTGGGGAGCCAGCTTCCGTGTTTTGGCTGCCTTCTGACCCCGAGTACACTGGAGGTTCCCCACCGCACATTAAGTATCGGTAGGAATTCCTTCATGGTGTCACCCACCCTATCCCGGTTGCCCAGGCACCATCATGCCATCACTGGGTGGGAATGCGCGCGACTGGGTAATCCGATCCGTGACCGAGGAGGTCACATGACCCGTCAGCGTCAGCCAATCGCTAACTCCCGTCCTAATGCTGACGGATTGGACGCTTTGATTAACTAATGCGACCAAGTTGTAAAAACTCACTTGAGATTTCAAAGGGAATGAACTCCCAGACATCAAGTAAAGGTTAGTGATGATGATTGTATACTGACACATTACAGTGGCGTTACATTTAAGTAGTATAAGAACCTGTGTTTCAGATGCATGCATAACTTAAAAAACGTGAATTATCGTAAATCTCGAAAATGTATACAAAAATATATGGACTTGTCTCCAGGTACAGTGACAGTAGGTAAGTGATTGTGATTTCCTCTAAGAAAAAGTAGCCAGTGTGCTTACCTTGGGCTGCCATTTTATAAAATTCAACAGTTTGGGCCGGGTATAAATTGCTTTATAGGCCTACCACTTTTTTGCGTAATGTATCTATAGTACTTTATAACCAGGTTAGTTCGTTTATAATTTCGACATACCCTTGACATTAAAACATTAATGCTTAAATTAAGCAAATAACCGTATGACGGCTTGCCGATTTACACAAACGTGCACGAACAAGCACGCACGAATAATTTGTCTTTCGACTTATGACCATTTCAGGTGAATATTTCAAATGTTCTTTTCAGTTGCAAAAGTAAAAACATGATTAGAGAAAGTTAAAGGTTTGTTTC
>JAABNY020000037.1:907215-950027 GCA_015164015.2 Brevimyrus niger
CCTCTTACCACCCCCCCCCCTCCCACACACACACACCTCCCCCGCGAAGAGGACACAAACATTTGTACACTTCAGAGTACTTACCAGGACAAAGAGTCTGATTGTGATTGTGGCCTGCAGTATGACCACCGTATGTCCATGCAAAAACTTCCTGTCCTCATTTTGTAAGTGTACTTACTGTTGCCAAAAATAACATATAACAGCATCCAGATGATTAGATAGATGGAAAGCCTTTCAATTTAAATTATTTTGTGTTTCTACATTTCGACCTGTGTTTGAACTAACTCACTCTCATATTAAATATATTGTTCCAAGATATTTGTACAAAAAAACCTGATTTAACATTATTTTCTGTATACTGCTGTTATATCAGCGGGAAAATGAAAAGAGAAGGATTACACACGCTAAATAAATATTTTTATTATTTACAATATATTATATTAATGAAATTGGTAAAAGGCAATGCAGTTATAAATCAAGTGAATACAGTATATACTGTGTGTGTGTGTGTGTGTGTGTGTGTGTGTGTGTGTGTGTGTGTGTGTGTGTGTGGATTATGTTTATATTTCATTCTGCGGACCAAATGTCCCCCATAATGTGATAAAAACCCGTTTTTGATGTTGTGGGGCATATTTTGTTTGGTAATTCATGGTTAAAGTTAGGGTTGCCTAGGGGTTAAGGTCATCATGTTGGGATTAGAGTTTTCCCCATGGAAATGAATAGAGTCCCCACATAGAATTACAATCGTGTGTGTCTGTGTCTGTGTGTGCTGCATTTTTTTAAATTGTGGTTTAATTGTGGTTCTTTAAGCATAAGGCTTCCAGATTCCAGAAATGTATGTGTGTAACACACACGTATACACACAGATCTGTCACTGTAAGCAGGGAAATGTCTAGAAATTCTGGACCCTTTGCCAAAATGTTACCCAATGTTACCTACCCCCCTATCCTGTCCAATTTGACGTCATTTTACATATTCAAGTGTTGGGCCTCCTGAACCTTCCAGACTATCCATACCCCTCAGATGCCCCTGCCTATCAGACACGTTGCATTGACACACCAGCAGTTAAACTGCCTCACTTGCCATGTGCCACATAAACCATTAAACCTTCGGATACTTTCACTGATTTCATTAGGTCGACCTATATCCGAACTGAAATGAAATTCAGAAACTGTAAATCTTTTTACAGTAAAAGGTAATTCTATTATTAATTGTAATAATAGTGTGGAATATATGTGTCCTGGGAGCGGTTCGCACTATAAGCTGTAAAGGGCGCAGTCCGCGCGGTCCCAGGGACATGATTAATGGCGCTCTGACACTAATGACGGGATTAGAATGCCGAGGCCAGGCCCAGGGCTCAGCCGCGTCGGGGGCGCGCGGCGCGGACGCGCGCGGGAATGCTTTGCATTGAAAACGCGCCAGCGATTTGATTGATGTTAATTCAATGACAGTACCAATATACATAACAGCAGCCGCGTGTACCGTCCGCTTAGTGACATCGAGTGAAACCCAGCAACCTCTCCTCCACGCCCCAAGCCTAATCACTTCTTGGAACATTTAATAGACGAATAGAATATTTTCATCATTATAAAGAGGAAAAGGTGCGTGACGAGACTGAAAAGAGGCACCCTCTCTGATTAAAGATACTGTGGCAAAACCAAACACGTTTCCAATGTTCCAGCTTTATACGAACAATACAAAAACGTGCTTTTTCTAAAAATGAAATTAATACAACGTTAGCCAGCCAGCCAGACAGGAGGCGAAAAATAGCCAGTGTGTGATGGACTGAAGAGAAAGAAAAAAAGAAACACGTTTTGTTGTCTGCTTTAAGGAATGGTGCTGACGAGGCATCGCGGCAGCGAATTGTTACCTCTCAATGGAAATGACTCAATGCGGATTTGCATGTCTGCGTGTAGCGCCTGCAAAACGCGCGACTCTGTCTCAGCTTCAGTAGGAAAAAAAACAATCAGTGTAGACGTGTTCTCTACTATTTAACCAAAAGGCTTTGGAATTGATTTACCGCGCAAAGATTTGATTTTGTTCCGGGAATGGAAATGTAATTGGTTTAAACTGAAGTGATTTTCTACTGTAGAGAGAGGGAGACAGAGTGAGCCGGGGCCGGTTAGGGAGGAGGGTTAATTGACATGCAGAGTACTTAGAAGGAGGTTGGGGGTTTGTAGGGTACAGAAGGCAAGGGTGAGCGGTATCCGAGAGAAGGGCTGCAAGAGAGCGGCAAGACCGACAGCAAAATGTTTTATTATTATTATTACTACTATTATTATGATTATTATTATTATCCGCAAAGATATAGTTATAATGGTGGCCATCAGGCCCGGCAATGCCTCCTCCCGCCCTCAGCGGCCTTAACACGTCAGAACAACATTTCATCTTCGACACAAACAGCACCGAACTTCCACTAAGTTACCTGCACATACAACATCCATCCATCCATCCATCCATCTCTTTTCACTAACGACTTGTACTATTCAGGGTCGCGGGGGTTCCGGAACCTCTGCACATACACCAGGTATTCATGTGCTTATGTCTATTTACGCAGAATATTCTATTTGCATAGTGTGTACTGTGTGAAATATGTATATTTGTTTTTGTGGGTTACTGTCTTTGAACTTTGTTTTACAGTGTTTGTGTATGTGCTCGATATATGCAAAACAATTTCCCCCTGAGACCAATAAAGTATATATTCAGGCGACTAGAGGGGCAGTGCCCCCCCCCCCAAAAAAAAAGGGGGGAAACTCCGCCGATAGTTACGATAATAACCTGATCTCACAAATGGACTATTTTCAACCAACATTTAACTTTGTCAAATAATCGTCACAGAGAAACAATTTAATATGACCCAGTCGTACAGACGCTTTAACAATAACATTTAGAATCCTTCAATAAGGAAAACTGTGTCCTTTTACAACACGTATTAACCAAAACACGGAGTATTTAAGCCGATAAGCACGGATACCGTTTCATAGAACTATATTTCGACACGTAAAATAGCTTTCCGTGGTTATGAAACTAAGCCACATAATTAAAGTGAGAATTAACGTATTTAGTTTTACTATTCACCGTAAGCAATGTGAGTATTTATGATACGTACTGAAGGATTTTAAAAAGCCCTGGTCAATCATTCACGGACATTGCGTCTTTAATGGTCTTTAAGCTGAATATTTCGCTGGTAAAATGGCGCACTGACTCTTACTTGCGGCAAAAGGTTTCTAACCTGCTGGTTCCGGCCTGCTCTGATCCCAGTCGTCCATTAAAGGAGGTAGGAAGGGGCTGCAAGCGGTGCCCTGGCAGCTAAACTGTCACTGCGCCCAGCGGGCTCAGAGCCTGCGGCTCGACCGCTGGAGGAGAGCCCTGTCCGGATGATTTATGTCGGGAAGTGGGCGGGGGAGAAGGGGGGTGGGAGGAGGCAGAAACGCTTTGCTATAAAATAAAACACATTTTAAAAACCAAAATAAGGTTATTTCGTGACCAATGTACTGCCCATACTGAAATTGTTTTTGTACTGTGATTATGTCGAGTCTATGGATTACGATGTAGCTTCAGTCATTTATCTTATTACTTAATAAAGATTGGGTCGCTTATAATTCATAACAGACATAACATAACATAACCATAACAGACTTCTTACAAACGAAAACATAATGCTGAAATATTTTAATAGTTATATTATGTGATACTCTGTTGGAATTGTATACACAATAGAAGGATGGATGGTTGGATGGATGGGGGCTATTTTTCCATATTGAGAAAAAGCCAGATTTGTAAAATTAGAACGTTGCTGGTTTTAACGACATTAGGTGGTCAAATTTATCTAGTTAAACGGTCATGTGTGAGGAAGACCTTTACATGATCATTTGGTGGATTTCTTCCTGGCTTGTTGTGGCATCCATATGTATCATTGACTGTGAACATAGTGAAGTACTGTTTTAGTTGCAATAAAATCAAGGGCATTGCTTTGTTTTTCAGTGTTGTTAGGGACCAAATCAGTCCACAACATTCCCACTATACTCTCAGTAGGTAGTATTGCTGCCTCACGCCTTCACTGCTGGGGGGTTTGAATGCTACCTCATCTCGCCTGTGAGTGCGTATATGTACCTCTGTCTGATACCCACTGTCCAGGGTCATCGGTTGCAAGATATACTAATATAAAATGGTAATAACAGATAGCGAGTTTTACTCCAAAACAAATCAATTTATTAGTGAAACACATGACAATGGGTGATAATTTATTTAATTTGTATATTATAAATTTGATATCAAGTAAACCAGACAAAATATTAATTACCTAAAACTGTTCTATAAAAAATGCCAAAAGCTGCCAAAGACACTCCAAAGATGTCATTTGTTTAATAATATATTACATTTGTCATAAAACAGATCTTTAAAAAACTACGGGAAAAAATGGCTCCATGCAAACTCAGCAATCTGCAACTGCTGTAAAGTACTTAAGTGTATGTAACATTACTGTTTTTAAACTTTATCAGGGGTCAACAGCAGTATCATTTAAGGAGTAACAGAAGGAGTAACAGCACAGGTAATGGAGTGAGTGATGGAGGGATTAGAATAAGGCATTATGGTGGGGATAATGGAGGGGTAACGGAGTGAGCAATAAAGAGAGTGATGAGGCAGTAACAATGGGGGTAATGGGAGTAATAGACAGAGTAATGGAAGAAGTAACAGTGGAAATTACAGAGGGAGCAGTAGTGGGGGTAACAGGGAGAAATGGAGGGAGTAACAGAGGGAGTAACTATGGGGGTAACAGTGATGGAGGGAGTAACAAAAATAGTACAGTGGTGATAAAGGAGAGAGTAACGGACGGAGTAACAAAGGGAGTGATGGTGGGAGGTGCCAAAGAGAGGTTGGATACATAGAGAAAATACACATGCTACTTCACATGCCAAAAAGAAAGGTTTTATGAGTTAAACCACCCTGCAAGCTGCATGCCATGATGATGTTGCCAATTTAGGCCTAGTACTAAAGGATCGACAGCATACGTTTATCGATAAAAATTGAGCAATCAAGCAATCAAGTGAACGAGAGGTCAGAGGTCCTGAAGGTTGGAATAGGCGCTGAGGTCACTCAAGGGGAAGGTGTATGGCTCACTGGGACGGGCGGAGCTGGCGGCTCCACCTCCCCTCTGCAAGAAGCAGGAAGTGGGCGTGTCTGGTGGAGCGGCTGCTGAGCGGGAGGGTGTGGGATCGCTGCAGCTGCCTGCAGTCAGGCCTATAAAGTTAGTCTGAGGATAAGGCTGAATGCTGATTGGTGGGGAGGCTAACAGAGTGCCTCGCTGTGGGGGAGGGGAGCCAGGGAAGCCCAGGACGTGCCCAGCAGCCATTCCATAAGCGTGTCCAGGAGATCCATGCTGATTTGGGCAGACGGCGGGGCTTTGGCGGGCTTTGCCGACATGGGGACCAGATGAGCCCCTGCCGCGCTGGGATTCAGCTGAAGCTTTCCCCCGCAAGTCCTTCTTGAACTTCATGCGGCGGTTCTGAAACCAGATCTTCACCTGCCTGTCAGAGAGCCTGAGCAGAGCGGCGATCTCCAGGCGCCGTTGGCGGCACAGGTAACGCGTGAAGTGGAACTCCTTCTCCAGCTCCACCAGCTGGGAGTCGGTGAAGGAGGTGCGCATGCTTTTCATCTCCAGACCCTGTCGGCTGCCTCTGGTGGGCACGCTGTTGGCATCTCCTGGAAGACAATACGACAATTACTGGTGCAGCGTTGGTAGGACCAGGTAGCATCACGTGGCCAAAGAAATGGCCAGAGCGATGGAACAGCAGCAGTCATGCAGCATGTAATCACCCATGCGTGCACGCATGCATCCATTTTCTGTCTGCTTATTCTGCTCAGTGTTGCAGGGATTCATGTGACAGTGTTATCATAAGAAGCAGGTCATTGTGGATATGATATACAAGATGTGATATTTCTGAGTGTAACATGCAGAGACATGTTCGTGTTGCATGCATGACAGGTGTTTCAAGCCCGTTTATCTCATGGAGATGAAGTTTCTCAAATTCTGCATGAACCAGATTTGCAGCCCCAAAACACAGTGAAAATCTGCATTTTGGGCATTTTTATTGAATTTTCTTTTAATAAATTTAATTTGAGAAACAAACTGTTCTGATTTTCTATTGCAACTTAATTACCTGTCGCCTGCTTTAAAGCAAAGCCATAAGTCTTCGGGGAAAAAAAGCATATTTTTTAAATAAAATTAAACCCACAACCTCTTCTCTTCCTTTCCTCACACATGGCGAAATGAAGGTCCTCTCACACAGGGGCAGCTCCTGTTCTCTCATTGTTGACCTTGCTTATATATAACAGTTTTTTAAATAGAATATCCAAGATTTAAATAAACAATTATAGGAAGTGTCCTATTATAGCCCCAGTGGGGCAGTGGGTTTACACCTATTCAAATGTATCTTGAAGGTGTTTGAGAAGTACTTTTTGTATATAGACTTTTTGCAAATACGTTTCCATTAAGTTTTTGTGAGTTTCTGCCTGACTTTCAAATACCAACAAGACAGGAAGATCCAGAGCAGCATATCCTTTAGTGACACGACAGAAACCTTCACATGGAATAAGCTTCAGCTCCACTCTCCTTCCAGGAGCTCCTCTGTATTTCACAGCAGAACCCCCGGATCAGTATCCCTTCTGAACGGATAGATGAGGCATCTCTAACATCTCCGAGTGGTTCTAGATGGTGGCCGAAGAACCATAAACCATAGTGTTCCTTTTATTTGGCAAAGCTGTTGTTTCCCAGCTGACATCAGCGCTGACATTGGCGAGGTCGCTACGCCTCACATCTCCATAGCTGGAAATGTGGAACAAGGTGCTCATGGATGTATGATGTCGGGAAGGAGGAGCTTCCAGGGTTTGGTCATAGATACTGTGCTGCATTTCGGTGTTCTTTGTCTTGCAATGTATTGTCCTAATTAGCACTGCATTTTGCCCTGTACTGTTTTGTCTAGCATTGCACTGCTTTTTGTCCTGCACTGGCTTGTCGTGCACTGCACTGCACTGCTCCTTGTCCTGAACTGTCTTATGCTGCATTGCACTGCTTTTTTCCAGTCCATGTCTTGTCCTAAACTGCACTGCTCTTTGTCCTGCCCTGTCTTCTCCCGCATTGCACTGCTCTTTCTCCAGTACTGCCTCATCCTGCATGGCACTGCTTTTTTTCCTGCACTGTCTTGTCCTAAATTGCACTGCACTTTGTCCAGTACTCTCTTGTCCTGCATTGCACTGCTCTTTGCCTTGCACTGTTTTGTCCTGCATCGCACTGCTCTTTGTCCTGTACTGCCATGTCCTGTTTTGCATCACTCATTGTCCTGCAGTCTTGTCCTGCATTGCACTGCTTTTTGTCCTGCACAGTCTTGTCCTGCATTGCACTACCCTTTGTCCCACATTGACTTGCATTGCATCATTGTTTGTCCTACATAGCCAGCAATGCCCTGACCTGCACATGTAACAATAAAACAGCTTAACATGAATGAAAGTATGTTTCCAAGAACAATCCAGTGATTAAGCGGGTTATGAACACTGTGATATTCACTGCCCCATGTGAAGCAGCTCAGGGTGCTGAGTAACTAAGCCCTAACCCTAAACTATAGCCATAACTCCTAACCCTCAAAATCTAACCAACATGTGAGGATTTCCTGCCCTTATTATAGAGGGCCACAGCTTCCCCTCAGCTGTAATAAATTCAGTGTATTGACGGATTTTTACCCAAAACTTTGTTGTGTAGAATATAAATAGAGTATCATGCAGCCAAAGTTTAAGTGCTTTACATGTGATTGGTCATTTCCTGTGAATAACCTCAGATGGTTCAGTTAAATGCCATATACACAGGTGAACTATATGCCAAAATAGAGCCAGTCAAGGAACTAAAAACAAACATATACAATCTTAAAAGTCAGTAATAAACCCTTCAAAGGGAAACTGACACCCATCAGACAGTATGTTTTTTCTTTTTATAACAAAAAAGAAAGTGATTAAAGGGTGGGTTTTAATGTGTGTTAAACAGAAGCTTTGGTGAACAGAAAAGGAATTTAATCTGCAATTTAAGGTCCAATACTACATGATGACTGGGTTTGGTTTGGTCCCATTACACTATTTAGTTTTACTGTAATTTATACCCCTCAAATCTGTATTGGAGAGATAGTTTTACTAGAAGGATGGGTGGGTGGCTGGATGTAAATCCACAGCCTTTATTGTGCATGGCGTACCTAAGTGTAAGAGATGGGGGGATAGAACGGCAGGACACACGTACTATTCGTTGCACTGTGAGTAATTACAAAGATCACAGGCAGCCTCATTGCATGTTTTCGAACTGTGGAAAGAGAGCGGAGTAAACCTGCATAAGGGAACATATACGTGGCCGTAGGTAACAAACGCGTGGAAAGATATATATTCATAAAGGAGGCCCGTGCTAACAGGAGAAAGTCACATCTAAAGCAGAGAGACTGAGCCAGCGCTGAAAAACTTTTTTCAAAATTACGAAAAGGACTTTAAACAATCGTTAAAAATCGCTACGGTTCGTAGGATGAGTGAAACAATCGGCAACAATTTACATGAACTGCACCTTCATAATACTTTTATAATGCATTCATAGGACATTTAGTGCACTTACATAACATATTCACAATGCATTCATAGAACATTCATAAGCAGCATTTGAAGAAAGAATGTAAGATGACGTGTTTTTTTATTGTTTCATTACTGTTAGTGTACTAGGAAATGCCCGCTGGGTACTTGGTTTTACTTTGGCAAAAGTTCTGGGTATTTTGTGTGGTGCTAGATTTTTACAGAATTCATATAATATGACATCCAAGCCTATAATGTGTGTCAACCAACCTCGTGTTGGGGCTGGAAGTGAACAGCATGTTTTTAAAAATGAATAAACTATTCACTGTTATTGTTTTCTATATCCCTGGTTTTAGTTTAGATCCTAAGTATTAATTTGCATGTATAACTAGGTTATAATAATATCTGGGATTTACAGAGCTGAATGAAAACTGGGCCAACCAAACAATAAGGAAAATTTACAAAAGCATCATCCGAAATTTAATCGTAATACGAGTGAAGATGAGCCGGTTAATATGACTTTTAGAAACACCCACCTACGGCACTCGACACAAGATAGATGACTGCGTTTAGTACTCTGCAAGCTCTCTAGTTTGATCGCCTTTCACCGTCACAATACATCAACAAACTGCTGCAAGAAAACAGCCATATTACAGTAACGTGTTTATAATTAAAACGGAGCAATGCGCACGAAAACAATGCATTCTGGGCAATATTTATGGGCTACTTGCCGTTTCCCATAAATACAGCAATGTACTCTAATTTAGTACATGGTATTATTACCTAAGTAGATTAAAGTAGGATAACTGTAAAATTAAGTGAACTACTGCCAGTATTTTACTGTTAATATATATGACAATTCATTACGGTGTAGTTTTCTAAGATTCGATATTACGGTGAAGCCAAAACACCTGAAGGGGGGTAAAAGCGAAAAAGTTGGATTAAGAACACCGTATTGCAATTACACTTCAATTCTCCCGATTGTGTTTGGATTTTGTGCAAAGAAAAACGAATAGACTGAATGAATATTGCGTAAAGACCGCGACGAGCCCTTCGACAGATTAAACGAAACATCCTTATTCGCTACATTGCAACACATTTAACTTGGAAGAATTTAATTTGCAGGGGATATAACATTGTTCTTCCTGGAGAAGAAGTTGTATAATTTCTCTAAAATGTTGTTTATTCTCTGTATGAGCAGAAGAGAGTAACTGGTCGAGTAAAAAATGGTCATGGTTAAAAAACAAGATAAAAAAAAAACATAATATCCGTATACAAAAGTAAGTTAAAAGTTAAGGGTTTATAATGAACAAACAGACATACAAATACTTTAGGATATACCTGAGTTTTCGAGCGCTTGTTTTGCCATCCGTCGTGACTCTTTCATCCATGGAAATACCTGTTTATGTATGTAATCAGTGGAAGATCTGCTTATGCCAACTGGTCTGATGCCGCGGTCCGCTGGATGTGAACCGTTCCAGAAAGAACTAATCCGACTCGGCGGGCAGTTCACATCAGGAGACGGGACGCAGGGAGGGGGGCAGAGAGGGAACTCCTGCAGTTCAGGTGTACTGCTGTCGTGCGACACCGGCCTGTCCCTGGAATCCGTCACCAATTTGTCCTCCTGTAGGTGACATTTTTGGAATTGGTTTCCCGCGGATACTGGGAGAAATTGCTGGAAGCTTGAGCCGGATTCTTGGCAACCCAAAGCCCCGAAGGGATCTTTATCTGCCAAATATAAGGGCTCCTGCATATGAACAGATTTATAGATTGTATAATTTTTTGGAGCATAAGACCTGAAATTCACCTTGAGATCACGTGGTGGAGTGTTCAAATGGCCACGGGTGTGAGAGGAGAGTGCTGTAGCAATCCGCGAAACAAATCAGAGCGGCGGCTCTTCCACTGCGCTGTATTCCGCTTTGAAATGTGAACAAACGTCTTAATCTACAGACAGAAATAAATTACGATGTTACGCAGCACCAAACAATTATCAATGTGCAATCAACAAAAATGTGTGCGTGTGTGAGGGAGAGAGAGTGAGAGAGAAGGAAGCGACAGTGAGAGACAGAGAGAGAGAGAGAGAGAGAGAGAGAGGTGTAGAGAAGCGAGAGAGACTGAAAGAGCGGGAGCGAGCAGGGACGTTCCTGGCCTATTTTCCTTATTTATTCATACTTCGTGGATATTAACACATGACATTATAAAGGAGTTCTGGTGGGAAATCCAGGAATTTGAACACTAGTAACTCCTATTTCTGAGAACGTTTCGGGTAGGTTTTTTTTGGTTTTGATTTGTTCTTAACCTTTTTTTTTTTTTTTTTTTTCAAATACAGATGATTCGTTAACATTCGTTGACTTCAGGAAACATGAAGATTATTTATATGTTGTAAACATGTTCAAAAGAAACACTTTAGATATCCAAGACGTATATGAATGTTTGTGTTCATACTAATTACAGTAATAAACTACGTACAACATAATTTATTTAAAAGTTTTTGCTTGATGCATTTCACGGTTTACACTATTCAGAAACCAGTACAATACTCCGTTTTTTTCTTAAAAATTTGTTATAGCGATTTTAATATTTTTGCATTAATGCGCTCAGTATATCCACATATGCATGATTCCCCTTAAATTATTCACAGTATCTGAAGATTGCATTTCTATCTACTTTTTATTATTTAATTAGCCGAAACAATGGGAGTGGTCAAACAAAGGCTTTGACTAACGTTACCATCCATAGACAATGCGAACATTTCTGAAGATCCTGTCGTTGTTATGATTAACTACCAACGTACACTATGCCTTCCGATTAAGGACTAAGAGTCGTTGTTAATATAAGGAAAAGTTTTCTTTCCGTGCCATATAATTTAGCGAATATTTTTGTTTGCAAAACAATAAAACAATGACGATGGGCCAAACAAAGAAACTAGGCAAATTTCAACTCTGAACGATTACAGAATGGAATATAGCAGCAGTGCCAAAAAGAAGTTATCACATTCCACTGGATTCATTAAATTGGCGTCGTAACAAAGAAGATTTCTGAAATAAATCGATGTTAATGCGATGTTATGTTCGAGACAGCCGATGCGCGTAACGTCGAGGTCGAACAACGACAAAACCTGCTGTGGCAAAGTAACAAACATTTAACCGAACACCGACGTAGGGTTGCATATAGGTATTTCATATGGCATAGTCGCAACATATTCACACCATTTTCAAAATGTTACAAGTTAAAACAAATAATGCTAATCGCGTTAAAAAGAATTTAAGTCGAACTAATATCTGCCCACATACTGCAATATTTTACTGAACTCGGGAGATCTGCCAGTGGGAGGGAATTTGATTTTGCGACCAGAATCTGTGAGATTTCAGGAAGGCAATTTTAAAAGTACCCCCCCTCCCACCAATGTTTGTCTCCAGTCATGATGGATGCTTCAGTGAGGAATGTAAACTCCCCGCGACCCTGCCTCCTCCCCAGATATCGGCCCCGTTTCATTTATCCTCCCAGATCCGCTTCAAAGAGAGGTCCACACCCAATCATTCGGGATTATATTTACACTTATTATATTACAATGACTGTATCATTACGATGAAAAGTTCATCGTTTATACGAGGACCTTCCTAAATTGTCTATAAGCTGACCATTCCTCTATACACCACCTGTTTCATAAATCTGTGATTTGCCTTATATAATGGTCTGGAGGTTTACCTTTTCATTTTATCGCAAAAAAAAACGTTCCCTGTTTGTTTATTTTATTTGTGAGAGAGGGTACACGGCTAGACTGCCATCCGTTTAAGGACCTTAATTCCAATCTTAACCACCTTAACAAGTGAACGTCCTGGGATGTTTCTAAATAATTGAAAGATGACGTTCTGCGGGGACCCGCGAATGTCACGTTGAGGCAGGCTGCTGAAATAGCAAATGGATGGATAAAGACAGACAATTCCATTTTCTGCTAAGTAAAACAGCGAGACTGTGCAACTAACCGAACAATTAAGCTTCAGTTGTAAAACAGTCACTGCATTTGTCCCTCAGTGTTGAAAATCGAGATCACATCACTTGTCAAAATTAGGCCGTAAGTGTTTCAAGTCCAGCTCTCTGTAGTCGTTACCTGAGGTCGATGGAAGACGAATACAAAAACTGAATGCTAAGTTTAAAAAGACTTGTTGAGTTTTTCCTCATTGGTAGGGAATTGTATCACTGCCAGCGTCGAAACTGATATCGGTACCATTTCCAATGTCTAATTTCTCTGTGTAAATACCGTAGGCCTGCATAATATCCCAGTACTTATAAGCGCCCCTTAATGGCTAGCTTTTATAATCTGCATTCAACCATAAATTAATACATAAAGTAACACATTATAATATATTTTTTTGGAGAAAATGCCCTAAATGTATGTCTGCATGTTTTTATTAATATATTGATGAAATATCCGCAACCGTGTCCGGGATTGGTATTTGGAAGAGGAGTGGATGGAATCTATGAATTATAAAATGTCAACATTATAAGTGTGTAGAAATTACAACTATCAATGCTTAATTAAAGCAATATTTAAATTTGTTATATTCGCATTTCATGTGGTTTCTTAATATGTCGGTCTTTTCGTCGTTACACGCTAAAAATAACCCGGACAGGAATTTCATGACTGTGTGGCAAGACGACATTTTCGGCTCCTTCAGGAAAACCCAGAAATGTTCCCTGAACTCTGTTTGAACTACGACAGTAGCGATAAATCATTTTTCTCTGGTACAAAAGCGTGCAGTTTGGTCTCAGTGTCAACAATTCCTCCTTTCAGCGCCTTAGGAGATTCGCAGAAGGCATCGATAAAGCGCGCGGACAGCAAATGCGTGGTCACACACACTAATTTGTGCCCGATACTAAAGCAGTCAACTTAAGAGTAAAATCTGAGAGATAGTCCTGACTTAAGAACAATTTAGGTTTCAATTTTATTTATTAGACTACAAATTATCATTAACAACAACAACAACAATAATAATGATTATTATTATCATAGGCCTATATTTTATTTATAAAGCGCTTTTCAAGATCTCAAAGACTACAAAATAATACAGTAGGCTAAACATTCGATTGGATTTTTTTTATGTTACCCTGATGTTGCATTACCGTTTAATACCTATAATCGCCCTTTACGAGGCACCGGGAGACACCAAGTCAATCCGCAAGGCTCTGATTCCGGCCAGCTGTACAGACAGAAACTGGAAAGTTACGCGGACCCGCTAATCCGAGAACTTCAACTTCGCGGACAAACGCTAGATTTTCCGGCGGCATGACAAAACACAATATATGTACAAAGTGGTATTCAATTCACATTTGCACTTACTTAGTGATGCCAAGAAAAAAAAACGTAAATGTAACATAGGCCTACATGCGTAAAACTTAAATATTGATGTTTGAGTGTAAACCACGTTCTATGTGTTATTAACGACTGTAGACTAAAAAGAATGAGCTGTGTCAACTTTAAATGTATTTTTAATGCTGTAATTAAATAAAAGTCTGGACCAGTAAGGCATGTCTTGATCCTGGACAGTCCAACGGACCTCGAGTACGACGAAGAGACCATAAAAATGAAAACTGTATCCAAAATAAATAAAATATTTCACATTTTATGTTACTATTCGGTTATTTCCTTAACTCAAAACCAGAGGATGCATGATCCGAGGAGAAACATTGGTTTATTTATGAACAGAGGTACCGGAACACCGGAAACCGATCAATGGGCGTGACAGTCGTGACAAAAGCCCTAAATAGTGAATGTCGACCGTAAAAAAAAAACTAGGCGATAAATTTTCCGAGGCCCGTCAATATTAAACTTCAAGAAACAGAAAACTTAATCGAGCCTATACCTGTTGAACTCCTAACAACAGCTAATCCACAACTACAGTAACTGCAGCAGGCCAAACCTGAAATTGGGATCAGTAATAAAACAAAACCCAAATTAAAGTGAATTTAACTGCAAAATTTATTTAGTGCAGCGTAAAGCGCGTCCCCAGTTTTAATGGAAATTCATGAGTTATTTGACTAGTTGTTTGACTAGGTGCCCAACGGAAGTTGCCCACGAGCGACTTTTTCTAATTAAGCGATCCCAGGAAGACATTTTCAGCCCTGCCATATTCCTCCCGACCCATCCTTAAGAGGATATTTTACACTGCAAGGGCGTTTGCAGGGGTAAATTATGTTCGCCCTCGCCTAGGGCCGGCTCGCCCTGTAGGTGACGTAGGTGATCGCTTAGCCATTCGATCAGGGACCGCAAAACGGCGAGCGAAAAAATCAGAAGAAATTCGTGATATTACAGTTATTTTTACTACCTTTGATATTGCATTACATTTCTTGTGAAACAAAAGCCACCTATATAGTTAGCAGTCGGATACTCTGTGTTACTGAAATGTTTTCAATATGAATGAACTGACATTTTTTTTGCTGCTGTAGGGGTGTGTGGGGGGGATGGGAGCGCGCTTAGCAGAACCTCGCCTAGGGAGTCACAACACCCAGCGTCGGGCCTGGCCTCACCACTGTTACAGTTAAATTACGTTTCCAGCAGGATTTACAGCGACTAAACCCGGTCCAGTTTCGAGTCGCTTAAAGAGATTCGCTTTAGCTTCGGACAAGCGGTTTGTTCTGAAAATATATAGTTAAGTTTATTAACACAAATACAGACAACACAAATTTTGATGAATAACTGCTCGATGTATAATTCGATCCCCCATTAACGTATTACAGCTGTTGGATTTAAATAGAATAAAGTAATTCATATTTATTAGATGCGCAACGCATTTAATGAACAAGTGTCAGAATCTCTCCATAAGTGTAGGCCTAAAAATTACTAATTATACCTTCCAGTTATACAACGTCAGACACAATATTTAATATAACATTCAAATTATTAAGAAAAAGAGATCAAATAAGGCAGTAAAATTATGTCTTCATTGTGTTATGAATAATGTTATTAATGCTACTTGCGTTAAAAATTGGTGACATTTTCGTTTAATCAACACCACACAAATGTAGTGTAAATACGACGTTATATGGGATGAGATCATTTTTGACGCGTTGTCACGCCTTCTGACCCGCCATCGACCTCAGGGACCCAGTTCAGAGGGACGCAGCCCAGGCAAATCGGGGGCCGCTTAGGACACCCATCCTAGACCTCGATCGCCCCAGTTTTCTATGTGCACCATCTACTGGGAATGATTTATTATGGAATAAGGAAACGTACAAGATAACAAATGCATTATTATATTTTTTAGTTTGAATAGTTGAATATTTATTAATAACGACTACAAAAACATGCAGGTGTAGTCTATATTTGTGTGTGAAAGTCTGACGTAGCATACTAGGAGGTACTGATTGCGATTATAACCTCCCATAGACTTTCTTTGTTGACGAGACGATTTATGACACAAATGAATGTTATTTAAAGGACCGGGGGACACTCAAGCCACTTGAAACATGAATCAAGATTATGACGGTTATTTCAAATGGCAAATTAAAGATACACATAACTGGTTTCTAACGCAGAGACAGCGACGTTTTTGGCTCCTACTGGAGATCTTAAGAGACTGACTCACTGCTTTGTGACTTTGGTTAAAAGTGTCATCTAATAAACACGTGTATATGTAATTATGTCACTGATACCAAAACACAATCAGAAACGTGTGAGTTAGAGTATGAGTATGGCTACTCTGCTGCTCCATTCAGCCGCTGCTTCTGCGCACGAATTACACAGGAATGCGCCTCCTTACTTATCAAAAGGCGTAATCAAAAGCCTCAACGTGTCATCAACAGACTGCAACTGACTCAGGCAACTCCAACCAGCAAACGGCGTAACGATCTTTCCCCTTTACGGGATTCTATCAAACTCTTAGGAGGAATTGTTCAGTTTTAATGGCAAAATATTTATTTTAATTTTAATGATACATTTCTTATTTCAGTTCCTGATATTTGCTAAGCTATATACTTTATTGATCAGAAATAAATAAAACATGTAAAAGTGGGGATCCAGCACAGTGTAAACGCAGTAAAACACATCTTTATTAATTTATAATATATTAACATTTCAGCAGGTGCTTCTAGCAGTGAACACACAACAACAAAATAGGTGTAAAAAAGAGCAATTCTGCGCGTGGAAACACTCAAGCTAAAGAACGCTTCACGCTGAAAGCCCAGCAAGTGCGATATCAATACGAGACGAGGATTAAGAAACGGCTCACACAAATCAGACAAATGGCCTCGAACTCGAACGTGCTGGTCCTGTCCGTCACTTCAAAGAATCGTTAAGTTTGAACTACGATCTTCAAATGGCCAGGAGAGAGTTAAACAGGCCGAATGAGCAGCCATAGAAACCGCCCTGCATAAACAGATGGGCTCCTGTTAGAAAAGAGGGAATTTAATTACGTTCAATTATAAACTTATCGGAATAAATGACAATGTTCTCATGTACTAATCTGGTAAAAAGCATTGCTCCATTTTCACCTGTCTTATTATTGCCAAATAAATAAGAGTTAATGAAATAATGGTGTGATTTTGACAGCATGCAGTGATTACGCTGCATTCTTACTCTTCACACACACCTGCTGCTTTTCCTGTAAAGGTTCAAACGCCCTGTGCTGCTCACATTGTACGTTACTGAGACAGGATGAGACCTCTTACTGTCATCATACAGACAGCGAGTACAGCTAAAGCCAACCTGCAGAGGCAGACATAACAGTAGAGAGGTGAGAGTGAAGCTTGGGGTCAGTATTGGGCCTAGCCGATTAGGCGCCCCCCTGTTTTAAGGCAAAGTGAAACTGGCTGGCAAGTTGGCGCCCCCTCAGAAGCTGGTGCCCTACGCTGTCGCCTATTGGACTGACCGGCCCTGAGTCAGCCACTTACCCTGGCCCCTGAAGCATTTTTCAGGGGGTTAAGGGCCTAGTTGAAGGGCTTAAGTAGAGATGCAAATACTCATGTGGAGCACTGGATTGGACACTGTGACCTTCTGTTCACCAGCACAGAGAGTTAATCCAGAGAGCCATAAACCACTCCACGCCTGAGCCCTGATATTATATGTACACATTAAGCCTTTAATATCTTAGCAGGCACATCCACATTTTCCGGAATTTCTCCTTTTCATATTTTTAATTAAACTTATGTGATTGTGATACTGTGACCTATGTGACCATAATCCCCATCGACAGGCTTACTATAGAAATATCATTCCATAAAATATATGCCTGTTAAACAAGCAGCACATAATCAACAATAGGAACATTGTAATTTTATTAAGTCATGTTCCATTTGAATACATTAAAGAAAATACAAATAAATCACAAATAATAATGAATATGTAATTAACTCCACTGACTTTCTTTTAGAAACCGCACACATAACAACCTCTCCATTATTGCCACTACAATTCAACTGAATTCAACTGATCCCCTAATAACCTCACACTCACATGACTCTCCCTTCACAACCCCACACTCACCTGACTCTCCACTATCAACCCCACACTGTCTGACTCTCCCCTAGTAACCCCACATTCACCTGACTCTCCCCTAGTAACCCCACATTCATCTGACTCTCCCTTGTTAACCCCACATTCACCTGACTCTCCGCTAGTAACCCCACACTCACCTGACTCTCCGCTAGAAACCCCACACTCACCTGACTCTCCCTTGTTAACTCCACACTCACCTGACTCTCCCTTGTTAACTCCACACTCACCTGACTCTCCCCTATTAACCCCACACTCATATGACTCTCCCTTCACAACCCTACACTCACCTGACTCTTCCCTAGTAACCCCACACTCACCTGACTCCCCCTTGTTAACTCCACACTAACCTGACTCTCCCTTGTTAACTCCACACTCAGCTGACTCTCCCTTGTTAACTCCACACTCACCTGACTCTCCCCTATTAACCCCACACTCACATGACTCTCCCTTCACAACCCCACACTCACCTGACTCTCCCCTAGTAACCCCACACTCACCTGACTCTCCCATATTAACCCCACACTCACATCACTCTCCCTTCACAATCCCACACCCACCTGACTCTGCCGTATTAACCCCACATTCACCTGACTCTCCCCGATTAACCCCACACTCACCTGACTCTCCCCTAGTAACCCCACACTCACCTGACTCTCCCTTGTTAACCCCACACTCACCTGACTCTCCCCTATTAATCCCACACTCACCTGACTCTCCACTATTAACCCCACACTCGTCTGACTCTCCCCTAGTAACCCCACACTCGTCTGACTCTCCCCTAGTAACCCCACTCTCACCTGACTCACCCCTATTAATCCCACACTCACCTGATTCTCACCTAGTAACCTCACACTCACCTGACTCTCTCCTGGTAACCCTACACATACCTGACACTCCCTTCACAACCCCACACCCACCTGACTCTGCCCTATTAACCCCACATTCACCTGACTCTCCCCTATTAATCCCACATTCACCTGACTCTCCCTGATTAACCCCACACTCACCTGACTCTCCCCTAGTAGCCCGACACTCACCTGACTCTCCCTTATTAACCTCACACTCATCTGACTCTCCTCTAACTCCACTTTAAGCCCAAAGTCACCCCTCATATCTCTAGTGCTTCTAATTTTATAAAATCCCCAAGCTTACCTGACTCTCCCCTATTAACCCCACATTTATCTGACTCTCCTTACCTAATTCCACCTTCACCTAACTCTCCATATTAACCCCACACTCACCTGACTCTCCCCTACCTGCCGCAAACTCACTTGACTTTCTCCTTTTGATCTCACACATATACCTAACTCTCCCTTAGGAACTCCACACTTCCCAGAGTTTTCACTATTAACCCCATACTCCCTTGACTCTCCCCAGTAGCCTGACACATCTGACTCTTGATATTAACCTGACATTCATACGACTCTCCGCTACTGCCCCCACACACAATTTTCTTTTTTCAAAATTATTTTCTCCCGTTCTTTTTCCGAACTTTTCTTTATCTCATATATTCTTCTCTTGCACTTTTGCCTACATAATTATTCTGAAGGATATTTCTTGCCCACATCCAAAACAAATGTCTTTGTTTCCCTATTTTACCCATTCTTATCCAGTCTAGTTATTTTTTCCTCTTTGTAAATTCATTAATTCTCTGCTCTAAGCTCTCGGGAGACTAAATCCAGTGCACTCTCCCCAACATTCCCTCTAATTTTAAAGCCTCTCATCAATCTTGAAGTAAATGCTTTTTTTCAACAGTCCACTTCTTACTCACCTTCTACCAGAAAGATCAACATTTCTGTAAAGAACAGCCACCTCTTGACCCACACACTGTCTCCTTGCTGTTTTTTAGGGCTCCGAGCAGCATTTATATTTTTCTGTGTTCGTTGCCTGTAAGCTTTAATCCGTCCTTCCTGTCCATGGATCTTATGAATGTTCTGCATGCATTTTGCAGATGTTTCCAGTCTGGCCATGGAGCTCACTGGGTGGCAGGTCTCCGCTGCATAAATGCTTTCAATGTTCAAGCACTTCAGGATCAAAGTCAAACCTGCTTATCTCTTAAAATGACCACAATCCAATTAGGTGAGATAGGTAGCTGCCTAGAGTGCCATCTTTTCAGGGGGCTCTGACTTTGCCTGCTGATTTCACATTGTATCACATGGGGGGGGGTGCTGGTGCTTAACCAGCACTACTACAACCCAAGTGCATATTTGGCCGATTATGTGCCCCATAGAAATGCCTGTGCAGCACTGCTCATCTCAGTGCCTGCGATCTCCTGGTCAGCTGGGGGCCTCGGGTTCCCTACCAAAGCTTCTTGATTGCCCTGCCCAGGTGTTTGGTTCTGGTTGCCCCATCGGTAGCCCTTAGGTCCATCTCAACAGCACCCCCCACCACTGCATTATAGATTACACACTTCGAAGACGACATGTACTGCCTACATCCATGTTATGAATTCGTTGAATTCATATTACTAGGGCAGCATTGCAAAAGCAACAACAAAAAAACAACACCGACAATAATAATGATGATAATGACGATGTGTTGCCCACGTAGCCGCATAAGCCCAAGCAGCCGGACTTGCACACATGGTTCAAAGATTTATGGGAAAGCGACCATCAGCCAATGAGCGGCCACCGTGTCGCTGGTAAATAGAAGGCTGACCTTTGTTTCAACTCGTCTGCTGTCACTGCTGCAGCGCGTCGCCTGAAGATTACGATGCTCATGCAGAAAACAAAGGTGTCAAAAGAAGAAACGAAACTAAAACCAAAAAAATACACAAACAAGCCAGTCTCGTCATTAATTCACATGCATGAACCTGTGACCTAAAAGATATATCTTTACTTTTTGTATTGTAATAGCCTATTTTTAAAACTGCTGTTCAATACGGACTTGTTTTTGCGCATTGATAATTGGTTATTTGTATATTATAATTTAAAATCGTTTTTTCTCTTTTATTAAGTAACGCAGTTTGAGGGTAATTTCAAACCTGCATAAATCAATAATGGCTTGTTGGAGTGCAATGTTTGGCACGGATTCTGTTCGAACAGCAGAAACTGCTTGGAAAAAAATCGTTTCAACGTGTTTTGTTTATTTTAGTAGTTGTACATTATATATTGATTTTTCGTATACATTCACAACAGCAGGCATTTAAAATCTTTAAGCGATAGCACATTTTTGTTGTAATTGTTGTATTACGGTTATAATTATTGTTGATAAACAAAGTCACCCTTGATTATTCACCTTCAAAGTTATTTGTTTTAGAGTTACCATCACAATAGGCCTACCTAGCTAGGAGCTGTATCTTTGTATATGTACATGTAACACAACATGCTCACCTCACTTCATTATCAAACCCCGGAGACAAACGAGGTTGTGGTAATTGCTAATCCAATTGGTTAAGCTTTCCAGCAGGCGCTTTGACTCCGGCTACGGCCCTTGTACGGATATTTCGCTTCGCGTTCCCTGACATCCTATATACACTGTAAAAAAGACACAGCACGACCGTGGGAGACTATGCCTGCTTCAGGGGTGATGGCGTAGTGTGTTATTTAGGTGAATACTTAAACGTTCATCAGAACTAATTTACTTTATGAAGGTGTTGAAATGAAAATGCATCTCTTATAATAAAGTTATAGTAAGTCGCAACTTTGTTTAGTATGGCGACCATAATCACAAAACTGAAATTATGGCAGAATAAAGTGATTATTATGAAAAAAGTCAAAATCAGATAATTATGTAACGTGATCTCAAGCTAAAGTTTGCATAGTTAAGGACGACGAAGCGCCGATCAGGACTGCCGGACTCGGAGGAAGCTTGAAACGGCCGGTGTGATGGGCGTTCTCACTCGTACGAACAGCCGATTAACAGGTACAGAAAAGTCTCATGGGACAATTAAAATGTGGTCAGCATTGCAGCACCGCAGAGACCGCCGCGTCTATACGGCGTAGTGAAGCCTCTTTCTCTCAATGGTTTTCCGGTGTCGGTCGTCTAACCAAAACAGGTCTCAAGAACAACTGAGGAGAAACTGACAGAGAAACCGTATATAACATATACCACAAGCCGCGTAAAAAATCGAATTGCAATTTCTTCGTGCTTTAACAAATTAAGGTCATTCGTAGTCTATTATTACGAAAAGCAAGGCCAGAGTTTCGACAAGCATTTCTATTTGGTTATCTCACTGCTATCTAGCATGGCTTTCGAAGTTCTACACCTTTACCAAATTGATATTAATTTCTTTATATAAAACGGAAATATTAGTGCCACATCTAAATAAGTTTAGATTAGCAATATTTTTGTTAAAGTTCCGAACAGCGCAGTGCAGTTATAAATGAACGGGTTTATAGACAGGCGCAAAGAGACACGTCTTGTCTTTCACGAGGGGGCTATTGATTTTGATTATATTCCAACATCTAAGCTTGGTTCTGAACTCCAGTTTTCTTCAACTATTAGGAATGAAAGACGGGGAAATCCACCTTTCACGAAACCCACATAAATCTTTACCTCTCGCAGGCAAACGGCTTTTTACATGCGGCTTGCCCCCATATTCACGCAACTTTTTGACTTTGTGTTATGGTGAAAGTTACCTCCATTTATATGTGACATCTGTTTTGCTTATACTTTGATTTATGAGTGAATTTTATCTAAATTTATCTAAACGTTAATGCGAAATGAATATTTGTCTAACCTCACAATATTACTAACTTGTGCTTGTGGTCAGTTTTGCTATAATATTATATAGGTATAAAATGAGAGAAAGCTTACTAGGTTAACCCATATACGTGCAATATGTAAGAAAAAGTTACATAGTTACTTAGTTTATTGTTAATGCATAGCGAAAATGATCATTTAAACACTCATACAGGTTAAATCTTCGATATAAGCTGTATAAAACACATGCATACAGACTAAAAACGCCTGGATTGGTGAAAAATTCGAAACCAACAGTAGAAATCTCGAAGAAACAAATAGCTTTGGGTCATAAAAACGACATACATACAAGGCTATCGTCGCCTCCCTATAAACATTTCAATATTTTATACTTAAAGTAAAACGTCAGTGTTAGCAGATATGGACATGTAATAACATGTGCTGTTCATATTATAAAATATTACATTTACTAAAGAAGAAAATGTAAACTGTCTCATACAATGTTCATTAATTATTTCTGATTAAAACGTGTTTCAACTGGCTACCTTACTAACCTAGCAGAAAACATAAAAAATGGTAAGGAAATCATAAAAACATCAAATTGCATTGATCGCCTGTAGGTTTGTAGTTTCAAAATGTAAACGCACTTTCAAGCCGTTCAAGCCACTTTTCACTTTCTGCATATTTCAGCATATCTTTTACACACTAGGACACCGCAGTTAAAATACAACTTGTAACGCACATTTCATATTCCCGGGAATATATTTTTTATGTAAGAGACATAGGCTTTAACGATTGCCAATACATACTTGCAAAAAATTACATGAAAATACTTTTTGAAAAACAGCTTTCAACAAGCGAAATATCACAACTGAATTCAAAGACAATGCCATATTTCCGAAATATTATGTTAATGTAAAAAACAAAATCACAGATTTTGCCAATATTAAACTTAAATAAAGATGTTCTATCGAGTACCTTCGTATTTATTTTTTCCGCATTTAATTTTATAAATTTAAACAAGTTACGAATAGTGTTTCTGTTGGTTTATATATGTATTTAGAAGGATGTATTTTCCGGACATGAATGACCAGCCCTCCGACATGATTCCACGCTGCCCTCGTCACTCCAGCTCAGAGCCCTCCCGCCCTATAGGCGACATAGGCCATCGCCTATGGCGCCACTTGATTAGGGGGCGCAAAAACGCGAGTGAAAACAATCAGAAGAAATACCTTTGGTTGTATTCTGTAACTTTACAGGTACTAGTTGAAATTCACGACGGTTCTTGTGAATCAGACGCCAGCTAGCTAGTTAGCAGCCAGAGGCCCGTGCTGCAGACATTTAAAAAAATAAATGAACAGAGAAAAATTGTTTTCTGCTGTTCTGGGGGCAAGGGCGCTCGCCTATGGAGCGCCAGAATACCCAGGGCCGGCCCTGCTGCAGCCCGACGCTGACCATCCCTTTTCATTTATTTTACAGCAATGAGCTAATCCTAAATATATGAAAATACGTCTGTTGTCACATTAGACAGTCCTGTTAAAGTATCTGTCAAATACCGTGAGCATCTGTATATATGACCAAATTCATAACCTTTGCTTTTGTATCCCTTACTCAAGTTCACATGCACGTCCAAGTGAATTAATTCGTTACTGAGTGTGCCTATATTATGACAAGATAAAGGGAAAAATAAAGATTATGTATAATTTTATATATTTTAATATACCGGAGCAAAATAAAAGCGAAACAGCTTGGTTCCGAAACAGCTTGTAAATGGGCTTGTCGGGCTTGTCGATGATAATATAATTTCAGTGACACGTAGTAATGTTCGAGAAAGCGTAAAAGTACTGCACAGTGAGGTCTCTGGAAGTTCACTACATGAAATATACAGTAGATGCTTTTGTATCTGTCTGGGTCTGTGTGTATGAGAAGGAGAAAGAGAGAGAGGGAGAGAGAGAGAGAGAGAGAGAGAGAGAGGAGGGAGGAAGAGAAAGGGGGAAAGCTACAGGGAACCCGTGTTTGTTGTTGTCATTTTCAAAGCCTTATCTCGAAAGTTTAAATGAACCGTTATCATTAGCACTACGTCAAACTCTAAGAAAACTGACTGACCACTTATGCATCCTTGAGGTTTTTGTCTACTGTGTCAAAATAACGATTGCGAGACACTTAAATGATAAAAATGGTTTCGTCAATATACTACAATAAATAAATAAAATAAATATTAAATAAAATTTAATTAAAATACATTTAATTCACATGTATGTATTTGTGTGTGTGTGTGTGTGTGTGTGTGTGTGTGTATGGATTAGATTCCCCACAATGTAATAAAAACCTGTCATTGACGTTGTGGGGACCATTTTTCAGGTCCCGACAAAGATCTGCGATTGCAATCAAAAAGCTAAAAATGCCAAAAGTCCCGTGTTTAGTTTGGTTATTTATGTTTAAGGTTAGGGCTGAGTAGGGGTTAAGGTTGTCATGTTGAGATTAAAGTTTTCCCCAATAGAAATGAATGGAGAGCCCCACAAAGGTATAATTACAAACCTGTTTGTGTGTGTGTGTGTGTGTGTGGACTAAATTCTACAAAGTACAATTTTAATAAATGTATCCAAAGTTCCCTCAGTGAAAGACCGTTATGTATTTCTGTCGGTATATATTATAAATCCTATTTAGGAAAAACACAATCTCTCTTACCTAAAATTATTTTTGTAGTCTTTATAGTATTGCACCTTACAAAAGGGAATCTGAGAACCAACTGTCACTCTTAACCAAAGGTTATATCCAGAAATTCCCAAGACATAAAAGTAGATATTGTGTTGTTTTTTTGTTTTTGTTTTTTTTTTTTACGACGCAGCAGCCTGAGTAATAAAAACTAATAGAAATCTAAAAAGACGGGATGTTGTGTTCGCGGGATACACATAAAAGGTGGATATTAGCGCTTTTGATGATATGATGATGGCGGCCAGACTTATTTCCCACCGAGTTCTCCACTTTTTACAAATATGCAAATGTTAACTTTTTAACGTTTAGCATCTTTGGAAGAATCCAGTCGATTTTTAACGTAACTTAGCATATGTATGCTATATATGCTATGTATAGCATATATATGTAGTACCTTTCAACTCTAGAACTGACTATAAATTACATATATTACGAATGAGTTAAAGTCCTATGCCTCCCTTTAAAACAGTCATGAATGCATCATATACTCACATGTGTCACAAGAGGATAGGGCAGTTTGCACATCACTGTTGTAAATCCTTCAAAATTATAGTATACCCTAGAATGGCTATGGGATTGATTCAAGCGGTGTGTCCGAGGTTCACCATGTTATACTCCTCCGTCTGTCTCTCTCTCCCTCTCTATCTCGGGTCAACACAGCAACACTTTCCCGTGCCTCCTTTCCCCTGTCATTAATATGGCTAGAAAAAAAAACACCCAGAACACTGGCGAGGCCCATGCAAAACGGCGAGGGCTCTCACAGAAGGTACACGTTGGGAGAATCTGCCAGGTCACGGGGTTGGAAAGGTCGGCCATCTCGGCTGAAATAAACCTAATGGGATAGAAAATGTGACCCTTGCGTGAACTCGGCCTTCTCGTCGTTACCCCCAAACTTCAATAAAGTACCTTTTCAGCTTCGCGCCGTGAAGGCGACAGGGACGAGAAAGAGATGGAGGGACGCTTCGTTTTTGGCGTGCACATCCATTTCTCTGCGCTGTCCAGCTACATAATGGCTGCGGGATGGCGGCCTGGGCCGTTGCTGAACGGCCCCCGAAAGTCACGTCCAAGTCAGGCAGATGCGTGCTGTTATCAGCACGTTATTTCGAAGACAACAACTTCCCGAACAATTCCTTATTTCAACGCGTAATTTTAGCCATGGAAATGTATTTATATAAATATACAAATGTCAAAACCAGAATTTTACAAAGGCGATCACAAATAATTTCAGTCTCGGTCGAAAATGATTAATGGTCTGAAATACCTCAATCCTTTGTGCTTTTCAGCGCCCCACCTAGGACGCCGTTGTGTAATCTTCATTCAAGTCACACAGATTTATAATTTATCAAGCACTGTGAGGTTTTTCGTAGTGTTCGTCTTTGTTTTATTTTCTGGCAAATGTACGTGATTGGTCTTTGGAATCTACGATTCCAACAACAGTTATAAGCCGTAGGGTTTATTAGTGTGCCGAAGAAATCCATAGTTCTGGGTAGTCGAAATGCAGAAATATATTTTGAATGAAAAGTATTCTGTTATCGAAACTGGATTTGTAGAAAAGACGGGTCAAGTAAAACCTCACTTGAGAAATAAAATGCTAATATATTTTAGATATAATGTAATTATTGTGTTGTGCCCGGTATTCACCTGCATTGAAGCATTTCAGCATTGTTTCTTTCGCAGACGCTTTATGCTTATGTGAGAGAGCGGGATTGCATCTTTGGAAGAATCCAGTCGATGTTTGGATACGCTTATTACGGATAAAATGACGGTGACGTAGCATCTCCGCATTACAGGCGCCACTTTCAAAAGATGAACTTCTCCATCGGCTGTAGTTTAAATATTCTACTCCACCACAGTGTGAAGATTGTCCGGTGTGCAAAATCCCATTGTCCGTATTAAAATAATGATTGTCTGCGGATTCTGTTTAACAACTAATGTTTTATAATAACCTTCAGGTTTGTCTAGAGTTATTGGGCTATAATCTCGATACATTTGTGCGATGCCAGTCAGTACTGTCACGCAATCGTTAAGGGAAATATAATTCTTAAAACTTATATTTAGATTAAGAAATGAGACTTTCTATAATCACCTACAGATAAAAATAAGATAACTTAATCTTTCGTTTTATATAGCCGTATACATTCATGGGCATTTGAGGTGATGTAAAACAATGTATTATTACTCAAACATTGCATTTTTGTTATTAAAGGACGCGTGTGGTTCTTTTAACTAATGGAAACGATTAAAATGTAGAAATGTCATAACATTTTATGTAAAATCAGGGGCACAGAATGGCAACGGGCCTAATCATTGTAAGTAGGCTAGAAGGACCAACTCCTCTGTGATGTTTTGCAATTCCTTTTGGTGTGGAATCGCTCGCTGCCCCGAAAACAAATTACACAGTGGCGTGAATACTCTTGATCTTAACAACACACAGCATTAATCATGTATGAATTGAGGTTAAAATCTATTTTAGATAGCGCGTTCAGTTTTGTTGCTATGTCTGGAGCTTGCACTAAAGAATTAAAGCTTAAGGTCTTGAACTAGGCCCCCCCTCTTTACCAGGCACGTAAACTATAATTAATGGCACATTCTAGATACGCGATGGTTATGAATGTAGGTTGTGTAGGAGAGGCAAGCTCTTTGAATTATAATTATGCACACGAAGTAGTGCCAGCGAAAGCCAGTTACTTGCAAGGTAAAATACGTATTTATATTAACAACAACAACGCAGTTCATGTAGCCTAATCTAAAAGCGAAACCCCCTCGATACGTAGTCTTTTGCTTCTACAGCTTCCATACTTCGGAATTGACTTTTTGGTACGTCGTGTAAAGAGAAAGACGTCCACTCCAGTCAAGACCGAAGAGGTAGCCAAGTGTGTCTAGTGTTCTAAAAAGGATTATAACTTTACTCAGTAAAGAGACGTAATTCGTTCCAAATATTTCTTAATGAAGTTCTTACACGGAACGCCACATAAACCAGCGCTGTCACGTTTTCTATAGGCCCCAGATCTAGGGGCGGGTTTAATAACTGATCACAACCCCTTCTGTCACGTAAATCGCCACAGTTTTTTTTTATCCTGCAAATGTTAATATATCCCTTAAGTGGGACTGTGACTTTATTTTTTAATTTTAGGCACAAACGGAATATGGCACTGGATAGTGGATCTCCCACAATCATCAGATTTCAACAATTAAAGAGAGATTTTTTTTACATATAAAGCTGCCCCCGCCTCATCACTTATTAAATTCAACGCCTCTGGATTTCAGGTGGACTCGTGGCAATTCTCCTATGTTAAATGCAAATATAAAACACAGAGATTTGAACCAGTAAAGATAAAATGAAAATCACGTATATGAAACTAATTGACACCCACTGTTTTATTGACCACTATGATTACCACAAATACACTAAAACTTTTTTATTGCATTTCACAACGATCTGCTTAAATCAGCCTAAGTCACAACGTTATCATCACAAAACTAAATAATGAGTTTAGTCTGATTTTCGCAATACGCCAAAAAAAAACCTCACAGCATTATCAATATTTTCAGATAAACAACTACGTTCAATGTCAGTAGCTTTGTATTTTCTGGTTTTCACATAAAAAAACAAATGTCACTCCAGTCTTGTTTGTAAAATGAATTTTACAATTGTGCATTTAATAACCTAGACACGGAGACGACCGAGTTACCCACAATAACATTTTCTTAAAAATGTCCTTCTTTCACCTTCATCCAAAACATGTTTTTTTTTCTTAAAAATCATTCTGGTATTTCAATTTCGAATAAATTAAAACCTGCGTAGCGTAAAAACCACCCGCTGGAATTCGCATTAATCCGTGCTATATAACATGCATTTTATATAACTGTGGACTTAAAGGAAGACCTTTTGTTTATTTTTTCCAGATTTTTACGCACAAGAAAACAACGAAGAACCAAAATATATTATATTCTATAAATAATCAGTCTCAATTCTCTCTCTTCTTGAAATAGTTATGTCTTATAACCTTGTAATATCCTCGACACGTTCGGCTCCGGACACCCGGGGGATTTCCTCGGACGCGGCCACGGTGTTAGAAGCCGCAGCAGCCGCGACAGCGCCGGCTGATGTGGTTGTGTTGGACCCAGAGGGTACGCCTGTGGAAGATGAGGATCTGACTTTGGTGTTGGGTAGCCTATGGTCTTTTTTCCACTTCATCCTGCGGTTCTGAAACCAAATTTTGATCTGCCGTTCGGAGAGAACCAATGAATGAGCAATCTCGATGCGTCTTCGCCGAGTTAGGTAGCGATTATAGTGGAATTCCTTCTCCAATTCTAAGACCTGCTGGCGCGTATAAGCAGTTCTAGACCGCTTGGGTTCCGCTCCATTGTAACTGGCGTTCACTGGAAAGAGGAGAGGTAGAGAAAAAAAGAGAGGAAGAAAGGGAGTAAGGAGGGAAGGAGGGGTACACCAAAAGCGGCATGAATTGAGATGCGAATGGAAGTGATTGGGAAAGGGTAATGTTACGCCTAGTATGTTTAGTTAAATTCACCTAAAATTCGTCATGAGAACTTGTTTAATGGCCCCATATGGGGGGATGGGGGCATTTATGTTGAAAGAGGCTCTAAATTATTTATGCAACATTAAAAATCCGGGATTTTTTTCCGTGTCCATTCTTCCTCTCTCCCCTCTCATACACATACATAACAGGAAAAGCCACATGGCAATACGGCTGCCCGGAGTGGCGCTCTGCTATAAAATTTATGGTGGGTGTAATTACCAACGCAAGTCGTAAATCCGCCTCAATTGTGCCATTTCAAAGGCTTCTCTCCTATCGTGGCAGGGGCTGGTTAGGAGATGTGGGCAAAATAAAGAGAGAGAGAAAGGAGGAGGAGAAGATAGCGCGAGACAGAGGAAGACAGACACACAAGTTTCCTACCGGTGCTGACATGAATTTTCTTCATCCAAGGGTACACTACGGGTTGCTTTGAAGAGGCTGTGCTGTTTGGATGCTCCGGTGTAGCTTGGCTGCAGGCGGTGGACGCAGTCGCTGGGGTAGAGGGGGACGTGGGTAACGGTGGGGGTTCACATGACGCTGCTTGTCCTTTCCCAACAAGCAGGTGCCCGGAATGGGGTAGCCCATGCCCTCGTTGAGTGTCAGGCTCGGGGATATTTGGACAGTTATACTGGCGCTCCTGGTAGCTCCCTCGCGGAGGAAACAACTCCTGATGGTGATGCTGGTAACCAGTGTCCCTCGTGCGATTGTAGTATTCGGGGCTGTGGTCTGGAATGTAGCTGTTTTGCGAATATTCCTCGCATGGAGGAAATTTCGGATCGATGTAGTTAGAGTCCATCAAATACGAGCTCATGATCATTAATTTCTGGAGTGGAAAATAATTTTTCTAGCTTTGTCGTTTTTCTGCTCCATAAAGCCCTCCTACTAGCGAGCGACCCTGTAAAGTTACTTTTACCACGTGATTGAGCCGCCCAATAGCAGAGGGAGAGGCAGTCCCCGGATAAGGAACCGATGCTCTGTCCAAGTGCGCCCACTCCTTTCGCCATCGTGCGCCTAATTGGCGGTGTATGGGCCTGCGCGTGTCCTGTGAAAGTGGGGCACAGACACTTCAATAATTGGGTTACCATGATGATTCAGAAATTGGTTCAATATAATGGGGTAAATGTATGTCTAGTTAGCTATGCTAAACTGGACAGGCAGATCACTCAGAGTGGACGCATTGGACAGGTAACGGTAATCTGAGCAATAACGCATAACACAGAAGAAAGGAAAGTAAGTTAATTAAGTCTTGAAACAGAAACAATCACCTTCCTGTGAAGTGTTCAGATTACTTGCAATGCACGTTCGATTAGGGGTTTTTCCTTCTGTATAACATGCATATGGTACAACAGTTAAGGTGCGTGATTCTCTATGTGCATGTCTACATCCCTGCATCTCCAACAAGAATTATTTATTAAAATAATTTCATGTAATGAATCTAACCACATCCTGTGTTTTGACAGTTGAAATTGTGTGTAATTCCGGGGATGTGTAAATCAGTCAATACGAATAAACGAAAGACACATCTATTAGTTACAACATCCAGACGTTTATCGTTTGCGACGATTACCCGTGCAGATACACAAACAGGTATTTTTAGACAGAGAGAAGCGTCCAAATAAACGTCGCCACTTTCGTTTATGCGTCCACTGGCCTTTTAACGGTCTTTAAGTGTAAATGTAATTCATATAAAACTGCCGTAGCCTACATTAAATGAATCGTCTGGAATTTTGCTGAGTATTCATTCATGTTGTTATATTTTGTTTTGTTTCATTAGCCACGTTTACTTTTGAAGGGTTTACAAAGCAATGGCGACACCATTGTTTCCTTTAAACTTTGCAACTTCCAACGCAAGTATGGAAACCAGCAAGCGGAGAACGGGAAAGGACCAGTAGCAATGATTTAAATAATCGCTATCATCGCGTCATATTTTATTCCATTACTCATGACGCTAAAACGCCACATGCATTTAGCGGTTTATGGTTTGTTTATTAGAGTCATGCGTTTTGACAATTCCAGTCATTGTGTGAACATTTTCGCATTTTATTACGCCGTAAATGCAGTAAATCAATCACTTTAAAATGATCTTTGGCCTTCACTTGATTTACTGGTTGCACGAAGCTTTGCTCATCACGATGTTACCATGAGTAAGATTATCAGTCCGTCTGTCTTTAGTATTCTACTTTTGTTTCTTTGATGTTTCGTTGTTTAATCTTCAGAATTCATAATATTAAACAAATATACATAAGCATGTCAATGAACGCCTCCTTACGTTTCTTACACAGTTTACGACAAACGGGAAGCATGCATAATTCTAAGAAAAAGTCAAAGATGAATGAAGAATCGAGTATTGCTTTTAAATCGCCTATATATTCCTGTAGAGGCTCATTTGCGATTAGCAATTGTTCACACAAATTCGGTTCTACAGGGTATACATAGACGACTAATAACAGACGCGCACGTTACAGATAACAACGGCTATTTATGAAAGAAATATTTGATGAGAAGGTTATGTGGAGTAGTGTCCAAAAATGTTCAACAAAGCTTCAATGAGGCATTCAGCATATATTATTTAAGCACAATTTATTATTTGAGGATAATTGTTATCAGACGAATTTGTAAATTAGGTTATTAGACATGACGGCATCCTTTTTGCTTAATCTGAATGGCACATCAATGCTATACTGAAATATGATTTGTCAGACTTATAGGTTATTTGAACAAACACGACAAAAATGAATATTAATTTCATTGTAATAATCTGAGGACTATGGATTTGTGAAATATACTAAATCAATTTAAGAACACATTTAGAATCGCGTGCTATTCCAAACAAAGAAGAGTAACTGCGTTAGCATACGGGAGACCGGGTACTTTCTAATATTTATAAAATACAAATTGTAAGTCAAAAGTAACATAGGAGAGAATCCATATTAATGAAAACCTAACTTATCAAAAAAAAAAGAAAGAGACACGAGAAAGCGAAGTCTGCCGTAGTCTTTTTCTTTACACAGGCTGAAGTCTAATGTTCGTACAAATTACATTTCAGATAAAGACCCGTCATTTCAGGACAGCATCATTCTAACCTCTCCCTTTCTGCTTTCGTTTAGGATAGCTGGCTTATCGATACTGGAGAATTGACATGCCTGGTTGAGGTGTGATTAGGACACATGCGCACGCGCGTTCACACTCGCGCGCGCGCACACACACACACACACTCCCTCTCTCTCTCTCTCACACACGCACAAACAATTTGCGTGACCGTGTATGATACAAAGCTCCCTCTTTCACTTTCAAATTCTATGTAATCCCAATCTTTGGTGTGGCCCCCACAGTATAAATATTCAGCCACGAACGCGGTATACACAAAGCGGTCGCGTGACAGAGGAGATGAAAAATAAGTTTCTATTGTTCCCAGGGGTTTTATTGTGCTAGCCATTACCATACTGACCGCTCGGTAACCTACCGGCTCTCCCGCCAGAATTATCAATCTGACTCCTGCACATACTAACGTTAAAGGGCACAAATAACGGATTTTATATTATAATCGATATGTAAACTCAACTTTGTAAAACGTATTTATCCAGTGTTACCAGAAATTGCCGTAAAATGACAAACTAAACTTCTGATAGTAACATTATACTTTTGTTTATCAACTCAAAGACAGTGATTTTAGCAGTGATTCAAAAAGAAGGTAAATAACTGTGTTTTCTATCAACATAAGCAGTAATGTAATCTTAATGGAGCAGAGACCACAGCGCCGGACAAAACGTTTACTCGAATATCTATTGCGCATTTGCAAATTTGCAGATGCAGTTTTGACTTCTGTGCACCTTTACCAGTCTGAACACGACCCAGGAAGCCCCCACCCCCAGCCAAGCCCACCAGTGTCCTGGACGCATTTTAATAATACTTAGACAGCCTGACCCCCGTTTCACCTCCCGCGTTTGACTTATTCCAATAGTTCACTGCCAAGGAGTTATTGATGAGGGAACACCAATGAAATCTGTCTCCACACAAATGGCTTTTAGATCTTGCACCTAGTTCAATAACTAGTTATAATGTAGAAATAGAAAAATGAAGCCCCGAGGCGAACTAATTTAATGTTTCATTTGTATGTTGGAAAAATCGTAAAGCTTTTTGTATCGTCTGTATTGCATGCGTTCACACACACACACATATATAACACATTTACGTACTCTCTCTCTCTCTCTCTCTCTCTCTCTCTCACTCACTCACACACACACACACACACACACACACACACACACACACACACACAAAAGATAAAGACAAACAACCCCCCCCCCCCCACTTGAGGTCCCTGTTCCTAAGCTGTCAGCTCAGTCCCTATCTCCTGCTCACTAAAAGCCTATCAACAGGAATAACGGAACACGTGGCTTTGTGGGAGCCGGGAAAGGGGGGGGGGGTTGGGGGCGTGGTTTGTAGTGGGGAGGGTTGGGGCGTGTCACATGACCTTCTCCCTTGGCAAAGCTCACCTTGCAACACGTGTTAGCCACAGCCTGAGCTGCAGCAGAGGTGACCTGAGGGGGGCGCTGATACCACTACCTCAGCAGGGCTCTGCCCATCGGTGACCGGCCGTTACGCCCGTCGCCCCACACGTGTAACGAACGTCAACTTCTTCCACCTGGCAGCGCTCTGGGGCCCAAAACGAAACCAGTCGCTTATCCGGCAGCCATTTCAGAGCCAGTCACATGCAGTACGCTAAGGGAACGAAAAACTGTATTCGCCATTTGCACAAGTACTTTGGAATGCTTCTCGTCACATGTCCTATCAGGCTCTCTGGTGAGACACACACTCATAAACTGCTGAGTGCAGAAGCAGCCATTTATCTGCTGTCCCTGGAGCATGTTGGGGGGAGATTGGGGCCTTCGTCAAGGGCTCGCTGGAAGCTATTCTGTTGAGGACAGGACTTGAACCCACAACCATCTGCTCCCAGACACAGGTGACTAATCCACTGAGCCTCATACCACCCAAGCAAAGGGGTGACACGGGAAAGGAGGGGAGTGGCCAGGAGGAAATTGCCGTTCCACAAAAAAAGCAGATGTGTAGCTAGTGAAATTTGGCGCTTGAAGTTATATAATTAGCCTCTGAGGTTATAGATGGCCGAGTTTTACACTGAGCTCTAGGAACACCGATAGCTGCTGATTTGTGTGAAACGGTGAGAAATTCCGGTTCCTTGGCGGGTTTCGTGCACCTATGTGTGAACCGCAGGAAACAGGAGACACTGCCTGACATCTGAGAGTGATCACTGCACTTCGCGCGTTAAATGTGGCCTTTATCTCACGCCAAGCCGAACCACAAGGCACCTCTGCCACTTGAGGCAACATCACATAATCCGATGGCCTGGAGCCAACAGCGATTTATTCCTCTGTTAGATTGTCAGGGAGTCTCCTGGTAATGCGGCGATCGTGAAGACTGCAGAGTCATATGTCGATAGGCAGCTCCTCAGATTCCCTGGCTTATCTGTGTTCATTTAATTGCGGAGAAGCTTATGGCGCAGCAGGCTAAGCCTCTGTGACTGTGACCAGAAGGTTATTGGTTTGAGTCCTGGCCTCCGTATTATATTCACAGCTGCGGACCCGTGAGCAAGGCCCTTAACTGCTGCAGGTCGCTGCCCTTCACTGCCAGGTTTGTTCTCACCTACGTGTCCCATGCAGAACAAGACAGCATAGGCAGAAAAGAGAATTTCCACATGGGGGTCGATAAAGTATCATTAATGTTATGGACCATCGGACCACTGGTTTCATCTACAGGGAGCCTGAGACTCAATCAGATACGTCAAATTTCACCCAGCCAAAATGGTGCAGTTCACCAGTGGTTTGTGAAGATCTTTATTAATCCTGACCCCTGCCAGCCAGGGTGCCACTCACTAAACGTGGCATCATTATTTGCATGACTTGCCTTGGCTGCACCCCAAACCTGAACCTGTGGGGATCGGAGATTAACCATCGTGAGTCACTCAGACATTAAATTCAAGACACTGGCTACAGTTTGAACCGTGACAAAACATTCTTTGTTACCATGGAGCTCAACCCCTAATTTATTGTTCTGAGACGAAACTGGGCATTCAGCACTAATCAGTGACCCTGAGGCTTCCAGACAAACATCCTGTTTATGAGCAGAAAGTAGCAGAGACCGAAACACCCAGATGCTGCACGAGGCAAAGAGCGATGAGGTTAAACTGCCCATATCCTTGAGCCGCTTGGTAAAACTTTGATCTGTTTCCTAAAATTGGCTCTGTTTGTTATTCGAGGCCTGAAATACCAAGATCTCTCTTTCCCAGGGTTGTTAAGTTTACACAGTGACCTTTACCCTCCTATATAAACATGACAACCTTACAGAATTCACCAGAGAAGAGAGATGCCATGTAACCTGCTGTCTGCATTCGGATGCGTGCAAATTTGAGAGACAGGCAGAGGATTCAGCTCAATCCGTGCAAACAAATACCTTTCTTATGTGTAATATTCCGGAGAAATCATAAATTCTGCTTGAGAAAAAGTGTAATTAGCTGTCCGGGGGATGGTGTGTGGCTCAGTGGATGCTTGTGATCAGAAGGTCGGTGGTTCAAATCCCAGGGCTGGCAGAGTGATTTCACAGCTGGGCCCCTGAGCAACCCTGGAACCCATCAACCGTTCCGCTCTGCTTTCACAGAAAAAATGAAATAGATTGGCAATGCTGTATTTCCTGAAACTCTATTACATAATACGGTTTCCATATGAACTTTAGGGCACTGCGGCTTGTTCACTGCACACAGTGAAGCGTTACTGAGGCCCTAAATCTCAGAACATTGCCCGAACCTGTACAGCTCTCTGTAGCTGTAGCTTCAAGGTCGTAAAGCATCAAAGCGTCGCGGTGAGCGTGAGGCTGGGGGCGGCATGACGCTCAGTAGGTTAGGACTCAGGTCCTGTGGTTGGAAGGTCACTGGTTTAAATCCCAGGGCCAGCAGACCGATGCTGCCTTTGGGCCCCTGGAGCGAGGCCTTTAACCTCCCACCCCCTCCCCCGCTCTTGGGGCACTGCGCCCTGGCTGACCTGGTGCTATGACCCCCCTTGTTTGCTCTCACTTACACGTGTGCCTTATGAAGATGGGGTAGGCGAAAAGGGAATCTTCCCACAGGACGGAATAAAGGATCTCTCTTCTGTTCGAATTGCTCCTAGTGGCAGCTTAGAACCTTCCAGAATGGTGGCACTCCTGTCTGTTTACACCAGCTCTAGCTGGCCGACAGCATGAGCGCTGCCTCCACCCAGCTGTCCACCTCCACTCTGTGCTCCGTCTGCGCAACCAGCCACCTTCCTCTCAACAGGGCCTTGGATCGTGGGGTCAGATCAGGACTGATCGCAGCACACGGGTGACTCTCCCGTGGCAGTCATCCATCAACCTATTCTCCTCCTCTTACCGGGGGGGTCCAGGGCACAGGGACTGCAGGCCGAGCAGGGATGCCCAGATCTCCCTCTCCCTAACCACCTCCTCCAGCCCCACTGGGGAATACCAAGGCATCTGCCCCATGGTCCCCACCCCGTTGCACATGCACAAAGCGTTTCCCCAGGGAGAAGCCAGGAGGCGTCCTGGTCGGACATCTGAACCGCTTCAGCTGGCTCGTTCAGGGACACATGCGCAAACACTGAGGCTTATATGTACGGACGTTCCGGCGCCACCTGCGTATGTACACAGCACACTGCACACAGGAATCCCGGCCTAACAATCGGGGTTAAGCTCCCCGTCTTTCTCTCCTGGCTACGCACCCGCACACACTAAGCCCCCTTTGTGCCAAACTCCGGCCCGCTGTCTGTGCCACACGCCCATAGCCGAGGGAAGCTCATTCAGAGACAGACGGGGCCGTGATGTCACGTTGTCCCCTGAATGGGTACGCCAGGGCTGGATCTTCTTTCTGGCCGCTTCTTTGTTAGCCGCAACATTTAAAAAAACACCGCGGGATCTCGTTTCAAGCGCACTGTGTCCGAAAAACAATGCGATAGCTCTCGCTCGCCACTGACCCATTCATTCCCGTTTCGGTTCTGCCTTGTTTACTGGCAATTGCTACAAAACATCCCGAACAGGCTGAGACAGGATGAATGAGGAAGTGGAGGAAGGTGTTAGCTGGCTGCTAGTTGTCCTGTTAGCTGGCTGCTGGATCTCGTTCCAGGGGCCTCTAGGCTCCTGTGGCCTTGCAGTGAGTATTTCCCTGATACCAGCATCAAATTTTCATTTAGTTGCTAGCTAACATTTTTCGCCGAACGCTTATATAATTCATGTCTTTATTTTTGCTGGAGAGGTTCAGGTAAAGGACCTAGTTCAAGGGTACAAGAGCAGAGTCCTTGCAGAGCCTAGAACTGATAACCAGTACACTATGGATCTATTCCCTGTTGCACTACTTGCCCACATATTATTATTATTATTTGCAGATTGCAAAAATTAAAGAAAGCAAATCAACAACTCTAACAAGGTTCTGTTGGTTATTCAAAACACTTACTTTGTTAATTTGGTCATTAGTCCTCTTCCTTAATCTGAAACCTAGGGCAGCGTTCAGAAACTGTTCCCCGAACACGTTCTCGATGCTCAAAGAGCCACATCTGAGGGAAGTGGCTGTTAGTCTAGGTGGGACTTTGACCTGTTGCAGTATTTACAAGAGAGCGACGCTCACGTGCAAATCGATCAACATGGCCAGGCAAACAAGAGCCCTGCATTTTGAACGTCTAGGTCAGTGTTTCTCAACCTGATCCTCAGGGACCCACGGGACGGTACACATTTTTGTTCCCTCCCAGTTCCCTAACAGACAGTCCCAGTCCCCCTACTGGAAGCTGGGAAGGAGCAAATCTGTGGAGATGTCTGCTGGTCTGAACTGCGAAACACTGCTCTAGATAACATCCATTTCGCAAAAACACAACTTTTAGGTGGTAAAGATGGCTGCCATTTCAGCTACAGATATTTCACCAAAAGCAAGATGGAGCGGGGACTGTTTTAAAATCATTTGCAGCTCTTTGATGAGACCTATTTTTATCAAACCCTCCGATGGGCTGGTTTGCATAAACTCCAAAAACTCTAAGTCAGTAATTGTATTATTTCATTAAATTTCGTAAGTACAATCCGGCACCCACTCAGCCGAAGAAAAGAGCTACAGAAATGAGTCCATTAAGGCCTGAAAGTAACCCAACTAGAATGATTAATCTGAGTCTTGGCAGACGGAGGAAACGCTTAATGTTCTTAATGCATCCGTGCGCAAACATTTCAAGGCAAGGGGATGGAAACAAAGACACCATCTTGTCAGGATGGATTTTGGCAGGACGGTATGTAGCTGTCAACTGTACTGACGCCTCGGAAAACACTGGGAAGGCCGGACCCAGGAACCACGCCGACGCCCCCCTGTGTCTCCCGGACCGTTTGCAGCTGAACCCGACTGCACTCGGAACATCTTGCCTTTGGCAGTTTCTCCTCCTCTGCCATGATTCCCCTCCGAAAAAATGCATCGCTAACAAGAACCTGGTGCGGGAGCATGTTCAGTCCCCGCGAGGCATTCCGCGGCGACCTATGCACAGGGCCGTTTATGTGTACACGGGCAGACGCACGTGTCTATGCAAAAGTCAGAGCGGAATGTTTATCTGCAGTGATGTCATAATGAGGAATGCTTACATCAGCTTTAATCCGCGTTTCATCCAGGGGTTTCCGAGGCTCTGCTGAATATCTGGACACCATCTGGTGAGGGATGATGAAAACAGAAAGGCCAGTGATTTGCACGGGGGTTGGCTGTTGTGGCTGGGGGTGATTAAAACCCTCTTGGTCTATCGCCCCTTGCGTCATGGGTGAGGTATTGAGCACATCTCGACACGGGATTTGCTCTCCCCGTCGACGGAGGCCCGCTTCGTTGTTGAGGGCACCGCTGCGGGATGAATGATGTCATTTGTCGCGTTTCACAAACAGAGCAAAGGAAGGCGTGCTCCCACTGTCTGTTCAGACTTCTGGAACAGAGGGAGCCCCTTTTTCCCATGGTGCCTCCAGGCTTGCATCCCATGAGTCACTGCCTCAATAGAGGCACGTGAAATAAATATAGACCTTGCCGTCTGCAATGTGCTGGTTCACAGGACGACTGGGGTGTGCAAACCTTCGGGAAGGGAGCTTGTTTCGGCCTTCCTCGTTAAAAAGAAAAACCCCAGGCAGGTTAATCCAAATCTGCTCGGAGGGGAAGCGTCCAGCAGCATTTTCAGCCTGGCTCATCCAGTGCCTGTCATCAGTTCCTACCGGCGGAGCCTGTTACCTGCCCCTCCAGAACCCTCCTGTGTCCTTTGCTTCAGCTCTGCTTCGTGCTTTTTCTACAGCACTGTTTTCCAACCCGGCCCTTGGGAACCCATAGATAGTCCAGGCAGGGAGCTCCAGTAGGGAGCTTGGGAGGGAGCAAAAATGTGGACTGTCTGTTGGTCCCCAATTAGGGCCGGGTTGGGAAGAACTGATCTACAATGTCATTATTTCCCAAACCTATTGAAAAATAAGGTGTGAGTAGTAAAATGCTACATAATCCAGGTATAGGTTCTTTGGACAAAGACGAAACCTGTTTGTTTGTAATATCCTGATGCAAGGAGGGGCTGGAATCATGCTTACAGTCAAAAAAGTATGTATGGTCAAAAGAATTGGGACAGCTGGCCGTTAAACCTGCAGGAACTTCTGACATCCCATTGTAAATCCACAGGCATCAATGGCTGCGTTCACACTGCCAACCACATCATTCAATTCTGATTTTTTGCTCAGATCGGATTTGAATGAATTTCACATTCATAACTACAGTTGACCTGTATCTGTGTCTGTAATGTGAATGCATCGGTCCTCGGAAATGTTACGCATGCGCACATTGATTCGTTTTTACACGAGTAAAAAGTTGGTCGTAAAATTGGCACGTTTTGCGGCCATGACCGCTGCGCCGATCGAGTCTTTTGCCTCCTTAAACGTTGACTTCAGGCTTTTTATTTTTCTTTGGCATTGTAGCCACGTTCGTTTGTGTCCACTCTGTGCCATTTCTTTGGCAATTATTTCAATTACTACTCTATTACGATAGGTTCCTTCTAGTTTAGCTTGAACAGATTAATTTCCCCAAATATACAGTAAATCCCCAACTTCTCCATCGTTTCACTGACTGTTATTACAGCTCTCCTCCATTTTTACCTTCCCGCACTGGCGATGCAGGCTGATGATGTCAGCGCATGTCTATAAGCAAAAAGCCACATGAATTCCGATCTGAGCGTCACCTTCAGGTCGCATGGCCATGAATCTGATATGTATGAGATTCAGTACCACATATGAAAGTGACACAAATATGATTTGAAAAGATCAGATTCGCATGTCCGCACAGCCCTGAAAAGATCAGGTATGTGTCACATTAAGGCAAAAAATCCGATTTGAGTCACTTCAACGTGACAGTGTGAATGTAGCCAATATGGAGTTGGTCCCCCCTTTGAAGTCAACAGAAGTGTAGCCCTTCTAAAAAAGTTTTCCGCAAGAATTTGTAATTTGTGGGAATTTTGGCCCGTTCTTCCTTGAAGAGCATTGAGGTCAAGCACTGATGCTGGAAATGAAGGTCTGGCTTGCAATCTCCATTCTAGCTCATCCCAAAGGTGTTCCGTGGGGTTGAGGTCAGAGTTCTGTGCAGGCCAGTCAAGTTTTTTCATACCAATCTCACCCAATCATGTCCTTATGGACCTTGCTTTGTGCTCTGGGGCACAATCGTGCTGGAACAGAAAAGGACCTTCCCCAAACTGAGCACACAAAGTTGGAAGCATAGAATTGCAAAAAATATCTTGTTACACCTTTGGCAATGGACCTCAATGAAACACCTGAATACAATTTGTGTCCCAATACTTTTGTCGATATGTCTACATCTGAACATTTTGCCCTTTTTTTGTTCTGTATATTACGTATATTATGCTTGAATCTGATCATTGGATCTCAAGTGACAATTCAATTCAATTCAATTCAATAATTTGTTTTTATGGAATGCCCTTTCTTGTCTCATAAGGACTGATTCCATAAAAACTAGGGGCAGCTGCTAAAATTAGGTTTCAGCTCTAAAACGATCATGGCTGCAGGCACAAGGCCTAGGCCTGCCCCCCACCCCCCACCACCTTCCTACGATCCCTCTGCACCCTCTGCTTCTGCCTGCAGGCGTCCCCTGTAATTTAACCTCAGCCTTTACTGCCCTGTGAGCTGCCGCCTGGGGCTGTTACCCTCCCGCTCCACTTTGCCGTCTCAGACCTTCTCCTGAACCCGCATTGACAAATTAAACAGCAGAATGTTTCTCTGCTTGGGGGCTGTCGGCGGCAGGATCTTCAGCCCCTCCCTACATGCACCCCCAATCTTCAAGGCCGCAAACCAGCTGTTTATTTCCATTGTCACTTGTCCTCTTTAGCCTCAAGTTGAAGAGTCCACATAAGCATATAACTCAGATGGATCTCCGGTTTGAGCTGCTCCACGTTCTGCCTCTTTCTGGGATCTCGGCCTGTGAGTTCAGAGAGCTTTAGGGAGATGCACCCCGACCAGCTAACACCCCAGAAGGGGTGACTGTGTGAGAAGGACACCCCCTACTAGGGATCCCACACAGAGATTCCCCGAACACCCCCACTGCTAACCGGCCGGCACAGCATGGCTGACCAGGAGTTTACTACTCTGTCCCCTAACCACACCCAGATTCTTGTAATTCTCCATATGCAGAAACACAACCCCCCCCCCCCCCCCCCCCCCCCCCCCCCCCCCCCCCCCCCCCCCCCCCACCGCCGCCGACCGCCGCTCCGTTTGGCGGGCGGGCCGGCGTCCGGTCGTCTTTTCTC
>JAABNY020000037.1:950037-962738 GCA_015164015.2 Brevimyrus niger
TGCCACCGCGTCCCCCCACCCTCCCCTGGATTGGTCTTCTGCTTCCCTCGCCAAAAACCCCCCCCCCCCCCCCCCCCCCCCCAAACACGCGGTAGAGAGAACAGGGCTGGTCAGTCCTGGAGCAGTTTGGGTCAAGGGTTGGCCACCTATGATGCTTGACCTCTTCACTGCAACATCTACATCCTCCTCAAAGTCATTCTCTTTAAGGAGATTATGTCTCTGGTCAAATTGCTCATTTCCTCAGCAACTGAGACTGGGGCATTTCTAGGCATTTTTTAGAGTGGTAGGGCGGGATTGCAAATTAGGAAATTGTTTCAGAAAAACAGTGTTAGAAGACAGTTTTATACTGGCAAACTTTTTTGCATGGATAGAACTGAACAATTGTATTATCTCAGGCATGAACTATTCATTTAACAGTATTTATTCGTAACAAACATTGCGATGTGTTCTACGCTTGCTCTCAGCTTGAATGTATAGATTGTTTAAATCCTGTTTGATCACTAAGATAACATTCTCAAACCTCACATCTCGATGTTTACACCTTTATTGGTAGCTTTTAGGAGAAGCGATTATGCCTTTGATCTTTAAAACAATAAAGTCACAGCTCTTTACTAAACTGCATAAGTTAGCAAATTGTAGCTAAATCTATTTATAGCTAAATTCCACTCTTTAAAACATATGGATAGTAACAGGGCTCAGATCCAGTGACCAGCATTGTTGGGTTGCCAGGGAGTGATTGATAGTGTTCTGATCCAATAGCAAGCATTGTCAGGTTGCCTGGGAAGGAATGACTGCTCTCTGGTCAAATGATACGGGGCACTGTAAGATTGAGAATATTCTACACCAATGCTGTTAGGGGGACACCAGGGAGGGCGGGTACCTCCTTCTAGACCCGCCCCTGTTTGTATGCTCCAGCTTTTATTGGAATTCCTAATTCTTTCATTTACTTTTTGTAGTAAAACAGCACCACGCCTTCCCTGGTATCCGGTGTGTTGAAATGCAGTGTTAAGAGTCTCATTTAATTATTTGTCTTTATTTTCTGGAAGTACAATAACTGAAATTTTGTTTTTGTGTTACATGCATATATGCCCAATACTGCATTAAAAATCATCTCTCAAAGTTCTCCTCCCACCGTGACTCTTCGTAAATCTTGGGTCAAACATTTAAGGTAGAATGGCTCTGACCCCCGGGTTAGGGTCTTGCTCAGGAACCCAATAGCGGAAGTACCCTGTTGACCGTGGGATATGAACCAGTCACCTTCTGATACACAGACACTGTGATCTGAAGTGCTGAGCCAGACCGCAGCCCCAAAGATAACAGCGACAGGATGCGGACACTTCCTCCTCTGTGTGTGGACGCTCCTTCTTCCTCGGCTTACGGTATAAGCACTTGTCGGCGTTTTCTTCTTTCATCTCACAGAACTCAAGGCTTCGGCGCAGCTCAGCTGACGAGTCCCCGCAAGCCGTTACTCCTGCTGCTGGAGTCCTGCAATGGAACAGCCCGACAGGGCGGCGATCCAAGGGGGTACCGTAGAGAGTGGAGGTCCATTTTTTTATGTAGAGAACCCCCCTCCCCCAAATTGTCCCACCCCCAAAAATGTTAGGATAGATTTGTCAAAACCAGAGCTGTGCTGTCATGTTTAGGGGGCTATGGCAAGGGACAGACTTAACTGGTACACAAATACATATTCACCTTTAAAATCGATACCTGCCACAATCGATTGTTGTAAAAGCACAAATGCGTACTTATGTAATGTTCATTTGCGCTGCTATGACTAGAAAATACCTTGCATTTTAACATGCATTCCACAAATGAAGTTGAGCATATAAAGGATAAAACGCATTATATTTCGTATTTAAAGGTGATTTTTTAAAAGATTTTTAAAGGTGAATGCGTATTTGTGTATAAGTTATGTCCGTCCCTGGATTTGGCTAAACCTTCAGATGCCATTGGCCACTTTGCAACAAGGAACTCTGTACAAACGGCACCTTGAATAATTCAAAATAATTAGCATCTGGTTTTTACCTTGTATTTCCTAGTTCAAAATGTAAGCACTTTCAGCAGTAGTAGACAACTCAAAATATCATGACTATGAGCAGCAAAATAAAGTGCCTTTCAGGGTGATTGGCCTCCCCCCCCAGCCCAGCCCAGCCCACCATGATAGATACACAGATCCAGAACATCTGAGGTCCAGTCTGGATTAAAGTGTTACCATAATTGTTATTTTCCTGCTCTACAGGGGACTGTTGATGGCAACTCTAACCAGTCTTGCATGACTGTTGCCTCTCCTATGAATATTTGCACAGTACTGCACTCCTTATCCCATAAAAGAAGCCTGTTGAAACTGTTCCTTCTTCCTTCCAAAGCTAAGAGAGCTACCTATCCGGGCCGTTTGATCCTCCCCCGCTCCAATGCGAGCACTGACCTCACGGCGAGTGACTCTGCCCTTCAGCACACAGAAAAATCACTAAAAATGGCCAAACCGGTAATTCAACAGTCAGATCAGACACTTGATTACCAGGAGAAGCAGCAGAAAACCTAACAAGAGAGACAGAGAGGTGAGAGTGCAAGAAGGAGAGTGAGAGCGTGCAAGGGAGAGAGAGTGAGAGAGTGCAAGAGAGAGAGAGTGCAAGAGAGAGAGAGTGAGAGAGTGCAAGAGAGAGAGAGTGAGAGAGTGCAAGAGAGAAAGAAAGAAAGGAGAGGGGAGATACAGAGAGACAGAGGAGAGAGAGAAAGAGAGAGAGGGGAGATACAGAGAGACAGAGGAGAGAGAGAAAGAGAGAGAGAGGGAGAGAGAAGGAGGGGAAGACAGTTTTGGAAGCGGAAGGTCTCCTGGCTTGTGGGTCTGGCTCCAGATCGCTGTGGCCACATCTGGAGGAGCCGAGTAAGAGCCCAGCTGGGCGTCATCTCCCTGTGCTTCCCCACCTCCTGTGACAAACGGCTGCTATTTCGAGGAAAGACACCACGTGAAAGTTAATCAAAGGCACTTAATGTTCTAGAGTACGACTGGGCAAGATTAGCGGGCAACAGAAACCCAGTCTGTCCAGCTGCTGTGCGCATCTGGAAAAAGGGACAAGTACAAATGACCAGTCTGCTTGGCACGGCAGGAAAATCCAAACAAGGGAAATGTTATAACAGGAGGAAAAGCCCAACAATGCTTCACCTTTGGCCCTGTATAACCTCCATGAAGCTTCGATACCTGCTGCCCCCAAACATTAAGGAACTCTCCAATTAAAAAACCCCAAGAATATACACATGCGTTTAACCTCAGAGGGCTTAAAAGCAAAATGACAGGGACTAGATGTACGTGTAAACAGTACATTTTTCATGAGAATGACATAGGGTGACTACCTAATCCATGTCAAAGGGGACAATGTGGGTTGTAAGCTACCATTTCAACCATTTAAATTAAAAGGACCCAGGTTTCACTTCGGCACTGAGTTCTTGCTGTGCGCTGATTGGTCAGTCTCCTACAGTCATGCATGTGTCACTAAAGTTAATGTGAAACAGCTGAATGCGTCTCTCAAACAAGGAAAAAAACAAGTCAGAACTATTTATCTTATAAGAACTGAACTATTTAGCAAAGCATAGATTTCAGTTTTGAAGTAGCTTAGAGCACCCCCCCGACATGAATTAGGCGGCCACCCTAGGCTGACAAGAACGGACGGTCAGCCTCCCCCCGGCAATGCGGGCGGCATTAATGCAGCACCATGACCCGGGGCCTGATTATTATGGAAGTTTCCTTTCCCAGGTTTGAGAAAGAGGTAGGTGTGTGAGTGTGTCTCACTCACACCTCCCTGGTTGCTCGAGCACCCCCGGAAGAGATAAGAAATGCTAACGAGCTGTGTGAACATGCCCTCGTGTCCAAGTTACCATGGAAACAAAGGGGGGCAGTACCCAAGGGCGTGTGAAGGGAAGGGGGGGGGCAGGGTTACTAACAGGCAAAAATGTGTGGAAACAAGGTTCCCTACTGGCACCTTGGACCTGCTAATTATGAGGCACAAGCAGGGCTGTCAATCCCCATACTAAAGCCCTCTAACGAGCCAAGCTGCCTCGTTATCATATTTGCCTCCTGATGTTAGCAGTTTCGAGAAAGAAATGGGTCTAAAAAGAGCAGTAAAAACAGAGCTAGTCTGCGGTCAGTTACTCTGTATTCCTAATGACCGGAAAACCCAGCAAATCGCAGGTGGAAGTTTGTCTGCACTGCGAACAGATGTAGCTTCATTTGCAAGATGACTGCGCTGTGTCTGACGTTCACTCTCCCACAAAATCGTTTTTCTTTTTTGGTTTTGTTTTGTTTGCTTTGGACGAAGGTGGCGTCCAGGAAAGTGTCCATTCTCTGAGTCCATGGTAATCCACTCCGAACTAATGCAAGAGGAATGGGGGCATTCTGGTGCGGGACACACCCTGAGCAAGGCAGGGTCACGGTAGGAATTTGCCTCATTGGTTATGCCTTAATGGACTCAAATGAGGCCGCATTATCAAGGCATTCTGCAGGAAAGGGGCAGAAAGCCGCTGAATATAGGGCCGTCCAATAGGAAATTCCTCAGAGCCGCGATGATTCATTGAGAGGATTAAAAAGCTTCAGTGTGAGGTTCTTGGGACGCACCCTCAGCGGGATGGACAGCATGACCGGCTACCTGCTCCACTGCCCCGTTGACTCAGTGTCGGCGTGACAGTGAACTCATGAGTTCCTCAGCAAGGAACCCGGCAATTTTGAGTGGGGCGGGTGGCAAATAGGCCTTCAGCCACTGCCCCCGGGGTGAGGCACCCACACATGGGTCATTCCAGGCTTACAGAGACAAGGTGGTCCTTCCACTCCGCTCCCAGGACGGATTATAGGGTTGGGGTACGATGATGAAGACATGAAGCATCATACAAACTAAGCACGTTGGACGGGCACCACCCAGCCACACCCACCTCCAACCTCCTCCAATCATTTTCTGCATAATGGACGGCATGCATTATGCACCGTCTCGGTCTTGAGTTACTGGCTGCCTCCTTCACTGTAGGGAGACAGGAAGTGCCTCTCTTCATCCGCAGGCCATACTCCCTCCCTGGTAGTAACACACCGTTGCTCAGAAGGCAGGCGATGTCGCCCTGCCATCTATTTCCCAGCTCAGCGTATGCAGTGTTCCCGCCCCGGATCGGCACTCTGGGGTGGGGGGGGGGACTCGATTAACGGGCCGGTGGAATGTTTGTTCGGGGAAACTGGCATGCCTGACTTGCCGCGGCATGTGCCCCCTCATGTCTCGCATGACTGGCATGTTCCACACTGCCATAAATAAGCAGCAGCCCCCACCCTTTCTCAGAAAATAGATGAATGGATGTGTGTGCTAATATTAAGGATGGAACTAAGTTATATTACACTGTATTAATCATGTAATTGCACAATTCCTGCCATGCCATTAATACAGCCCCAAAACGTGCGTGTGACCAGACAGAGTCAGACTCACTGAGTTCTCTAGTTACGCTTTCTGGATAAATGTCTCCACTGAAAGTCTGTACATCAGGGGTGACCGAGGGGTTACAAATTTTGAGGAGGTAAGAGGATAATGCATTTCCCAGGATTTTAATAGTGAATTTTCTCAAAGAGGAAAAATGGGCTTTTAAATTACAAGAAAAAACTATATACAGTATAATGAGTTACTTCAAAGTTAATTCTTTTACAATTTAATCTCAGAAACAGAAGAGACACTACCTCTGCTTCTATGGACCAGTCACCTATGCTGTACATGGTGTGCAAACAATCGTTCTGGAGCAGAGTGCCATGTCACAGCCCCAAGCTGTTGGCAGCCTCAATGACTTTTTAAAGCATTTCTACATCCCATCTACATGTATATTATTAAATTACACTTCATGAAGGCCAGATATATGTTTTAGGTGAATTGTTATTGTTACCGATGCTTATGAAACTGCATGAGTAAGCAGTATACATGGGCTTCTAGAAGTGGACATTTCAAGTCCAGAAAGTAAAAATCCAGATCAAGAGATTGTTTCAACCAGCTTAGTATAAAGAGTCAGTGTCACAAAGAACTCACCTGGTTGGTTGAAACTGGATTTTTATTTTCTGGACCTGAAATGTCCCCCTTGGTGGTTTCTCCCATGAGACACTGCCTGCAAAACTTGTACTGCAGATCCCGAAGGCCTTGATAAAAAAAATGGCCTGCAGTGCCATCTTGTGGCAATGTTAGGCATTTCATAAATAGTACAACTCGAGGCTTTATGAGTCACTTCAGCATTGTCTCATGCTACAACCATCCACATTCCTCCCAGTTCCTCCCTTACATTTTCATCTATGTACACCATATATAATAGGGTGTGAATGCTTTCAAACAGGGTAGAATGTTAAATTCTGAATGCTATTAATCTGAGCATTTATCCGTGTTTTGGCAGCACGGAGTGTAGTGTCCTATCGTCAGTGTCTCTGTTCTGTGCATTTACTCATGTAGTTTCTGTAAACATCTTGCTAACTTACCAACTAGCTAAACCAATGTTAATGTTGCTGGCTCACTTGCTGTTCCAGAAAACATCTTGTGTCTGTTCCTCTCCAAACAAGGTTCAAGTTTCCTGGGTGTCTCCTTTAACATGGAGACTACAAAATGCCTTGCTACTCCCTCTCTGGATGAACTGTGCTCTTGGGTTTTGTTTTTTTTTTTGGACCCTGTTAATGCGCCGTTTTGCTCTTCAAGGATGCAGTATTGTATTTCAGGAGAGTATGTTCCTTATTTACACCAGCATATTTAAAGTTGGAATAGCTAACTTTATGGAATGAGCAATAGAGTGTAAAATATTCCAGCTCTGCAGTCATTCCGATAACATATATGCAAGCCTGGTTTATAAGATATTTAACCTGTATTTCAGTAATACTTTGCTTTGAGTATTGGGCTGTAGAGGCATTTGCTGCGCCTCCCTTGGCCTCCTCCTGTGGCACGACCACAGTTTGACCCTGGGGCCATGTCCAAACATGGGTCGGTCTCGTCCTTTAAGGCATGGATGATGTCAGCGGAGGACGGAAGGTCCCTCCCCTCGGAGATCCTACTTGGATCGGTGTGATTTGCTATCTGATCCCCTCTCAGTTGGCCCGGGAAGGGTGTGGGATGAGACTAAGGCTTGTGTTCCTCTTGGGGATGTATTAATAAACCAAAACATATCCTCTGTTTCCTGGAGACGAGACGCAGTCTGCCAGGGATATGAGAAAAGAGGAGGGCGAGTCTCTTCATGTGCGCTATTTGCCCAGACGTTGCTGGACCAGAAAAAGAAGAACTATATGAGGCAGCAGCACTTCGGTAAGTTCACTGGTGGTCGTGTGGGGCCCCATCGCCATGGAGACAGTGGGTTCGGTTTACGTTCGGAATTATAGCTGTCATGCTCTGGCTCTTGTTGAGTGTTGCCTCAACGTCATTTTGACTCAAATTGTTCCTTAACATGCCGTTTCAAACTAATAACTGTCGTGTTCTTACTCGTGATGCTGCTGTGGCAGGTCGCGGGTTGATCATTCAGGTTTTTAAAGCTTGAAAGGAGAGTATTTTATCTCTGGAAAGACCGTAAGGAGTGATAAGCTAATCAAGGCGGGAATAGATGTAGTTGAAGGGTATGTTGAGCCTGTTGTGAAATAACTTGGAGCAGCTTTAGAGAAGGAGGTGGTGAGGTTCCCATACTAAAACCAGGCAATTATCATGCCCTGCAGTCACACAATTGCTGGGCCTTTTTGGGCAGCTCTTGAACGAATGCCAAGACTGACTCTATCCAGGCTGGATTCTTCTAAAATAAATAGTCTAAGAATAAACGCCATTTGGGATTTGGTCCACTGGAACCCAACGTCTGCGGTTAGACATAATATGAGGTGACATTCCACTGCTGCATGAACAAACATACCCTGGATCAGTCTTGAGCACCTTGGTAACTCTGATTGCATCAGTCGTGCAGGTCTCCTAATGGGCCTGAAAACATTATTAACGAATGGTGCGAGTGACTTTGTTTGACTTAGGGAGCTACTTCATTTTTTTCCAGACTGACAATGGACAGCAAAGACACCCCCACCCAGCCGAAACCTACTTGGGGGCTTTTACAGGGGGCCGGTGTTGGGACTGAAGGGAATCACATACAGGAGGCAGATTCACAGTTTAAGGACCAGATGGAGGAATCTGGGACTGATACCAAGACTTACACTGAGGACATCAAGCTGCAGTTCGGAGAGAGCATCGACTGGGCAGGGGTCCAGCTAGAAGGTGCAGCAGAAGATCCCAGAGGGTCCCTGGAAGACCTAAGTGTCCAGTTCGAAGAATGCCTGCATGAGTTGGGGGCATTGCTTCTGGGGCAGAGCGGAGGCATGGACTGCCAACTCGAGGGGTGCCTGGGAGAGATTAGCACCCAGCTAGAGGAGTGCACACGAGAGCTGGTGGCGCAGCTCGAGGACTCGGCGGGACGGGACAGTACCGAGGGCGACTCCGCGACACGGCCAAGTGACGAGGCGGCCCTGGGGGAATTGGGTCTCCGGTTCGAGGCGTGCATCGCGCAAGTGGGTGCCCTCGAGCGGCACCGGGACCAGCTGGTGGCCGAGCTGCTGGCGCTGGAGGAGCCAATGGCGCGGGAGGCCCAGGAACTGAGGGCGGAGCTGGCGAAGGTGTGGCGGCGGCTCACCCAATCGGAGTTGGAGAGGCGGAGCCTGCGAGTTGAGGCGCTGGGTGTCCGCAAGCGCCTCTTTGCCGTCGTCAGGGAGTGCACCCAGAGTCGGATCTTCCTGGACACGTTGCAGCGTGATGTCAAGGAGTCCGTCATCACGCAGGTGCTAAAACATCCCATAATCATAAACTGTCCCGGCCATGGTTGTGCAGGGTTGCATCCTGTGTTGGTTCCACATTTCTGTTTGAGCGCATAACACAAAACCATGGACAGGTTAGTTCTATCAGGGACGTTGAGTTAGGGGGCAGTGTGTGGCTCAGTGGGTCTGAGTCTCTGTGCCTGTGATCGGAAGATCGCTGGTTCAAACGTGGCCTCGGCAGGTCTGTGGATCCTTGAACAAAGCCCTTAACCCCCAGCTCCTAAAGAGCGCCACAAGGGGAGGCTGCCCTCCCCCACAGAGAGCGAGCTGGGGGAGGCGTAAAGAGAATTCCCCCACAGGGATCAATAAAATATCGATAAAGTGTAAAGATAAGTACATCAGGGTTGCAGGAGGTAGTAGTCAGATTTAAGCAATTCCTATATGTGTTTAACAGATTAAATGCTTAAGTGCATTTAGGAAAACCGCAGAGCTAACAAGTCCTAAACAAGACAATTATGTAGCGATGACTCCATCTATCTTCCAGCTTCCAGTTAATGGTCAATAGTGCCTATTAGTTACCACTGTCATGCGTAGTTTTATTGCATCAACTTGTTAGGTGCTTTTATGAAGGGAAAAGCTCATTCATTTTGCGGTTTATACAGCTGGGTAATTCGCAGTATGAGCCCGGAATGACCTGGTAAATGTTCTTAAATAAGCTGTCTCAGTCTGCACTGTGGATGCTCTTTAAGGAGAAGCTGCAAGGCGAGCTTCTGTGCCTCACCGAGGAGGCGGCCCGACTGCAGCTGGACCAGCAGAACCGCCTCAATGACCTGCAGAGCCAGCTGAGCGGCGCGGAGCTGCCCCCCGCGGCCGGCGAGCTCTCCCAGTGTCGCGAGGCGTCCCGCGCCATCCAGCAGCAGCTTCAGAGCGGCGTGCGGGCCTTGCGGGAGCTCTACGAGCCCAGGCTCCAGGCCCTGCTGGCACGGAGGCAAGCCAGCGCCGAGGCCACCAGGAGGTGCCGGGAGGAGTCCCGGGAGCTACGGGCACAGCTGAGTCCCCTCAGGGAGGAGGCGCAGAGGCTGGCCCTTCAGAAAGCCTACTTGGAGGAGCGACTGGTGCTGATGCAGCAGGAGCGGGAGGAGAACCACAGCCAGCACCGGGTACAGAACATGGGGTCTGCGGGGAAGGAGAACCTGGGCAGGCACCGGGTACAGAACACGGGGTCTGCGGGGCAGGAGAACCTGGGCAGGCACCGGGTACAGAACATGGGGTCTGCGGGGCAGGAGAACCTGGGCAGGCACCGGGTACAGAACATGGGGTCTGTGGGGCAGGAGAACCTGGGCCAGTACTAGGTACAGAACACAGGATCTGCGGGGCAGGAGAACTTTAGCCAGCACTGGGTACAGAACATGGGGTCTGCGGGGCAGGAGAACCTGGGCCAGCACCGGGTACAGAACATGAGGTCTGTGGGGCAGGAGAACCTGGGCCAGTACTAGGTACAGAACACAGGGTCTGCGGGGCAGGAGAACCTGGGCCATCACTGGGTACAGAACACGGGGTCTGCGGGGCAGGAGAACCTGGGCCATCACTGGGTACAGAACACGGGGTCTGTGGGGCAGGAGAACCTGGGCCAGTACCAGGTACAGAACACAGGGTCTGCGGGGCAGGAGAACCTGGGCCAGTACTAGGTACAGAGCACGTCCAAAATCTGTATCGGCACCTCTGGATGAGAGCATTAGGGGCACAGGGCCAGTGGTCCCAGACAGCGGCCAGATAAATAGCATGTGAGGGAGATATGAGCCAAGAGGAGAAAAAGAGAACAAAGAACATGCAAGGAACCAGGAAAATAGAGAGCAACATGCATCAGAAGGAGCACGGATTGTAGAACGAATCTGATGAAAGGGGCATGAAGTCAAAGCCGCTGGTCTGTTTGCTCAGGCATAACCTCTCTATTCAAAAATATGGACGGAATTAAGGCTTTTATTTAAAATATTTGATCAGTCTGTATACATTTTTTTGCAGGCAAATATTATCCTGATTGTTTATCGGTACATTCCTAATGTCCCAAGAGTTACCCAGGTACAGGTGCTGTTCAGCAGTCCATGGAGAATCAAATTCATTTTGTTAATACATACATAAAACACTCAAATGGTTAATTACTCGAGTTTCCTGACTTTACTCCCCTTAAAGCCAAAGACAGAACAAAACGTGAAGTTCCTGCAAACACAATAAAATGTTCCCCGTTTACATAAGCTAAAGGATTTGTGTTTTTCCAAATAGGAGGTGCTGGATGCCCTGGAAGAGAACAGGCGGCACCTGAAAACAGAGACTGAAATTCAGCAAAAGAAAAATCAGGATATAGAGAATGTGAAGAGAGGCCTTGAGGAGGAGCTGAGAACCTACAGGCAGGCATCCCTTCCGAAGGGGCCGTCAGGGGGGCCATGCTAACCTACACCACAGCAGCCCATGCTAACCTACACCACAGCAGCATCACCTTCCCACACGCTACATTCCACAAAATTACTGCTTCAGTTCGTAAGACGCATGCATCTCTCTCTTTGTAGGTACAGCAATGAAGTCCAAAGAACAGCAGGACCCGCCCTGAAGGAAGAAACATGACTTTTGGGACGACCGTTTCACCACCAGAAATGAATGCCAAGAGAACAAGATTTTTTTTTTTCTCCCCCTGTTGAACCTTTGTGTACCTTTAATAATCATATACACTATCTTCACCCAATGGGATTGCTTTCTAAATCGGCCACAGGTGTTAGTGCTTTTCTAATTGGGTGAATTTAATCCAAAACTTTTCCATCCCTTATGTTGAATATAACACGTTTTTCCCTCCACAAGGTGTTGGTGTAGACCATGAAAGCAGCTCAGATGTTAAATTCTAAGCAATGGTTGTTAAAAACATTTCCAGTTTCATTCGAGAAGCCAAAAAAAACTGACGAGATGCCCAGCCAGCTTTCAGTTATTTACGGAATATTACATCGCACTCCCAAACATTTTCTCCCTATAGTGATACTGGCGTCACCAGAGAGACGTGCAAGCCAGACTCCTCAGAGGTCACTTCAGATAAGGAGCTGCAGGCATTAACCGCCAAGATCGAACCTCAACACATCACCATACAGAACAGTGCAGCAGGGCAGAGGAAAGCAGTACCTGCTTCCGTTAGCGATACTCGACATCAAAAGAACGACACACCAACATAGATAGAAAACACATTTACTCAATCATATTTTATACAATTAATTTGACAAAATGTGAATGACAGGGAAGTACTGTATACAGGCATTATTACAATAAGACTGAGGTGGGGGCGGCAACCAAAAAAGGAAAAGAAAACACTAACTGCCCAACAGTCAGCATGGAAAAAAAAAACAAAAACAAGGGACAGATACAAATTAAGTTTTAAACTCATCTGGGAAATTCGGGCAGCATGTAAGGTCACTGGTAACTGCCAAAGTTTTTCGGATAGAAATGCACATATGCGACTTGGGAAAGTTAACCTTTATTTTAGACATTTCCACAGAGTCTAAACAGAATAATAAATTCCTTTTTATCCCACGTTCATATGCCCAGAAGGAATTTGCACTCCATTTAGAAACACTGGGATTAACACACAAATAAACTAAGATTTCACAAATAAACTAAGATTCCAAATGACGAGAAAATTAACATTATAAAGCAGAAGGAAGGAGGGGTGGGTAATTATGACCGACCACAGATAATCAGGCAAAGTGAGCTTGCCTTCTGTTGAAACATCTCGGGTTCTGAGAGTGGAAAACTTCCAGCCAATAAAATGATTGATCTACAAGGGAGAACAGCCTTCCATCCAATCAGAGGGACACACAAGAGGGACTGGCTGGCACTGGGTGCCACTGAAGTCAAAATATGGAAAAATAAAGGGGACACTCAAGTCCCGCTCTCATAGGGT
>JAABNY020000037.1:962838-973407 GCA_015164015.2 Brevimyrus niger
ATAGATAGATAGATAGATAGATAGATAGATAGATAGATAGATAGATAGATAGATAGATAGATTGATAGATAGATAGAAAATTTAATTATAGCACGTCTAATGTTTCTCTCGTACACGTCTTTAAAGTTATTTTTACATGTAATTTCGTATTTTTATATTATTTTTCATTCCGTACATATTAAGCGATTTGTGCAAGTGGCAAGTGTTAAAACTTCATTCCCTCCAGAAATGCTTACTGTTTAACTGGCATGCAAATGCCCTTGGACATAAATGAAACTAATACATTAAACATGCCAAATACATATTTCTAAACATTCCTAGAACCTTTAAAGAAATCGCGAAGATGAAGATGCATAAAATGAAAATATCATATTACTCTTCTTATTCTTGTCCTTATATATGCTGCACAGGCCAGCTGGGGTTCGCCCTCGTCATTCCTTTAAGTTACTGGCTCCTGCTTTTTTGAGTAACGCTGTAATGGTTCTTCAAACCTCCGGAACAAAACCAGCAAGAAGCTGTAGGTCCAGGAAACCCTCATTTTGTATCCATTCTTGAAATAATGGACCTCTGTTCTGACATTATACATATTTTATATTTATTTATGTTTGTTTGGGGGATTCAAGCATGTTTACCTAATTAAAACGTTCTTGCATATTAACCACGCAGCATCTTACAATAATAAGCGTAATAAGTGTAAATTATTTGATATACTGCATCGTTTATAGATGAATTTAGAAACGAATGTTTTCCGGTTTCAGTGTTGAAATTTAAGTAAACGTCAATATGTCTCTACAGTGATTGAAACGGCATTAACTGAGAATCGGAGCGCGCCTTTAAATAGTGGAATTTATTTAATTGTAAATTGGATCATGGGGCGCACTATCAACTCCAGAAAAAAATATATTAATCTTACTAAAAACTGAAAATGATTTATTTGTTTATATGTGTATGTGCATGTTTGTGATTTGATTTTCAGCAGATGGGATTTTTCTACTAAACACCGACGAATCATTTCCTTTAGCTTAAACGCTAACGAGCCAGCTCTCGTTTATGCTAATGCATGTTTTTAATCAATATTTAATCAATATTTTAGTTTGTTCGTTACAGCGAGGAACCGAAAAAAATCGAATTGCACACATTTAATGAATGACAGGTGTTTTCTCATATTCCCCCATAAACTGTTAACCTGTGACACATTATATTTTTATAGCACGATTCTCTGTGTTAGTATCTCTCTAACATCTACCTGCCGATCAATCCACACCGGAGGCTCCACTGCACCTTTACCCTATAGATGCTGCTCATTCAGTTCCTGAGTACTTTTCGCCTATAGTTAAAGGCTAAATACCACCCACAGCTCCAAGTTTAACGCAGCTTGTTAGTTATGAGGTCGTTCATTTGTAAGTTTTACTCCGGCGAAGTGATACCAACCTGTGTGATTCTCCAGCGCTGTTCTAGGCAGGATTTCCTGCAGGTGTTTGGCACCGAAATGGGGGGGGGGATATTTTAGCGCAGCTATATTTTTAAAAATACCAGAAAAAAATTAATGCTTAACCTACACATTGGCTCCTGCAAACAACGGCACTGGTAAGAGGGGAAAGTCAATCGCAACACAGGAAGTTTCAAACTCTGAGTTGAACAAACACGTTGAACATCTACAAACTTTATTTTCATTTAGTAGAATTATATACAGGTTAAATTAATTCATAATCCCGTAACAAATTATATATCCAACATGACGCATTGATAAAATTATAGAGAAAATAACACAAATCAAAAAAATCCATGTCCTGAGTTAAATCGGGTAAATTGTTTTAATAATAGGCGAGGTTACGCTACCTGAAAACCCACGTTCTAAGACTTTACAGTGCAGGACGGCCCGTTTGACCGCAGACTGATCAATGCAGCCTCATATGGCCGCCTGACTTCCTCTTCCAGTAATGTCCATGGCTCTTCTTTGTTCGACAGCAAAGGCCGGCACGCCAGCTGCAGCATGATAAGCTGCTGTGACTTAGCTATTAAACGAATTGGCAACACGAAGTAGCATAGTAGTGTGTAGAATGTGATTCCAATCTGGAGCCAATAGCCGGCATATTCGCTTCATTGGAAGCTGCAGCCATTTGAGAGAAAATAAAACTATATGCATCCCAGAGGTAAATTTGTAGCAAATGATATCAAAAACCAATATATTCGCTATAAAACAATGAAATATATCCCTGTTTTCATTGACTCTCCCGGTTGCATTCTTAAAAACTTGTAAAAACAGCCGTAGCACAGGCCTTGAGTCATTTCGTTAATCAAGAGTACAGTTTGAAAATGAATTTTTAGCCCAACGCACATTTAATAACCTAATTATAAAATTTCCATTTGGTGTATGTTTATGTGCGCTTTTTGATTATAACGCATTTTTATGGCGACCAGCTTCAGTAAACCACTCGAGACAGCGAGGAAGGAGGGACTGGTGACGGGACAGCTTCGTCTTACCGGTGCCGATAGCAGCGTTGCTGCTCTGCATCTGTTAATAGAAAAAAAGAACCGAGTTAATTAACTTAAACATGTGCAACAAAAAAAGTCGATTAAATCGAACAGATACCACCTGTTTGAGGCCCAGCACTGTCCGGAATATTTGCATTTCTTCTGGGAATCGGACATTTATGCACGAGGAATATTCCGTTAATTGCGTTTCAAAATAGCTCATTTTCACATTTTTATTACAGAAGGGATAATCTGAGGCAGTAATATTGCGGTGGGAAGGTATGGATTAAAATAATATATTTTACCAAGCACATTTAATAGCAAGCTTTTAAACTTTTAACAGTTCATAATGTTACGTAGGAATCACGTGGCTATTGGCCTCGTAAAGTATTATAGAATCGCGAATATCTAGGATGATTTCATTCTGCCTTACATGTTATGTGATAGAATGTTTTCCATCTTGACAGCTGAGATTCATGTAATTAGTGTATATTGACTTTTTCCAAGATTAGGCGCACTTGAGTTTACACAGGCTTGTTTTAAAACGAAGACTTACATTTATAGATGACATTCTATATGAGCATAATGTCTAAACTGATAACCTTGCAATGCTTTGAATGTTTAATGAACTCCCAGGCATATTTGCAGTGATTTCAATGTTTTGGAAAATATCAGTGATATTCATCCTGTTAAATGTCCAGTCTGAGGAGAGTATCTACAGAAAATTTCACCATGAAAATGGAGGCTGCAGTCCTGACCTGCGTCTGCACAGTTTGCTGTGGGGTTATGGGGGCAGCGCTGGGGCGCAGCGTCTTAGAACATCCTGCCCCTCATCGGAAGGTTGTTAGTCCAAATCCCAGGGACATAGCTGCTGGGCCCTGAATCAAGTCCCTCTATTCTGTGACCCTGTCTTCTCAAACGTATGTGTTGCTGTAGATAAAAGCATCTGATAAATGTAATAATGAACATCAGTGTTCTCCAAGGATACCCACTGAAATACCTGTAAAGGTGACGTTGCAGGAAGTGCCCCCGGGGCACCTGTGTATGACCTGTCTGTGTGTGTTGCCTTAAATCACAGCTTACTTAATAAAAAGCAGCATGGAAAAATGTATGTCTGGCTATGGACTGTGTCACAATCAGTACTTATTTATTGGGAAAAAACGTTTTTATTTGGAACAAACACAAAGATTCACGGTCTGTCTGGGACTTTTTTTTTTTTTACCACTAACTGGGAATAAAATAGTGCAGCTTGAATGCTAGTAAGATCAACAGCTACCGATTCAAAAACTTGAGGTGGAGGGTGAGGAACAGCACCCCCTATTGGATGCTTTTAAGGAATTCATTCCAAAGAAGAGAAAGAAAACACCCCACACCCTTAAAACCAAACTTTCCCTTTCAGGACACAAAATAAAAACGAGCGCAAACTATTTGAATTTAGTGTTTGTTTTTACAGTTCTTTTAGGACTCTTTGCTATTTAGTTAACCTAGCATCTGCCTCGTGTGCCACCAACATGCCTGTTAGAGCTCTTTCGCTCAACAGCTACTGCGCTTGAATATATTACTACCATTACCTTCTCCTTGCTTCCAATGTCTGCCATATATATTAGAATCGTTCCTCACCTGGTCACCCTTAAACTATCCTGCACCAATAAGGATGTGGATCGAAACCTTCTATGGATTACAACCAAACTACTTGTTACATCTTGATAGTAAATATAGTGACTATACTACAGGTGTAACATGTTGTTCAGCCCTTTATAACGGAAAACATTAAATGTTAAGGCAGGTAGGACCAAAATAGTGCTTGTGAGTGTGAGAATACATGATACTTAATTTAATTAGCACATGAAGGCAGGAGAAGAGAGGGTAGACATTCCCTGGATTAGGGTGTTGCTCAAGCGCCCAACCAGTAAAATCCCAAACAGCCTTGGGACTTGAACCTATAACCTTTTTATGACCAGCACAGCAACCTGACCCGCTGAGCCACACACTGCCCAAGACAAAATGGCAAAGACACCAAAAGAACTAGCGGTTTGTAAAATGTTAACTGTTTTGTTCATTGCTTAAAGGAGCTAGCAGGGGACAGACTGGACCAGTGACAGTCACATCCCTCACTTCCATGGCAGGACATTGTCCCCCGAAATCCTCACACATTTGCTCTGTTGTCATGGGAGCGAGTTCCCTCGTCACAGGCTTGTGCGCGTTGCCCAGTCTGCAATGCCACCAACCCTATGCCTCCATCATAAGTTGCATTTAAACACTCCATCACCTTTATTACTGAAAGGACCTGCACTTGAGAATGACCTTCTCAGGAAACAGGTAATAATCACAATATTTCAGCTGTCCTCCACATACCCTATGAAAGAGTCTCTGCGTGAAATGAAAATTGAACGATACTTTAATTTTCACACATACAGGTACTTTCACGTGTCGCATCTCGTTATCCTTTTAAGGCACATTGACACATATACAGTTGAGAGTGAAGCCAGGACTCAAGCCCACAACCATCCGATTACAGGCACGGCGGCCTGACCCGCGGACACTATAACAATATCCCAAAGGAACGGCACTGTCAAGAAGAACGATAACATGGCATTTAAATTACCATCGCGGGCAGTTTGGGACTTATTTGTGGTCTACAAATAAAACACAAAGAGCCTCGGAGGTCCGGAAAAGTAGAAGAGGAGGATGAGATTGACGAGCTATAAAATTTCTACACGACTTCATCATCTACTGCAGAAGACATGTGTATTTCGGGCTGCATTGTTTTTTAAAGCTGCAGTTTTTTTGAGTCTATGCTATGCAATCCATAAATGGCATTTTATTTTATTACATGCCATGTTTTAAATGCTTCTGGTTACGGGTTTCATAACCAAATTCAAAGATGCAGCGGACAAGATCACACTGACTTGTTTTAACCCGTCACACTACAGCTGATGGTTTGCTAAAGGAAGTAAGGAGCACTCAAGAACAAGGAGAAGATCAAGTCAAACTGAATCTGCAAACTGAATAACAATTTTGTCATATCAAATTCTTCAGTTGCTCAGAGTCATTGATGTTTTTATTTACAAAAATTTACTGTTTAATTTTCATAAAATGAAAAGTGGTTCATAGCCATTTGTTAGTAATTAAGGGAGTAATTTGAAGAGCTGTACTAAATTTGATTTAAAAAGCATTACCCTGTGACATATAAAAATCACCCAAAGCACTACTCCACAGTGTGTATAAAAAGTCTCCCAAGGTGTTATTCTGCGGAGTGTATAAGAAGTTTCCCATGGTGTTACTCTGCGGCATGTGTAAAAATTCTCCCACAGCATTGTTGTGTAGAAAATATCTACTTCACCGTGTGTTTATAAAGTCTTCTGCAAGATTACCTCATAATGTGCATAGAAAGTCTCCCGTGGTGTTACTCAGCGACGTGTTTAAAAAGCCTCCATGGTGTTACTCTGCAGTGTGCATGAAAAGTCTCCGGGGATGTTACTCCACAACGTGTATAAAAAGTCTCCCATGTCGTTACTCAGTGACGTGTTTAAAAAGCCTCTCATAATGTTACTCTGCAGTGTGTATAAAAAGTCTCCAATGGTGTTACTCAGCGACGTGTATAACAAGTCTCCTGTGGTGTTACTCGGCGATGTGTTGAAAAAGCCTCCCATGGTGTTACTCCACAGTGTATATAAAAAGTCTCCTGTGGTGTTACTCAGTGACGTACATAAAAAGTCTCCCATGGTGTTACTCCACAGTATGTATGGAAAGTCTCCTGTGGTGTTACTCGGCGACGTATAAAAAGTCTCCAGTGGTGTTACTCCACGACGTGTATAAAGAGTCTCCCATGGTGTTACTCCACCATGTGTATAAAAAGTCTCCCATGGTATTACTCCACAACGTATATAAAAAGTCTCCTGTGGAGTTACTCTACAACGTGTATAAAAAGTGTCCAGTGGTGTTACTCTGCATTGTGCATAAAAAGTTTCCGTGGTGTTACTCTGTGACGTACATAAAAAGTCTCCCCTGGTGTTACTCCGTCACGTGTATAAAAAGCCTCCCATGGTTTTGCTCTGTAGTGTATATAAAAAGTCTCCCATGGTGTTACTCCGTCACGTGTATAAAAAGCCTCCCATGGTTTTGCTCTGTAGTGTATATAAAAAGTCTCCCATGGTGTTACTCCGCGACATATATTAAATGTCTACCATGGTATTTCTCCGTGACGTGTATAAAAAGTCTCCCATAATGTTACTCAGCGGTGTGTATAGAGTGTATAAAAGTTTCCCATAGCACTACTCCTTGTTGTATATAAAAAGTTTAACACCACATTCTGTGGTGTGTATAAAAAAATTCCTGCAGTGTTACTCTGTGACATATCTCTCATGGCGTTACTCCCCTTTGCAACGTGTATAAAAAGTCTCCCATAGCACTGCTCTGTGGCATGTGTAAGTGGTTTCCTGCTGCATTACACCATAGTCTGTGGCTGCGCTGTGTATAAAAAGTTACCCACATCATTACTCCGTGGCATGTTTGCTTTGCACAGATAAACAAGAAGACCACAGAGGCCATGGAGGTAATGTGTAGGTCTGCAGGCTTCTGTGCTTGTGATTGGAAGGTCATTGCTTCAAATCCCCTCCTCACCAGGATAGTTATATCACCCCTGAGCCCTTGAGCAAAGCTCTTAACCTCCTGAAAAATAGTCCAGTGGTGTGGGATAAACGGCTGACCCTGTGCTCAGACCCCAAGCTTCCCTCTATACACAGCAGAGTTTTTGAAAAGCATTCCAGAGTACCTGTGCAAATGGAGGATAAAGCCTTGCTATTATAAGAAACCGTGATAGCTCTAAAACAACTGTTTGTAGAGTTCTGTTTCAATGTTATAAATATATGCATTTATAGACTGGTATTTTAAAGGGTAATCATCCAAGCTTAAATGTTTTAAAAGGAGCATTTTGTGTCTGTGTGGCTGCCTTCCCGTGATTCTCCATTTACCAGTTCTTCCACTCCTCACCTCAAAGTGGCAGATTTATGGCAAGCCGAGAATCAGAAACCTGGCAGATATACGCCGAGAACTATTTTAAATTCTAAAATGGAACGCAGTATACTAGCCTACACTCATGGCACCTGGCATGAAGATCACAAAAATATTTATTACTTGCACAAAGGCCAATTTTATTTCCTGCAGATTTGCAATGCAAATAAGAAGGTTAAAATTCTCCACATGGTTTGATTGCATATGGTAGTAATGCATGCACAACATGATCACATTTAAGACCAACAAAACGAAAGCTGCGAGAGACTTGATAAGCAGGCTACCTTAGCAGGCTTCATGCCACCTTTGTCAAGTATAGCTTGTCTATTTAAATGCCAAATAAACCAGGTGTCAAACATACAGATGGCGGAACAACCATTGTAGTGATTACAATAAGTTAAGCAAAAGATTCCATATGATGCACAACTGAGTTGTGATTCAGACACTGAATCTTCAGGGGAAATGCAGACGGAATTTAAGCACAAATGTAACTGAATTAACTCAGTTACTACAAGACAGATTGAGGTCCTAGACAGATACTTTCCTGTCACATACTGTGGTGGTGATGAAGCAGCTTTGTGTGTGTCTGCAAGTGCCTGGACTCTCATGGTAGATATGCAGTGTCAGACCTTGCCTACAAAACCATCCACTACCTATTGCCGTCACCGAACTCCAAAGAAGGTACTTAACATTGAAGTGGGTTCAGAGGAACAATGCGATTCTTGATCTTAAAGGATCAACATGCAGGCAGGGGTTGGAAAACAAAAAATATAATTTAGCGCAAAGGTGAATAACGGAGTTAACAACCAGCGTGCTTTGTCCTGAGAAGACCAGATTAATCCCGCAGAGTGCATCTACTGTCATCACGTACACAAGGCTCAGAATGGAGCTTTGCTGGGAATGAGGAAAACACATTCAAAGTGGGGCAAAACTACTGAGCCTTCAGATTTACCCAAATGAACACTATTGCAAATGAAATCATCATTAAACATGCTTTAGGGGCTGAGTGCATCTCTGCTCTGTAGTAAAGACAGTTAGTCACTGACGATATGGTGAACCAGAGGACCTATGTTCCAGAAAAGGCCAGTCAAACTAGCAACTGTCTAGAATCAGTCGATTATGAGAAACCTCACCAAGGCAGAAAGACTTTGCATAAGCAAATATTATGATGCAAAACACGGATACACGTGTCATAAATACATCAGGAGTGTGTCAAGCACACCTTTGTAAACAAAAGTGAAAGCAGTGATGCAGGAAAATGGAAACGAACACAGAGGAAGGGCGTGATTCAGGCTCACAAGCATTTTATAGTCACCCTTATAAAATACAGTACTATGCACGACTTTGTCCACAAAGTCACTCTTATAGAGTCGAGTATTACGAAAGAATCAATCCACAGACTCCCCTTATAGTATGCAAAATTACCCATGACTATATCCGCAGACACCCTTACAGAATACAGTATTGCTCCAACTATATCCACATGGTCCACTATCCACAAAATCAACCTTACAGATCAAAATATTACCATGACTGTATCCACAGAATCATCTTTATACAATGCAGGATTATCCACACCTTTATCCACCGTGTTGCCCTTCACTGAACACAGTACAACCATAGAATACAGTATGACCATTACTGTATTCACCGAGTCACCCTAATAGTACGCAGTATTACCCATGACTCTTTATAGAGCCGAGTTATACCCTACACTTTATCCACAGTCACCCTTACAGAATACAATATTGCTCCAACTATATGCTTTATAGAATTTATGATTACCCACAATTTTATCCAGTGTTGCCCCTTAAAGAACACAGTATAACCACAACTGTATTAAAGTCACCATTACAGGATGCAGTATTACCAAGACTCTACCCACAGAGTCACCCTTTTAAAACAGTACTATACACAACACAGAGTCAACCTTTAAAAATGCATTATTGCCCATGACTATTTCCACAGAGTCATCCTTAGAGGGTCCAGTAATACTCTAACTCTGTTCGCAAAATTGCCCTTATAGAATGCAGTATTACCCACGACGTCATACAATGCATCGCCCTTACGGAACACAATACTACCACAAAACACAGTATGGCCACGACTCTCCACAGAGTCACCATTACAGAATGCAGTATTATACACGACTCTTCCTTAGAAGAGTCTAAGGAGGAGTCTTCCTTAGAGGACCCAGTATTACCCTACACTCTATCTACAAAAGCAACCTTACAAAACACAATAATGCTAAGACTATCCTCAGAAGTATCCACTACTTTATCCACAGTGTCACTGTACAAATCACAGTACTATCATAAAACACAGTCACTCTTACAGAATGCAGAATTACCACAACTATATCCACACAGTCACCCTTATAGAAAGCAGTAGTACAACTCATTCCAGGGAGTCATTACGATACATTTCATACACAGTCACTCTTACAGAAGATTCACTGCATAATTCATTTAGCAAAAAAAAAGCTCTCATCATATTCAGTAAAATCCTGTATTAAAATAATGTTAGGAAGATGAATATATGGATGAGTGGAAGGATGAATGGATGGATAGATGGATGGATATTATGATTTATTTTAGTACCACAAAGTAAACGGATAAATATGATTCAGATGTTAGTTGTGCTTAAAGAGTAAAATCCGGGGCGGTCAAGTTCAAGGAACACAACCAGCAAACAAACCACAGTCACACAACCAGCAAACCACATTCACACAACCAGCAAGCAAACCACATTCACACAACCAGCAAACAAACCACATTCACACAACCAGCAAACCACATTCACACAACCAGCAAACCACATTAATACAACCAGCAAACCACATTCATACAACCAGCAAACAAACTACATTCATACAACCAGCAAACCACATTCATACAACCAGCAAGCAAACCACAGTCACACAACCAGCAAACCACATTCACACAACCAGCAAGCAAACCACATTCACACAACCAGCAAGCAAACCACATTCACACAACCAGCAAGCAAACCACATTCATACAACCAGCAAACAAACCACATTCATACAACCAGCAAACAAACCACATTCATACAACCAGC
>JAABNY020000037.1:977331-990826 GCA_015164015.2 Brevimyrus niger
GTAACGTCACAAAATGACAACTGGAATAGTTAAATAATTATGACAACAATAACGGAAGCACACATAAGCTACACATAAAGATATTTTACACATACATATCCAAAACGTGAAAATTTCGAATAAGTTACTGCTTTAGGAACGTGTTGGGAGCTGGAAGATTTGGCCTCCTGTTTCATCACCACTTTCGTTTATTCCGTTCGCTCTTCCTTTAGGCATTAGAAAGCCAGAAAGCAATCCCCACTGTTTTTTTTTGTTTGTTTTTTGTTTTTTACATAGATTCCTTTACTTTCAGCTTTGAATCCTTCTTCCACTTCATGCGCCGGTTCTGGAACCAGATTTTAATCTGCCTCTCATTCAGACAGAGGCTATTGGCGATCTCGATACGCCTACGGCGGGTGAGGTACCGGTTGAAATGGAATTCTTTCTCCAGCTCCAGAGTCTGGTAGCGGGTGTAACTGGTCCGCGACCGTTTACCGTCAGATTCTGAAGTGGTAGAAGAGAAAAGTTTCCTCAACCATGAGATGCAGTCAACCAGACAACAGGGAACTAACTGCACATCTAAAAGCTCATTTGCGCTTCTAAAATCCTTGTTACAAATATGCAAGAAATCCATATATAGACTTAACCACATTGCAGCCGATTGACAATTCATATAAATAATAATTTACAGGAATACATCTCATACACACTATATACATTGTTACAATTGCAAACCTTGCAAAGGTGACGTGAATCAGTTGAATAGATAAATAAAGATTATGTACAACGGGCTATATAAAACGTTTTGCAAGAAATTAATCCATTAGCATTAAAAAATTAGGAACAACATTTGTGGGGAAAAAACTGTGCAGCACATCAATGGGCGTTTTAAACTGGAAATCTGCACTGGATTTCGTCAAATTTGACAGTGGATTTGAGTTTAGTACAGACGACAAGACTTTTAAGAAATAGTAGTAGTAGCAAATAATAATATGCCTAATAATAATAATAATAATAATAATAATAATAATAATAATAATACTCTTTAGCGTCGCCTCGTGAATGACCTTACAGTGATTGTTCATCTGCACCAGCAGATTTCGAGGTGAAAAGTTCAAATCAAGGGCAGCACGTTCATCCGGCATCGACCAAAAATGTTCTACTTACCCGTTTGTAGTAAAAAAAAAGTGGTGGATCGCAATGACAAAACATACGTTTTTCACAACAGCACTATTACTAAATTACTAAGTGCAAAATTCACATTTAAGGCAACTAAATGTTCTAACATAAATACGTTGCTTGTCGGCTGTTTGCGAGTTTAGTTTCATCCAATTATGCTGTCATAAATTTGAACGTGGATCGCCTCTTCGCCTTAACAGGACACTTTTACGAGCAACTGATGCCTTTGTCATAAAATTTACGACCGCTAGTTTTATTATTTCCCCCAGTATGGCCTATAAAACTGAAGAAGAAAACCAGGAATGAAGACAGAGGGTAAAACGGGGCTACATAGAAGAAAAGCTACACTTCCTCTTGCCTAAAAAATACGAAAATGTAACACGTTACCGTGACTCATATGCAGCTTTGTCATCCACGGGTATATCTGCGGCTGCTGCTGGCTGCTTTGAGGCTGGCTCGAGTTATTTGCTTGTGTTATTGGCTGGACGGTTTGCATGGTTTCAACTTTAATCTCGTCTGCTCTTGTCTTGCCGCCGGGCTTGTCGCTTAACTCCGTGCCTCCCTCGGTTTTTTGACTGAACAGCCCGAGCCTGGGAGCGCGCTGCCCGTTCGCGTTCACTGCACGCCTAGGGGAGCCTAAAGCCGAACAAGACTGCGGCCGCGGCGGCAGGGCGTCTGGGCTGCCGCGCAGATTCACGCTCATCTCCTCCCGTTTGTGGGAGTTCGAGGAAGCTGCCGGAGTGAAGGATCCGCTGAGATCAAGCCCGCCGTAACAGTAACTGGATGCATGGAGCTCAGAAAGAGACCCATAGCTGCCAAAACCGTGCATGGTGTAGGCAGATGCCTCGTGGGCTTGCTTATAAAACGAGTTGGCTACGTAAGAGCTCATTTTATGTAAGAATAAAAAATGTATAAAAAACAGAAGCATTTAATTTGGGATAACCATGAGTCTTTATAAAAGTATAATTTAAAGAATCACGGTAACCGATGATCAGCAAGTAACTGTTATTATTATTTATTATGCTTGATTTGTAGCTCTTTGGAAGTTCAAGGGGCCTTTGTCCTAAAAAAGACCAGGATTTATAGGGGGGGGATCATTTTCTTTTTTTCTTGGTTCGACGTGCACTGCCCAAATATGGGATGTTTTAATAGAATCACGTGCTCGTATTGGCCAGTCATAAATTGTCTTGATCCCCCGAGGAGCTTATTGATGGATGAAAGAAACGTGTCTGATAACTTGGCGGAGGAGACCAAGTCGAGGCAAATGCGGAGAAAGGTTGGAGAGCGAGCCGAGAGCGTCATCTGGTGTCCAATATGGGCCAAAACGTGTAGTATCCTACAACCCCTACCCTGCGCTCGGGTTCGGCGCTGCTGGGCTACCGCTCGAGGGCAGCGCGCTCACGATGTCACTGCACAGTTACCCAAGGGGGGAAGGGGCTAAGACATGCAGTTAAAGTATGTCTTCACAACCTCCTACTTGGACTGAGATTTGAAACAATAAATTTGGAGGTGTCCTAAAATATAGACAAGTAGGTTGTTTTAAATGTAGGCCTATTAAAAGAAAGAAAACACTGAAACAGTACTATTGCAGACGGACGATTGTCAGCTAAAATGACGGCAATCTTAACATGATGGGAATTATTATTATTATTATTATTATTATTATTATTATTATTATTATTATTATTATTATTATTATACCAACACTTGGTGTGTTACATCATTAGCAACAGTACACAGAGATGGGGGTCAGCCATTTCGTTTAGCGTTTATTAAGTTTCATCCTTGTGATAAATACGTGATGATAGATGAATAGTGTTTAAAAAAAACTTTATCGGTTTGCCAAAATAAGACCATTTATTTTTAAAGAAATTTCCAGCATGCTATTTGCTACTTGATCGAAGCGCAACACAGTACTCAAGCATTAAAAACCACCAACTCTTTGCCTCTTATTTAGGCTTTAGAAACATCGTGATTTGTTTTTAGAAACAATTTTTAAAATGCAATAATTGCCCTTAGTGTAAAATAATTGAAAATAATTGAAAAGAACGTTCAGCCAGACATGATTTATTGTTTTCATGTTTTTATTGATCCGAATATACTAGGAAAGTATTTTTTTTAATTAAAACGGGATGATAAACCTTTGCATATCGTCGAACTGTTCTAACACCCAGATACAACATCTTGTGAATTGTCCCTTAGCGATGTACTTTTTAAAGCATTGGTAATACACCCAAATCATTACGTTTGTTACCGATATCATCCTTTTAATTTTATTTTACGCTCAAAGTTTCTAGTTTATTACCTTTAAAATATGTATTCATGCTAGGTTTTATCAATTTATGCTTAAATTGGCCTACTTTATTGAGAACTGTACTTTATTGAGAACGATACGTGTTGCCTTTACGACATATGACTGTTGTTATCGTTGTAATTGTCATAATTACTCCATAAAATAAACAGCCAAACAAGTAAAATTTGTGCAAATATAATAATACATAAATATTTTGCATAGAATGTAACAATGCGCTGTAGACCTGTTTCCCTTTCTTGCATTTATACAAAGGTACACCACCGGACAATCGCTGGGATTCTAATGGTTTTATTAAATACTGAATAACACCATAAGATTATAATTTAAATTTCTAATAATAAAGGTAGTTTTGTTTCTAAATTTTGGCATTAGTAAGAGTGCGATATTGTACTGTATCATATTTTAATTCAGTACAGCATAACTAACGTCTAAAGAGAACCTGAATAATATGGTCGAATCTCACGGGTGATGAGTGTATTTCATATATACAGATCTATGTACAGTTCAGGTAGTAAAGACCGCCTCGTGACAAACTTTTCAACATTTCAACGAACTGCATTGTTTACACAATATATGAAAACATGAAATTACTCGTGTTTCACATGAAATGTAAAGCATTCACGCCTTCATTCTCGGAATGACCATGCGTGTGTTTTTACACACGATGGATTTTCATCAGAAATACAAACCTATTGACAGACACAAGGACATTTATTTACAAACACGTTGGAGCGACAGCGCCATTGTAGTTGAGTAAAATAAAAAAGTAAGGTTTTTACTAAAATACACGTGAAAACATGTGAAGTAGTCAGCAGTAGAATTATTTCCACAGTAGGAGCCGTCCAAAGGGTTTTTTTTCAAGGCATATTGTATCAGAATTGAATATAAGTGCAAATGCGTGTGAGAGCTTGTAGGATCAGAGACAGCGAGAGAGTGGAGGACGAAGAAAAAACGCAAAGGGTCATATATATGCATACAACGTCCATGCAGTTACAAGTTATGTATGTACCAAAAATTTTGTCTTAGCGAGTTCAATTACATATACATTAAGCGATACGTGGAATACGAGGATCCGGGTTTCAGTCCTTCTTCTTCGCCTCCTCTGCCTCCTCTTCAATATCTTCTTTCTCTGTTTCCTGGGACACCCCAGCTGATATGCTACTCGTTAGAGTTGAGCTTAGGTTACTCTCTTTCTTCCATTTCATGCGGCGATTTTGAAACCAGATTTTGATCTGCCTTTCTGTTAGACAAAGAGCGTTGGCGATTTCAATACGCCGGCGCCTGGTTAGGTATCGATTGAAGTGGAATTCCTTCTCAAGTTCTAGAGTTTGATAACGGGAGTAAATCTGACGCCCTCGTCGCCTGTCTGACCCGTACCCGACGCCTGTAATAAAAAAAAAAACAGAAATTTAAAGACAGTTAGGTTATTAAGGTCAACACTTGGTTTGAAACTAAGGTTTCAAACACTCTAATCCCAATGCTGATAGCAAAAAAATATATATATTAAATAAAATAACAACTCGCATTTTAACCAATGCTGAATTGCTTTTACGTTTCATATAGCTACTTCTGCTGGCTGGGGAAATCGCAGTCTAGTCTTACACTCGTTTCCTAGTAACAGACAGCATTACCCAACCGTACGAACAGGTACTCGTGGTATGTGCTCTAAGTGTAAACATGTTATAAATCTTTAATACATGTAACATTTCGAGGAATTGACACAAATTAATTAACTGGTAAAACTGGTTACAGTGCTTCCATTTTTAAAAATGCACATTTAGTGCATGCGTGGTGTAGACATCACCATACTTTAAAGTGGTCTCCTATACAGACAAAAGGACATTTTAAGGCAGTAAGGCAGCACAAGAGTTAATGGTTTATGGTGCAGTAAAAGAAGTGTGTGGAGCCCATCGTAAAATAGGTCAGTCTGTATAATTTATCTCATTGAATTGTGACACTTACCACTGTGCGAGTTCATTCTCTGCATCCATGGATATATTTGGATATTTCCTTTCTGTTCCTGTGCTGCCGCGCGGACTTGTTCTAAGCTGCAGTCTTGTCCCTGTGTGTTCAGCCCCACGCCGGTCTGCCCGCAGCTGGGAAGCACATCCTTCTCCTGGTAGAACATGTTGGATCCATATTCGTACGCTCCCCGACTTGATCCAAATACAACGTTGTCTTGAGGCGAATAAAAAGGAGAAGAGTATATCCTGTTTTGGGCCACGGCAGCCCCATATGACGAGAAATGTCTGACGGGGTCATAGGTGGTCGAATTTAAGGGCACGTTAGGTATGACTTCTTGACCACCAGCTAAATGGCATGGGAGCGACGGGTTTGCGAAATACGAATTCATACCTTACCTCGCTCCCTCTCTCCCACGTTCACACCCTTTTTCGTTACCTATGACTCTCACTTCCTTTCTCTGTTTGTTTATCTTACTTTGGCTGTTTCTGTTGACGCCCGTTTTACGATTCCTTTTGGGTTTTTATTTCAGGGCTACAGCAAAGATTCACTGCCCGAATGTTATAGTAAGGGCTTCGCTCCAAGATGGACAATTTGACAGTGTCAGCTGATCACTTTCCTCCAATTGAAAGAGCGGAGTAGGAAGGAAAACGGGAAAAAAAAATTGGGGGGGTTTATATTTTCCTGAAAGTAACCCTTGCATTTTGAATAAAGCCGAATTCACTTCAAGACAGGAACACGTACAGTGAAATATATAGACATATTCCTATTTTACTTTTAACATGATGATCTTTTACAGCATACATTATCCATGTTGGATCTAACGTTTAAATAATTATTAATGAACACATAATACCAAAACTAAAACACTTGCGTACTTAAGTATTTTGCCTTCGTTATTCACAAGAAAAAAATGTTTTTTTCAAGCTTAAATTATGAAGAAGGAGGTAACGAAAGGGTATGGCAGGGAACCCGGACTGTGTAGAGCCTATTCATTACCTGCGAATTACCTTTGAACTCCTTTGAAATCAATATCCATTGACTGCTGAATCGCAGATTGTAAATAAGGTATAAATAAAGATCAATTGCATATAACTGAGAAAATGTTTGCAACAACTTGCCGTTCGCCGTGCCACGTCTGAAGGACAAAACAAATACAGATTCCTATTTAACACACCGACAACAGGAAATCGATGCACAATTCATATAGTTTTAGAATTCTTGTCCCCTTTAGTCTTTTATTTTCATTGTGTGAGAATCAATATCTCTTTGTACTTTATTGAGAAATCTACGTAAAAGATGCATTGTGCACAATATATTCGCGTAGCTCATCTGCGTTTGCATACGTGTCAGTCGTATGATAAAACTATAAAAAGTTATTCGGTTTTGTGCAAGAATATAAACAAATACACATCGCAAATTTTAAATGTAGGCCTACTGCAATAATATTTTAGGCAGGAAACCTGTAAATGATACAAAGTTAAGTATATTATCCTTTCGTTGTCTCTTTGCGCAGCAAAAATTAATGTAAACATTATGAGCAATAAAAATAATACAGACATGCAAATGACTGATCACAGAATATTATATGTCAAACACGTGTTTTTCCTCGGAAAAAGGCAGCAAAAAACAAAACTGCAAAAACAACAAAAGACAGACAGTTATTCTTCGCAAATGTTTTTCAAATGACAATTAAAGCTGCTTATTTCTGAGAAATAAAAGACATAACAGAGTGCACTGCTAAATTACATATGAAATATAGGCCTAATAGCCGTAGCAAAATAGGCAAAAAGCGATAGGTAAATATTAAATTGATATTACAACCAGCCGTAAAATAACCATAAAATACCTTTCTGCTGAAAGCCTATAGCGTTTCTGTTGAAATATGTTTCATATCAATTTAAGGGTTCTTATAGTTGCGAGTAAGTTTATAAATACCTATAGTGTTAATATGAAACACACACCTTAACGGCGGATGTGGATTGGAAATCTAGATCTAGAAAGACCGCTGCAGTCAATGGTGTCCAAAACTTGGCCCCAGAATAATATATGCCATATGACAACAACTGTGAAAGAACAAACGGCGTAACTGTGAGGTTAACTAACGCTAAAGTGGGAGGATTAAGTGGTTTGAATCAATGGAATGTACAGGGAAGACTGATAGAGCCAAAATATGTGACTGTGTGTATATATATATATATATATATATATATATGTTTGTATATAAACACACACATATATATGTCTTTGGCGCGTTTTGTGTTTTGTTACTGAGGTCTTCGTACATTTTGGGAGGGATGTGGAATGAGTTTCAAAGAGCAGTCGTATGGAATGCACCAGCGTTCCAAGATTCTTTAGATATTTCAGAGAAGACCCAAGCCAACTCGTCCTTGTTGCTAGTAGGCTAACAAGGCGACGTTATAGACGAGCTGTAATTCTGTAAGAAATGTAATAATCGGATATGACCGAAGTCATTAATCACACTTCATAGAGGTGAGCTGAAGGAAAGAAAACAAGAATCGGATACGAAAAAAAATCCTCAACGCTAGAATGAACAAATCACTAAACGTTAAAAACGGTATTCGTTTTACTGAATGGTAGAGATGATATTTGTATTAACTGGTTTCGACGGTCAAACCGCTGATGGAATCCCAAGCAAGATGGAACAGATATAGCAATTACTGTAATCTCTGATCTCCAATCTTGTCACTGGGGCCTGGGTTCAATCATACCCATTTTGTAACCTTTGATTTGTTTGAAATAGATACTTCCTGGGGCTAAAAAATTACTTTTAAAGTGTATTCCCCCTCGTTCCCTCCTACACTTCTTAATACTCTTCATACATCTTCTTGGCTTCCTGGCTCTTACCCGATGCGCTTTCATCTCGGCCTCTGAGCGCTTTCAGATCTTTTACAATCTCTCAAATTGGGGATCCCCCATTTATTGCCCTCGCTTGAGTGCTGTTAATGGTGCTGGTGAAAACGACTTATATATACAACCTAAGTGCAAAACAAGCAGAACAAAGTGAAACGATGAACAAGCTGAAATATGTTTTATTTGGTGATGCAAGGGTAGAATTATATTTGTCTTAATGATATCGCCAATATGTGAAGTGATGATGAGAATGGTTTCTCTGGAACTACTACTAATTCCTGCTTTGTAAATGTATTTAGAAACTATAGTTATAAAACACAGTCGTAAATATTGATTCAGTTTTCGATAATTACTTACCACGCAAACGAGGCTTATATTTCTGCATGTATTATTAATTAAATTATTTTCATTTTGCGATTTCATATCCGACAGTCAATCATACGTTTATTTATCTAACGAGCTTGGTATTTAAATTACAAATAAAGTACAAAGTGTGGTAATACCTTACTGCTTCCTGGTGTGTAACCACACACACTCAAACGCACACGCGCGCGCACACACATTCATTTGAACATTACACGATCAAACGCATTACAACCTATTTTAAAATAATGAGGAAACCAAGCATGAAAATAAACTCGGGATCTGTCTATTACTATTGCAGCTGTTTTCTGTTGTATTCACATACAATTTCCTGTTTCTTGCTCCAGGTATACGGAATGTTTTAAAATATATATCCGTCCAGCGCTGATGGCAGTTTATGCGGATTCTGGTTTGAATATACGAACTACGAAGCAGGTAATAACAGGACTGTTATTTCCAAATTATGCTGTTATTAAAACAAAGTTCTTGTAAAATGCTTAAATGATGAGGATAGGCACCACAATATAAGATAGTGCTATAAAATAATTCCAACTTATTGCAGTGCTGGTCAATTAAATTAAATATACTTGTTCTTTTTTTTAAATAGCAATGAAGAATCCAAAGAAATATAACAGAAAGTAACAAAGAACAGGAAATAATATAATGCTTAATGTGTGCGTCATAGTCAAGGTGAGTATGTTTGTGTGTTTTAGGATCTATGGAACATTCTACGATTCCTTTCCGCCCGTCTCTGACTCTGAGAGCTTCGAACATCCGCCTTCGCTATTTAAACTTGGAACAGGGCAGTTCGGCAGCTCAATGCTCAATTCCTTGACGTCTTGCTCTGTGTTACGCAAATGCTGATCGAGTTTGTGTTTTTAAATATTTCGATTCCGTTAATTTAACTAAAAATAATTTATGTCTGGCATTACTGCATATTGCTGTTATATTTAAAGCCTGATATTAATCTTACTTCGAAGTTACTATATGTTAAATCAAGAAAAAAAAGATTTTAAATTATTTTACTCATAGACAAGGATCAACTGAATTATGGCTGAAAGATACGAAAAAGCACACAGCTGTCAATATCAAACGTCAATGCCACATTTATAACAACTAAAATGTATTCTGAAGTAATGAATTGCAATTGTTTTATTCATTGGATTTGTTTCTGTTTTAAAAAACGGCAACATGTTAGTATGCACGTTTTTCAGCATTTCAGAATTTCCACTTGAAGTACTTCATTTGGAGAAACTCACTACTCATAATAGCCGTGTGTCGTGCACACATAATAATATAAGCCTATTCGTGAGATGAATTAAAGGAGTCACCTACTCCGCTCTTTCATGAATATTTAATATATTTATAGTATAAAGCGGGCACTAGGGGGCGGTGTTGACTTCCGTATACCGATAAGGTCTAAATTTGCATTTTAGGTGAAAGCGTACACGTACGTGATAACGTATTAAATAATAATAATAAAAAAATGCCAATTATGAATTGCGCGGCTTACTTCATATACCCCGTAAATTCAAAGATACACAAAAATGTACGGATGTTTAGCAATGCTAATATGACCGACTGAACGAACAGCATTCGTATTAGCGGACATGACACTAAGGTCTTACAATCATCAGCATATAAATCAAAACATTACAGCATTTTCAGAAAGAAAATAACGTTTCAGTTTTGATGTATTCGTGACAAGCCACTACACGGTATAGTTTCACAAATCCGAACAATGTTTCGGCTTCTCATCTAGAATGCTCAAAGTAATGTCTATTAAATTTTTACTCTTTATTCTTGAACATCTGTAACCGGTAACTTAAATTAATATTTTGTTTTTTACAAGTTTGCGTCACCTGACATGTTACAGTACAGTCATGTTTTCAAAAATATATAGCTTTAGCTTTAATGTCCCTCTTATTCCATAGCAAGTCGTCAATGCATCACACATAATTTCCAGTCACTCTCAGTTTGCCGTTTTAAAATTTTAAGACAACAAGAAAAAGACATTTCTTACGTTTGGTCGTGCTCATGAAATTACAATTACATATAGACGTATATAATTTTAGGTAGGTCAATTAAAAAATCAGTATCCCTAGCAGCCTTTAAAACAGAAGATACAGAGCATATTGGAAACATAAACATCACACCAACATTTAGCACCCTGACTATAATACTTCCATTATCACTCTTCATTGAGGCCTACAGCTGACTTCACATATTAATATAACCAAATACTAGCATTACAACCCTTTGCACTAATGATAAAAATGGTACGCGGTTTCTTGAACGTGACAATAAACTCATACGATTGAACTATACACGTACGTGACTTTCAAAATTCCGGGCACGCAATAAAAGAAATTCCAAAGATATGACTCATTCGCTTCGAATCACTTCAGTTTTTCCCTCTACACCATATGGGGTCCCATCTTTGACAGATCTTTTAAAATCTATTACACACAACGGGAAGGTGGGGTGGGAGGAGTAGTTGAAAAAACCGACTGCAACCGACCTCTCATGGACACGGTCTGTTAGATAAACACCCAAGCCAATGAGGAAGGAAGAATTCGTTTCTTACCCGCGGTCTCTGTGCCGATCCATTGACGCACTTCTCCTGGTCCAGCAGAAATGCCAGGGGTGGTGAAGGTAAGTGCAGCGGTACATAAAGCATAAAGGCATCCTTTGTCTAGCAGGTAATCAAAAGGTTTGTGGAAAAACAATTCGAGAGAGTAGTATTTACAACCCACTGCTCTTTCGGATCCACGTGAGACACAACTAAGCAGTCTCGCCTCTAGGGGTGAATACGAAGCAGAACTGTCATAAAGCTATTGCTGGGTGTTAGCGACCGAGTAGCTATGTAGCGAGGGTCCAATACGAAGAACGTTCACGGCAAATCCCTGACCACCAAATAACACAGAAAAGCAATAAAAAAATAAGGGCTTTCGTAACCTTTTAGTCGAGTTTCTTTGCTTCCGCTGGCTCTGCAGCCCGACAGAACGTGAGATCCACAAGAAAGACAACAGTATAAAGTTCATGTTCATGGAGGCTGGAGCATGTGACACGCATCAGCCAATCGCGGAACAGTCTCAGTCGTAAACTTTTATTACTTAGCTGTAAATTTTCGCCCAAACAACTAAGAATGTGTTGCGCACAAATGTCTCTCTCCCTCTATATGTCGATCTCCCGTTACCTCTTTTTTTTCCCTCTGCGGGCTTTATTTGAGAATCTTCGTTGGCACACATTATGTTTACCGTGCAACTCCAATAAAATGCATGAGGTTACTACAAAACTACAGTACAATAATGTTATTACGGTGATTTTCACTTCTGCCTCAGCATCACCCAGTAGGTTACCTAATATTTAAATTTCGATACCAAAATTATATATACATATAATAATTACAAGAGTGGTGCTGGTAATAGTAGAATTACTTTAATCAGTCTTTGTAGCGTAGAAGTAACAATTAAGTCAAAACAGTAATTAGTAATTATTTCAACTTCAAACTTCATTTGTACACATGACATTATGGGTAAGAAATAAACCACACAGGAGAATGTTTGTAAGGGCACGGCATCAGTCAGCACTGCAGATATCTGACAACAAAACGGCCCGTACCACATGCACGCATAACACAATTTTGCGGCAACATGTGGTAGAGAAATTTTAAAGACTTTCTTTTAACTTTTAAGGATTGTTATAATTTTATTTGTACTTAAAATTGTTATTTGTATTGTTTAAAACATTTAAATATAATCACCATTAAAAAACTACGATGGGTCCTTAAAATATCTTTAAATGAAAACTCGGTCAGTGCGGTGATGCTTAGTCCTCTGTAAGTATGGTCATATTAAAATACACAGAGGACATGGATTTATTGTATTGTATGGTACGATTTTTCACGTATGGTCTCAGTTATTGTACAATTGCATTACATTTTTTTTATGAGTTTAATGAGGTTTAGTTCTCTCATCCAAAGAAATTACAATACAGAATTAATTACAATCCATTCTTTCTGTTGCAGTATTTTCTGCAATATCAAGAGAAATGATTCCCAATTGTAGATTGTCAAACACTACGGTAATACATATATTTATTTATATGACGAGTAGTCCTTTTATACCATATAGAAATACATGTTCCATATAATTATTGAGTCTATTTCCTGGTTTGAGTAAGTTGGACAGGGCATTCGTTTAAAAACGCAACATTTAATGTTATTTCATGTTTATAAGAGTAGATTAAGTGTTGTCAGAAAGGTTATATGAAGAAAAGTCACTTTTCTAAATAGAACAGCATAGCCCTCGAGCGTAAATATGCACTGAAATACTATAAGCAACATAACAGAAACTGCTAAAATATGGACATGTGAATATGAATATGTTAGTATGTCATCAGTGACCCATACATTCAAATTTCACATTACGCGTCTGTTAATTAGGCTACTTATCGAACTCACTCAGTGCGAAGCATCAAAATACAAGCAAATTACAAATAAATTCATCAGTAAACCAGTACATAGTGAATGTGAGAGGAAGGTAGGTAATTATAAACGAAAACATTCATCTTGTATCTTTAAAGTTACGCGAGTTTTATATGCCATATCATCAGGGAGAAAATACCAGCTTTTTTCAGATATTATTATCACGCATATTTTTCATAATTTCACAAATTTCATTATTACGAGATTTGTTTCTAAATCAATTAGGCACCATTTAAACAATCTGTATTAATTACGAATTCGTTTAATAAGACGTTTTGTAGTTAGACTATCGTCGTATAAACAGACACTGAACATATTATTATATATATATTATT
>JAABNY020000037.1:990935-1009591 GCA_015164015.2 Brevimyrus niger
ATATTATATTATATTATACAAAAAATATATACAATACGCACACGAATTCCAGCAGACTTCGGCCCCAAGGCGTTCGTTGTTTAAAATAATAGGAAAAAAAAGATCCGGACACGCAACCACGGAGTTTACACCGCCAATAAACTTTACTGCTGGTATACTTAAGTCATGACGGGACGTGGTCTCTTTGCGATAGTATAACACCGAACGACAGAAGGCTGGAAAATGCTTCCGGACAATTGTCAGAGCCACAGAAAGTCCCGTTTTATTACTATGTTACCAATAAAGCACTTTCCCCGACGGGACATCTGTAGTAAAATCTCGTTCATAGTAACGCACAGACAGAGACTGCCATGGTTCACGTTATAAACTACATTCACTGTTTTTTTTTAAACTAACAAAAATATATATTTTTTGTTATGGCCATCAAGCATTTCCATTCCAAACATTATTGAATTCAAAATATAAACGTCACCTTCAACATCATGGTATTATTACACAACAATTAAATAACAAAACGAATGCTAAAAAAATACTAACAACAGCATTAACAACAACAACAAATAATATTATTGTTGTTGTTGCTTTTGATATGGCTGTTTCTGTGTTACATTGTGACACTCTTATCACCACTAAAATTTCATGCATATTTTTCTGAAGCTGCTTAAAGTATGACCGTCATAATTATGCACGTGCTGAATTCAAAAAATGTTTCTGTGAAACCCCTGAAATGCAGCTTCTCCACTGGGCGCTGGCTGACTCAGGCAGGTTAGGCCTCTGTGTCTGTGACCGCAAGGTCACCAGTTCAAATCCCATTGCTACGACTGTCTCATGACTGTTGGGCCCTTCATTAAGGCCCTTAAACCTGCAGAAAGTCTCCAAGCTGGCTGGATAAGTGACTGACCCTGTGCTCAGAACCTAAGCATCACCCTGTGTGTGTGAGTATGTCTTAAAGGAGAGCAACCTGGGAAAGAATTCCAAAGAGGAAGTTGTAAATGCATTAGACCCAATGAGAACCATCCCAAAAGATAGTATCAGGTTATTAAAGAAAACCATACTCGTAGTCAAGATCCCTACCGTCCACATTACTTATACAACCTGTGCTGTGCTGTTTATTAACCTGTGCAAATTTAGTAAAAATGTGGTCTGATTTGGAGACTGTAATCTACTATAAACAGAAGACCATCCCAAAAATCTTTATTCTTATAATAATAATAATAATAATAATAATAATAATTGTTGTTTTTATTATGATTATTATTATTATATTGGCAAATTTCACCATGGCCATTTGTTCCTACTTCTAGCCTCTGACATGATTATCTTAATGACTCAAGACGAAGTATTGAGTAAGCATTTAGTGAATAGGAAAGTTTCCCATTTTTCTGATTGTAAAGATAATATGACTGCAATGCTTATAGTCATTTCTAAGTATGTCAGAATGTAATTTATTTTGTTACATTGTTATATTGTGGTGAACATACACACATAGCACAGGATACAAGGAAGAGGTACATCCAGCATGGGATGTCAGTCCATCTCAGGGCGTATTAAGTAAGTAAGTAAATAGACAGACAGACAGACAGACAGACAGACAGACAGTGAGTGTGGACCGTATTAACTATGTCCACTACAATATATTTATATATATATATATTCCTTGCTATGGACAAGCACCCCATCATGAATGTACCTGGCCCGTGCCCAATGCTGATTGTTCTTGGCCGTAGGTCCTTTCAGGCAGCACTGAGCGGGGGACTGGGCAGCACCCTGGGTATGGCACATACGCACAGATGCGCCAATCAGCAGGAGGAGACCCACGTGACACAGGAGAGCATACAAACGCCACATTTACAGAGCAGAGATGGGACTTGACACCCTGGGGGTGTGAGGCAACAGTGCTACTCACAAAGCCGCCATGCCACCCCCATCGGAACGGTTTGTATATGTTGTTAATGTGATTTTATCTGAATTATTTATAAATAAAATTCAGTGGTTGGTTTCAGTATCACTTGTGAAGTCTTGGCATTTAAGACTAAAAAAAAAACACATCACGGGTACCTATCCTGTATAATCCCAATTCATCAGTGCTCAGTTAGATTTAAGGTTTCATGTTTTATTCTATTTTTAATCCAAAGCGATTTACAGTAGGGCGAATGGTTACAGATTGAGTGTGCTCCATGGGATTCTGTTTTTAATAATAAAAAAGTAATGCTATTACAAACATAACATTGGTGGTACGTTATTACTTACATAACTAAAGACATATGTGAAGCTGAATTTGCTAGAGAAACGTGCTTCTTCTGCATGCATGTAAGTCAAGTATTAACTCCGCGACCATTCTGGACTCCGGGAAGGCTATCCGCCCATATGTGAGCGGCACCGTGAATATTTCCTCCTAAGCTTACAGAAACGCATTTTGAAATGCTACTATAAATGAACAAGAACAATGCAGCTGTCCCATCAACTAATGTGCTTAATTTGTTTCAGTTTGTATATTTTTTAGTTTTTAACACAATCAATGAGTTGATGCAACATTACGAAAATAATGAAGAGTCTGATGAAAGCGCATGCACAATTTAGGTGAAGATCAAGGAACAAGTTGTAACTTTGGGATTGCAACATTTATAATGTCGTATTTTAAATGCAATGCAGTATATTATATGGTAGCAGGTGTATATATCATATAAGAGCAAAATATGGGCAGACATCAAAAAATCGCTTTTTGATATGATTTGCGTGACGCAGAAGTGGATCCAAATGATGACTATAGCCCGCCTTTTAACATTAGGCAAAGGTCGAAAACATGCATGTATGTAGTTGACTTCAAAGCTTTGGAGGTAATAAAACATTAGCCTTTTATTATACTTTGCTAATATGAATACCCAGGACACTTACAAACACCCTGTAAACATGAATACTTGTACAATTGACATGATACGTATCGAAAGAGCTGTCAGTGGCCGTGAATTTCTATGAAGCGGCATCGGTATTTGTGAACGTGAAGTCGTACTGACCGATTTTTCCCATCAAATTGCAACTCGAAATTGCCTGTTCAGCCTGTGGTAATATCGCCCATATGTGAATTAGGTTAGATCAACAAACCCTTTTCTGGGAACCTCAGACAGTATCAGCAAAATGCTGGATTCACCAAGCATCTCAGACTCTTTCCAAACAAACTTAAATACTGTGTTTTTCTTTTTGTCAATGAGTTACTGTAGATTGGATGAAGTGGGCTTCTCAGTGGAACCTTTTATATTGTGTTCAGAAAATAAACATTTTCTCGGTATTCTTTCATTGTATTTTTTCCATTTATTCATTGGTGATAAAGAGAAAGTTGAAGCGATAAGAATCAAAACTAATTGCAATAATTACAAAAAATAGCAGCTGTGAAAGACTAAATTTGAGAATTTTACAGTGCCGCTGTCTTTTTGGTGCAAGCATGCTTTTTTAAGTGTGGTGTCGCGCCTTTAAAATACTGTCTGGAAAATCTTAATCTATCACATACATCATTGTTCGTTTAATAAAATGAACACCACTGAATATGGGAAGTAATTTATTTATTAGTGTTGTCGCAACAACAATCGTTTGGTAACACAAAAACAATAAAAACAACATAAGAAAACAAGCACATTGTTAACAGCTATAAATACCAATACTATCTTGCAGGTTATATCAGTGCAATCTGAAATCTAGCCTAGAACATCGTCACAATGAAATACCTGACACACCAAATTCAAAGTAGTATTCATGATAATCTACACAGCAATGTGCGCGGTGTCATTAGGCAGTTTAAGTTGTTGGGGGGGAAATGAAACATTTTCAGCCCGTTCTATTATTATTATTATTATTATTATTGTTGGTTATTATTATTATTGTTGTTGTTTTTGTTGTTGGTTATGCTGTTGTTATTATTATTATCATTATTGTTGTTGTTGTTGTTCTTATTGCATACAATTGGCCTCAATATACGAAACTCCTGCGCAATATCAGTTGATTTACGGTAGCTGGGCTCATCTATCGTACATCTATTGCTCAGGGATCCTACAAAGCAGCTATTGGGCTTCATACTAACAGAGAAAACAAACACTCTGAAATGACTCTTTTAAAAATGTATTGCAATTGTCCCAGTTAGGTAGCATATTTAGGCTGTTTTCAGGCGATTGTATTTCCCCTTAAATAAGCTATAAAATAAAAATGGCAATGACATCCCCAGTACTACGACCACGAATTAAACTCAGTTTAATAAAAAAATACCTAATGCGTGTTTGAGCTTACAGAAGACTTTACTAATACGTATCACTTTATACAGGATCACAATGAATGAAGCCGTGTCCGCAACGAAAGAAAACTCGACAGTCAACTGGGTTTAATTTAATGCATTTCATAAATATATCTTTATTAAACTTTAGATGCTGGGTTTGAATTTAGTTTCAGAATTTGGTTCTCCTCTTTTATGCTAATTTGATACATATCCCAGTTCTATTTGGTCTTAATTGATTCTGAATTGAATTAAGCATATGATTTAGCTATAACAATACGTGCTTCTTAAGTAATTATATTTAATCAAGTTATTTTAATTTTCATCGCTCTGACCGATTTAGAAGACATATTCATAATTCACGTCTGTTGTTCATCGGCCCAACGTTCTGTTGGCAAAAGAATATATATGCATATATATTTTATAAAGAAAACATAGATATTTTCTTGCATTTTCTTAAACAGAAAACGTTGGTTTTATCTCAAAACCAGATGAGCTATTCAGCTGCGTCTACTGCATGTTTATTCCCATCATGAAGATAGGCCAGAAGGAAGAAGTGCTTTTGACAGTTTGTAGGATTTTCTCACTTATTGACTCAATAAAACTGTAGTCATAAAGTTTATATCGTCGGCCTTTCCTGTTCATCGTCCCATTCACAGGGTGTTTTTTTTCTTTCCAAGTCGTATAGTCGTAAAAAGGCCATTAAATTACTCCTTGGTCTCTGCTTCCTCTACTGGTTCCTTCTCTTCTCCTTCATCCACTTCGCCGTCCTCGTTCGCATCCTCTTCGGCCTCTGTTCTCTGGCCTGGAAACTTATCTTTGTTATTTTCCTTCTTCCACTTCATCCGTCGATTCTGAAACCAAATCTTTACCTGTCTCTCAGTTAGGCCGAGGGCATGGGACACCTCAATCCGTCGTTTGCGTGTCAGGTAAGGGTTGAAAAGGAACTCCTTCTCCAGTTCCAACGTCTGATATCGACTGTAGGTCTGTCGTCCGCTGCGCCTTCCAGGTGCTTTAAAGTGAAAGATGTATTTGTGCGTTTACAATTGTGAGGTGAAACATATTTATGAGCAGGTTATGTGAGATGCATATTAACGTATATTGTATGTTCCGCGGCACAATACTTAATGGCCGCTTATAATGTTCAACAACAGCGACAGGGAAACAGTTATTAACGAATGAAATGGACAGATTGCAGCTTCAATTAACAAGGAAAATGTAAACGCATACGTCACGAAAATTAACGTGTAACGTAAACATACAAACGCAAGCACGCAAAGCTTAAAATAATGTAATTGAATATTTGGGCTATGCGTTGACTGTTGAGGTTTTGTGGGATTATAGGCAAACTTAAGGCGATATTGTAGCGAGATGTAATTTTACTCAGTCATATATAATTTAAAGTTTTTTCCAATTAGTGTTTATATCATAGCGGTTTCATTTAACAAAGACTTTAATTATCACGCCTGAACTCGACTACAGCTTCTTACACGTCTTTCACCAAAAATGACCTTCTATGGGATAAATGAACGGATGTTTGATATAGATTTTCTATGCAGAACGCGTGGCCGTATTCTTTATCTGCTAGAAAACAAAGAAACCAATTCTGCCTAAAATGAGAATTTCCCAGCCAGTTCCAATCATTATGGAATCGGTTGTTAGATATGACCATCGGCAGGCATTCGACTGCTTCATATTCGTGTGTTTAGTCTCTAAACACTGGCAGTGCCCAGCAAGGCGTAAGAAAAGGAAGCTTTTAAAATATAAGGCATTTAAAGTGTTCTTATTTAACCATATCCTGAAATGCAGTTGCCCATTTAACGTCACCCTGCTTCGTTTCCCCTTTGTCTTTGCAGGGGTGTTCCTACAATCCAGACTAACTCCCGAAAACCACGCTGTTGCCAGATGAATGGACCTCACTTTTCCACTGTGAAACTGATACAGGAGATCTGCATGGAAACATCAATTAAAATAGAAATGCAGGCTACTGGTGACTAAAGATCACCGTTTTATAGTTCCGATAGTGTTTTATTTATTCGGAAAAGCTAAATTTGAATCCCAAATGGTCAACGTGTTTTTAACAAAGAAAATATGGTTAAAGAGATTTAACAAACGACCCAATGACTACTTTTCTTTTCGCCGCCGCTATTTTTCCTATATGTCACACAACACAGATGGACAGGAGAAAATAATAACACAAAAGAATTCTAACCGTGGGGTCTCATCCAAGGAAACATGAGACTGGGAGACGAGTTTTGATTTAAGTGGCCTTGTCCTTCTCCGGGGTTACTGCCATTAGACGATTTACAGTCTGGGTATTGCGTTAAGCTCGCCTCTTGCTGGGTTCCATAAAGTGATTGCCTCGGAAGGGCTTCGTATCCATAAAATTTCGTGGCGTCTCCGTGGCAAGCTAAAGCACAGGGATTCTGTTGGTATCCGGGGCTGGAGATTCCCGATGTCCCGTGGTGGAAAAATTCCTGGACGTGATGGGGAGGGTGTTGAAAAGCCGGTGTTGGCGCTCCGGGTCCGTACACCAGTGTGTGGCCACGGGTGACGCTTTGAGGGAACCGGCAGTCGTAGTAAGTTGGCTCCAGCGTTTCGCCGCCTTTGTACTTGGAGAAAAGAGGGTTAACAAAATAGGAACTCATGTTCTGTTTGCATTAAAAGAGGCTGGTATGTCTTTCCGGTAGTAAATTTATTTTAAAGTTATTTCCCAATTTTCACACACACCAAATACACATCAGTCGGAGCCAGAAGGCAAATCGCTGGTTGTTTAGACAATCTCAGATGACTGCCTGTTTTTACTCTCTCTCTTCTCTCACGCGAGCCTCCCTGTGTCTCCTTATTCACTGTTTGCGGTCTCAGAACCGACACACGGCGTGGTGGGTTGATGTGTGTTACGGTCAGAGCTGGCTAGCTCCGGCGGCAGAGTCACACGCGCTCAGTTTTTTTTTTTTTGCTCCCTACCCAACCACCCTTCACTACATTGACCCCCGCCTCCGCTCGTCGCTACACCAACCTTCATCTGCCCCCCTCCAACCCCCCCGCTTCTCGCAGACTAGTAAGGCATCTACCTTGAAAAACACGGCAGTTATATTATGCGGGAGAAGTGAAAAGACATTAATGGAAATTTAAACGGCGTTGAATACACACATACCCTCAAAATGACTGAATGAATAAAAAATTGCAGTCGACTGTCAGGTTTAAAAAATAATTAACATCAATTTACTCCAGACGCTGAGTAAAACATGTAGGTATGCACTATCCTACACCCTCCGTACACCTGCCGTTGCTGACCTGAGTCTGTTGAATTGCGCGAATGAGTAGTAAATCAGGAGTGAGGAGTTAATAAAAGTACAGATTACATCCCTCGTTATTTCAATTGACACGTTAATGTTCCCGTGTTTTATTTAGCTGGTGCCTGATGTAGGCCGCGGCCTAACTGACTCGTATGAGTTCTCTGGCAGTACTGACGATTTTGACGCATCATCGTGAAATACGAGAGAAGGCCCACTAAAATTTATAGACATCAGTGGAGATCGAGGTTGGATATTAAAACAATACATAATCTAACAATAACAAAATCCTTACTGTTTTACACATCATACGTGTATACGTTTTTCATTTAAGCAATTTATAGCATAATATTAATTTCTAGAGTTGGAATATTTGCACAATTGTTTATTAGAGGTTTTTCCACTATAAAAGTTATGCTGAAATTATTGGAATTACATATATAATTAGGAACATGGTGGGTAAAAAAATCGTTTCCAAAATTATATTTTTCCAACCCAACCACAACGGTATTATACATAGTATTTAGCTGTAATATTACTGAATGTACGTTATGGTCTAGTTTTTTTGAGTGAAACGGTTTGACTTCCTATGCATTGAATAATTATTGGAATAAATAATCTAATCCAAACATTCAAAATCAAACTATACTTACACTACTACGGGAAATTACGCGGTTGTGTTGCAACTTGATCATACACATTACCAATATGAGCAATTATAGTTAAAACAATATAACAACATATATTTTTTTAACTCATTGGATGGACGAAATACACCATAAAACGCCCGTAAGACATTAGAGTAGTAAATTATGAAAAAATTTCAGCTACGCAGGCAGGGCGATTTGAAATCTGTGAGCCAATAGCGACATCTAGTGCTTCTGCAAAAATCTAGCTGGCGAGTTTTGGACTCTGAAATGGTATGAAAACAATGGAAACTGATTCCACACCCACCGCTGCTTATCGAAGTATGGCTATTTCGATTTAAAAGCTTTATTGGTGCAGTTCATACATTTAAATAAAAATAATAACATTAACTAACAAGTTAAACGCATTATTTGGCATATAAGTTCAGATTTAATTATGTCGGACTTTTTGTTGAATTAACACAACCCACTTTAGAAACATGTTGCAGTACTGCATCCGGTTGAGCGGTTTTAAACGCGCAAAGAGCAATTATGGCCTTTCAAGTTTACTGCTTCTTTCCTCCACGGAAGTATGCAGCCCTCTAAACGCCGTTTTCAGAATGAAAGTGCATTGAAACTCCCGATATTTTTAGCGGGGCTACAGACAAACCAATCTCAATAACTCCCTTTGAAACAGTTGGCCATCGACGTCCATTAAAGCCATAAAGCAATTTAAGCCAGACGTCTAGCCAGTTCGCATGACTCTCTTTTGTTTGGTTACATTTGAAACAAACACCGCGAGCCCAACCAGGGCTGTAAAACCTGCATTTTTGTCCTGAGCTGCGGAAATATCGCACTGGATTGCGCTTTAAAAGATCTGTATCCTGTCAGTTTTGTTTACCACCACAAAGGGCTATTTTATCTTAGACATACTGTTTCACATAACACCTCAGTCCTAAGGCATGCAAAGGAGCGACTCTTTTTCGTTTTTATTTTCTTAATTGCGACATTACCCCTATATGTGATAAGTAGTATTAAGTGTAGGTGCAATCGGAGTATCTTAGCGACAGTATTAGTGTGTCTGTGCGCGACCTATATAATGTATATCTGTATATTTATATATAATTACTTAATACAATTTAAGAATTTAAAAATGCCATTTTGGGAAGTGTCGGTTAAATACAACAATGAGCAGGCTTGAATAGCATACATTGAAAATACGTAGGCCTACACATATGAATAATATTAATTGTCAGTTTCAATACAATAAAAATGAGTGGTAAAATATTAATGTATGCATCTTTCTACGGCTATATTATTCTGGATTTTTCGCTTACGCAGATTTCATTAAAATAATATTCTCCGAAACTCGTCCCACGTGATTAACAGCGGATCAGAAAAACTAATTCAATTACCTCTGCTCAGAAGACGATGGCAAATATGAAATTAATTAAAAATTGTAGGCAGTTTTGTTCTTAGATACATGCTGCCTCAATGTAAAAATTACGAGTGGTCGGCATACTGTATATCACTAGCTCAATGGAATTCTTACCAAAATGCATACACCACGTTTTCCCCTCATACAGTCATCATCCAACTTCTAAGGTCCCAGATATTTGTATTTTAATTAGGACACCTTTGCCTGTCATATTATCCTTAATTCTCTTTTTTTCAATTAGGCCTATGCCATGAAAGCCAGCTAACGCTTTGTAAGGAAGACCACCAAACGTGTAAGGTGATATTGTATATATTTCAATGTAGCTACATTCTACAACAGGTTATAACTTTACGGATTTGAAGTAATGTAAAAATACACGAATAAGTACATCAAAACTATTATAATACCACACAAATACATACACAGACACGTTATCTTTTTTGACATATGAAGAACGTCATAAGTTACAAAATAAAATAAAAAAATTCAAGTACTTTCGCTGTTCACTAGTAAATAGGCCTATTTCAGTCATTGTCCTTTTAAGTACAATTCCACCATCAAAGGTACTTAATCGCCTCAACACAACTGTAGTGTTATTCTAATGAACACTAAATATTAAACAATGTCGCATGATGGACAGTATCCAAAAAAGGGAATATAATGAAACATTGTAAAATGTTTCGCAAACTAAAAATCAAACTAATTTTCACAAAATGAACGGGCTTAACGCTTTCTGTCTGTGCTGTTTTCTCGGTAGTTGTAGGGTAAATTGCTCAATCTGAATTCCAATTCTTGTTTATGTTTCCCATTTATGTCGATCAATTGCACACTACTGTTCTTTGCTATCGCTCTTTTCTTTGTTCATTTTCTTCATTTTCATCCGTCGATTCTGGAACCATATTTTAACCTGTCGCTCCGTCAGGTTTAGGACTCGGGCAACCTCATAACGACGGTCCCTTGTTAGGTACATATTGAACAAGAACTCCTTTTCAAGCTCCAAAGTTTGATATTTGGTGTAAGGACATCGCTTCTTCCGTGTGGAGCGCGCGTGGATCCAATTCGCCACTGGGTTATCTGAAAACCGAATAACAAAAATACTTACTGTTGTGAAGACCCGTAATTACTGAAAATTTTACCGTGTCATGGGAAGTGATGTAATATGTCATACATGATTGTGTCTCTTAACAGAATGTGTCCCATTTTAATAGTTCATTTAAAAATGTGTCGTCAAATACAGTCTATGTATGTATTTTTATATAATTGGAATAAATTGATCATTTGGAGCGATTTGCTTTTTAAGACCGCTGAGTGCTTAAGAGGAATGTTGTCGTAAAATTGTGAATGCGCCCCTTCATTTTATAGGCCCATAAACGGACGGAAGCTCCTTTCGCTTTCTGCATGAAGTCAGAAAATCACACACTGACTGCCGAAATTCCCAAGTCGTGTTCTGGAGAATTATTTTGCTCATTCTGTGCTAACATGATGTATATTTGAGAAAATATTACAGTCATATTTAATGGACGTAATATGCGCACGTGACGGTGTCATTTTAATAGTCTGCTACTTTATCAAATATACCATTCTTCAGACAACGCAATAAAATATATATTCCTCCCCTGACAAAAGTATATCTGCTATATTAGGCATAGAGTTGAATAAGGAATGTAGGCCTATTATTACCTTATCATGCTTGTTAATTTCTTTGTCAGTAACCAATTAAATTAAGTCGATAATACAAATTTTAAATAAATTAGGCCTAGTAACGCTTTATCCTTGACTGGGAATAATAATAATAATAATAATAATAGTAATAATAATAATAATATAGCTATAACGCAGATATCGCAAAACATAAAAGAAACAAAACAAAGGAACAGCGATAAGTATGGTATATAGTAAACAAGACGATTTGTGTAACCCCACCTTGTCATTATATTGCCCCTTTTTTGAGTACGCAGTTTTTATAACCCGTCTCCTACTTTACAACCTTTAACAGCCGTGATTTGTCCCGTTCAGTAGTAACCCAGTGTGAGGAAGGATTTCAGCAGTAATTAAACGTTTTTAAAAATGAAACTAAAGAAGACAATGTCTTTTTATGAAGAATGACAGTCAACCTCCAAATACATGTAATAGCAATGATATAAGAAACACGGCTTCAATGCCATGCAGTAAACTTCAACTTACTTGGATCTAATTCGGACTTGTCGTCTTTGTGCTTGTCTGGAGCCAAAACCTCGGATTCCGGAGAAGGGACGTTCTGCGGCGTCTTATCACGAATTTCAGAAGAAGAGCTGTACAGATAATCCGAATATCCACGTCCACTGGATCCCAAGCATTCACCGACTCTGCGCTCCGGGAAGGCGTCAGGTTTCAGCCCGTAGTGTCTGCTGTTTGCTGGATAGCCTGGAAAGGACACGGTACCAGAGACCGGCTCCAGCCAGGAGCGTATATATCTGGAATCCGTTCCTAAGTGAGGCTGATGGGTGTATGGGTGATAGACCACTGAGGACTGTGAGTGAACTGGGGCCCAAGACGTGGTAAAAACGGAAGGTTTAGGGGTAAAGCTGCAGGAAGGAAAATCGGCACACTCCGGTACTATGGGCGTCGGACGGGAGCCGGAGGGAAGCGATCCAGCAGTGGAGAATCGAGTCGCCAGTACCTCGTCGTTTTCATGGTTTATCAAGGAATCCACATAATAATTACTTATGGGACCAGTGGTCGACATGACGAACCTCCCCGTCTCTTTTACATGCATCCGATTATTATATGGAGTGTATGTGTACTTTTTTATCTGCCCATTGAACAATCAAGCCAGGTAATTATTTCTACAAGTCTTTCTAGCTGCCATTGGTTGTTTGTACCACACGTGATTATAGTTACCCCCCTCCCTCCCCAAAACTGCTTGTTGGATCAATGCGCCATCCTTTTCTGGAATAGCAATGCACTTCGGGAATTCAGATCTATAATTTAGCGCTGTACTATTACGCGGCAGAACTTTAATATTAAAATGATACATAACCTTCCCCAGTGTTTAATAATAAAACAGAAACACCATAGAGATCCGTATCACCGTATCGCAGAAAGAGGTACGTTGACAGCCACCTATACGGACTATTTGCTGATGTAATTAGTTTGTCTCTATAGAAAACTATTGCGCTCAACTGAGCAAAATGCGCATTTTCCGTGCTGTAATAAATATAAAAAGTTAAACCGGTTAAAAAGTGATTTTGTTCTGCAGTTTCTCAGGCTTTTTGTTTCTTCTGAAAAACAGCGGGTGGTTTTATACATCTTATGGACAGCAAAACAAGGTTACATGTCTTATTGAAATAATCTGTCTTGTAAACCGATGTTTAAAAATCGGAAAGGTGGGAATAGTAACTCGCTTGAAAACTTGCCTGCTGAAGTGGTTGTATTCTGCAAGTGGTCTCGCATTGGTTTTATGTCTCCCAATAAATTTTTATGGGACCATTTGATTGTTCATAAACGTGTCGTTAATAACAACTGAAGTCGAGCTGGTGCTATAGTATAAAATCAACACAATACTTGTCGAACACGTCTCTCATCAACTGGAAAACACGGGAAAGGAAAAATAACAGGAACGATATGAGTTTAAAATTTATATTAGACGAACACAGTGGAGAGAAAGATACACGCGGTGAACAATAAGGATGTATTATTACCGGGACATTTACTGAATGCAGAAAAAATCTGAAAGAATAGTCAACGATTCAGTTTTAAACTGAAGAATCGCTTCAGCCTTGGATTAGGAATTTTCGACGCCGAGTATCTATAGTAGGCCTAATTATGAATGAAATTAGGGCAGCTTTGGGACCTCAGTCCTTGGGCCTGTACGAGCACGTTCAAACCGATGAAAAACTTAAGCGCACGTGCGGAATTACATTTCCCAGGAATGTGTGTATGTGATTGTGCACTTGGATTATGTGTACTGACATTGTAGATGTAAGCCTGGGTTTTCTGGTGCGTTGCACGCCATGATAATGCGGAGAACATAATGCAGCCTCGCGGTGAATGCAAATACGAGCTGAATGTCATGTATACGGCAGTCTTAAGATGTGGAGTTTACTACAAGCTTACATTAATTTATTTTGCTTGTTAAATGTTATGCAGCTTAACAGTAACTGCACTGAACGGGCTGCTGCACCGTAATATCCAACATAAGCAGGTATATCAAATCTACTTCTAAAATTTCTTGCAGTTGTCAAAAGAGGAAGGTAGAACCCTACTGGACCCACTTTCATGGAGTCATTGTCGGTTCTCTTAGTGGCATTGAAGCTTATTTATTAATCCTACTCGGTAGGAGACAATCCGATAAATTAGTAAAATTATTTTCTGAGAATGTCTGCGCTCTGCATTCACGGTATGATTATTTTAGTTTGTTAAGGCAACAGGCGCATCGCTTTGCTGCACCAAAAGCATTCTGCACGCATGAATGTACTTACTGTCCGCACTTCTGCAATTAAATAGATCTAAAGTTAAGTAAAATACTCCATCAATGCGCTATTATGGCAAATACTACGTTCTGCTGCTGGTACTTTTCTTTGAACGATACTTTTGTTAATGGTTTGGTGTTGAATTAGAAAAAGGAAAATACGTCGATTTTTCTCATTTAACAAATGTTGGCCTGTCAGTCGATTGGAAGACATAGCCCTTTGACATATTTCTGTAGTGTAAAATGTTTTTAACCATAAGTCCAATTATGAAGTTTTAAAATTTTGACATTATGACGATGGCTCCTGCTTTTCTTTCATATTCAAAATCTGTGGATGAAATCACGAATTTTCTTCAAAATATGCTGTGATTTATATGCCATAATGCTCATGGTTCGTTAGTAGTGAGGTTGCAAATGAAGGAGACGATGATTTAGCGCTCTGATGAAACGCCCCCGTAGTTTTTAAATGAAGTAAATCCATTAAAATCATTTTGACACTTCACTGGTTGCTATCAGAAACAGAGTCAAGTTCATTTATGCTTTTGCATCCGGAAAGCAGACGAAATAAATACAACACGTTGGCACTGTTACTTTAATTAACGTTTCCGTAAAATACTCCATCCGCATATGCCACTTCGGCATATGCTGTTTATCTAATCCATGTGGCTTCGTTGTGTTGATAGGCTTTGGAATTAAGTAGGCTACGTAGAACGGAGTTTATGTGTCATTTTGTGAGCTGTGAAAGCGTAAATGGAAACTGCTATGTTAAGCGGATTTATTTATTCAAAAGAAACCCATTCTCCATGTCACAGATGGAGATTTTTTATTATTATTATTCTTCTTATTATTCTTCTTATTATTCTTCTTATTATTCTTATTCTTCTTCTTCTTCTTCTTCTTCTTCTTCTTCTTCTTCTTATTATTATTATTATTATTATTATTATTATTATTATTATTATTATTATACCTTAAATAGCAATAAAGCTATCTCACGAATTAGGGTAAATTTTGGTGCTATTGGGCATGATTTTCTGATATGTGTTTACTGTTTGTATAATAATTCGTTTATTGCTGACTCTCTTTAGGTAAATGCCGTATTGAACAGCAGTTTTTGTAGCCCGCCTGTAAGAAACGTCGGAAATTGCCGAAACGAAGCGTCTACATTTTTTTAATTGATACTGCGTGTGCAGCCATCACCTGGTGAAAAGTTACTCGCTACGTATAACAACACTAGCGTTACACATATATGTCAACACGAGTACATTGTGAACTACCAGTCCATAGTTATATTAAATGCTGGATGTGCCCCACATTCGGACATTTGAACTGGTAATTCGACTTTACAATATAGTAACACTTACATTTGAAGTGTAGCACGCCGACATAAAACATAACGTCAGACAAATAATTATATCAATGTGTGCGACGCTGTGCTAGAATTATAACGTTTATAATTAAGATATTTTTTCAAACATTACGAACCTTGACTTGCTGGGCTACTCGGAGATTAAGACCATAGGTTACTTGAAGCTACACTATTAATTAAAGCTTAGAAAAAAGAGACTCGGCCTTTACAAGGAGCAAACCTACATGCAGGTCTGTAGCTTTCCTCTGTTTTGAACTTGCTCTTGTATTTGTCTAGAAGAACTTAACATTTTGAGATCGGAAGAAGTATTTTAAATGTACAGTTTTAGTTTTAGTATTAAGATACATTTGAATTGCTATTTTAGTAACATATTGTTCAAATAACGAATTCTTATTGACTGTTAACGACTTATTATGTGAAATGTTATGTAGAATATACAAACTTGTATTTAACCAGCTGTTTAGACATGCAATTGTTGTCATTGTATCACTGGTAATGCTTATAATAAAATATTAGGCATTTGTATAAGAATTCACATTAGCACCTTTTTGAATGGTATTGTCAGAAATAGACATAATTTTGTTACAGATAAGGAATATTTCGTATATGCTCATTTCTACTTCAATTCACATTTTGATTTAGCTGAATAATATTGCGCATCACTGCCACCTACGTGCCGTATCTTAAATTAGCACTTAAATACTAGCTGTCTACGTCTTCACGTCACGTGATATACCTTACAAGCATATTATTATTATATATTCCTTTATATCAGGGAGTATAAATATAAGTTGAATGTTGCAGTTTATAAACTGTCGACCCTATCAGTGGCGTAGGTGTCCTACAATTGTATGAGTATTACACTGTGGCATATACAAACTGTAAGTTAAGCTCTTTTCCCTTTTTTGGTAAACGCCATGAGCTATACTATTCCTAGTGTCAATTCTCCATTATCCTTGTATTTATTTGCCAAACTACTTTATTGACAGTATTTCTGAAATGTGATTTCTCTGTAAAAAAGGCACACATATTAAGTTCTATCACGTTTTTAGGCCTATTACAATTATAAATAAATAAATCAGTAAATACTTTCGGCATTAAGTATTTCGCGTCATACGACTGCCCAACGAATGCAACAAGGTAACAAACATTAATACAGTTATACTATGTAATTGCTAATATGTAAAAGGATGCAAATAAGAGTCGACAACAAATATTTCCCCTTTCCATCTGTCAGTGTTTGTAGATTTCGCCTGTTGAATTTGTTGCTGGAATGTTTAAATATTATAGTGTTTCATTTAAAAACCACGTGGACACCATATTGCAATGTGGGCTAGTAACAACATTACTAGATACATAGATACAACATAGAAAGATTTTGTTTATTATTCGGTGTCTCCATTTACGAGAAAATGCCGATAATGAAATGCGTATTGTGTATTTTGAATAAAAACATCCATCGAGATCTGTTGTTTTACTCTATTAATGCTTGAGGTAAAAGGTGCTTTGCTCATTTTAAACATGTTCGGTCGCATTTCTTCGTATTATTATTAAAATTACGTAACATTTGCAAAGACGTCATTGAAATGGCTCGACATTATGGAGAATAACTGGAGCATCGAGAAGCAAATTGATGCTTCTATTTAAAATAAGTTACTCCAGTGTCTTATATTTCATGTGTTTTGGTAAGTTCAGTATGTAGTGATAGCATCACATAAGAAACGTCTGCAATACAGCACTTAAAATTTAAGACCATAGCAATGTGGTGCAAATGCTCATAAATGGCATGGCTAATTAGCAATTTTTCAAACGGAAAGAAATAAGTAGAACGTAACATAGGTAACACATAACTAGCACAAAACCATAAGTAAACACTAACACCGCTCCACAATATATTGGACATTGCTGTTAACACTTGGGTAATTTTAGTAGCTCGAGAAAGAAAACTGAACATAAGTGTTACGACCGAATTTGCACATATATTTAAATAATTCATTTTAAAACATATCACCTAGTCATAATATTTAATAATCTTCAAAACTGGGTACAATAGATCGCCATTTCCCTAGCCGCTTGTTCATGTGAGAGTAGAGCTGCATATAATTCTTTATTCGTATTTTTTTTTTTCAGTCTGACGATTGTTGTACCGCTGATGAACTATAGCGAGTGCTTATGGAAATGCGTACAGAACTGTGAAGATACAAAACCTAACCTTCGAGTGTGCGGGCCGGCTGGTAGCCGAAAGCTAACGCCGTTGTCACCTCGCTGTAACTTGCACCTTTCATTATAGTGCTGATCATTAAAAATCAATTTAAGTAAATATTTAGGGAAAACTCCTCTATTTGAAATATTGCCACTTAAACCAATATATGATGAAATCGTCACATGGTAGTTTAAATGATAGTGACCCCACATGTCATGCAGGGTATAAGTTAGGTATAAATTAATTTCCAATAAATTCATATATCATTTAGTGAAATATAAATGCAGTAGTCTAACTAGTTTACCTGTGTCGCCGGATGCTGGCAACCGTTAAAGAAACACTGCAGTGACGACCTGGTTATTCTTCTAGTGTTATTGCTAATAGTTCTGGAGCAGCTACTGCTACCAAAACTTTCGCATTAATCTTTACTTATATTCATCCTTACTTTACACCTCTAGCGCAACAAGCGCACAAGCGTGAATAGTGGAACGGTTTGCAGCTTTATTCAAACCCGTTCATGTCTTTTAGATCTCGGTAGGTAATTATTACCGGTGATATAAAATGTGGGAAACAGCCGCGGAGCAGAATCCGCCTGTCTTCCTCCGGATGCTCCGTGTTATCTGGCGGGGGCGGGAGTCATCTCGCGTGCTGTAAACCCCTTTGTTAGTAAGGCATTCTGGCGCGAATTACTATTCACTCCAGCTGAATGAAAGTGACTTTGGATTCCAGACCGCTGTCCCCTTTAGTCGCGCCAAGGCAAGGGAGGGGGGTTCCGCGGCAGCAATCGAAATACAGGGAAAACAAATACATGCCATTCCTGTAATGGTCAAATGAACCGGGATTGTATTTCATAAAGAACTTGTAAATGCATACGTATTTGATATTTGGCCATGGCTGTATATGTACTGTCATATATATGTGTGTGTGTGTGTGTGTGTGTATATATATATATTAATATATATATATATTTGTGTGTGTGTGTGTGTGTGTGTGTGTGTGTGTGTGTGTGAGGGCACACA
>JAABNY020000037.1:1029949-1059346 GCA_015164015.2 Brevimyrus niger
GGCAAAGTTTGACCCAGTATGAGGCTGAGCACAGCTGAGCCTGAACACAGCGTAAGCCTCACCTTGGCTGAGCGCTCCTTCCGGTCCCACCACTCATCGAAGGCTCGGAAGGCAACCACCTCCACCATCTTACGGTTCAGGTCTCTTTTCATGATGGCCTTCAGCTCCTTGACAATGACCAACAGGACCCCGTCCACGGTGGCCTTGTGCGGGTCCTCCTTCTGCGGCTGGTAGCCAGGCGGGGGCACAGCTGGGTTGAAGCGGGGGAAGGCGTGCAGGGGCCAGGGCTGTCCGGCCGGAGGGATGCCTGCCGACACTGAGAAAGGCCGGTATGGTTCATTGAAGGGCACGGCCCCGCCCCCCGGCCCACCCACGTAGGGGGGGTAGGGGTAGGCGCGTTGGCCCTGCAGCATGCGGCTCAACATCTGCGTCTGCATCTGGAAGGACATGTGCATGCCCCCCCACTGCGGCAGGCAGCCCACCAGCTCCACGGGCATGACGGGCACCAGGCCGGGCGCGTAGGGGTGCAGTGGGTGCAGCATGGGATGCGGGGGCGGGCCTGGGGCGGGGCCTGTTGCACTGGATTCTGCATGGTGCCTGTGTCGACACATCTTTTGGCTGTGTGTATATTTTTACTTCTCAATGCACATTATAAAAGTCACTTCTGAACTCAACAATTGCAATGAATTGATGTCGGTCTTGAAACTTGAGTCAATTTTCAAAGGGAAACTTGCATGATAAGGCCAGTAGGAGGACACTGAACTGAAATATATAACCATCAGTATGTTAACAAGCACAAAGAGCAGCATGGCAGGCGAGGCCCAGCCTGAATGAAGAATGTGATTATAGAAATATGTATCTATTCACTATACTGTAGGCTGAAACAAATAAAATTTGCTGCTTGACTTTTTACTTCATATTTCAACTGTTCAGCATTTTCTGCCTACTTTACAATAGCTCAACATGATCAATATAGAGGGAAAAAGCAGTTTGCTTTTCAAAGTGGAGAAAGGAGCTGACAAGCAACGTTTCTATCAAATAGATTTTTATATTTCACTGAGATATATGCGTATATATATATTATGGTATATTCTTTGTATTTTGTTATACACTTTTTATAAAGGCAAACGTGAAAGACATATTTTTGAGAAGTCACAAGATGTCTGAGAATCTTATGTCACGTGGATAATACCCCCAGTGTTACTTGAATTGTTGGATTGTGCCAAATAAAACATCTTCATGGAAAATGTCACTAAAAGTTTCAGTCATTGCTTGTACTTGCCCTTTTGGTTGTGAGATCCACAATGTTCAGCTCTGTGAATGTGCGCGTGTTCGTGTGTGTAAAATGTATTCAAATTTTAGCTCTTTAGCATTAACCACACTGAATAAAATCCAAGGCTAAGGTAATTGTCAGATGAAATTGTTTAATTGAGAAATACCATGTTATATTAGATATTCCCCTGAACAAATGGAACTTTTTTTTTTAAGCAAACAGGCCAGTCCTATATGACCAGGATTAAGGGTCAGGTTTGAGCAGACAGAATACCAGGGCCCCCACCGAGTGTAACATTGACAATGACCATTAGTTTAGGCAATCAAGTCCGGCACATTCAACACAAAAGGTACCTTGAAAGAACGAAAGTTCAAAATAGATTCACTGCAGTCCGCAGATTCCTCCCGTTTGGGTTAGAGAAGAGCACACAACATCAGATAATCTGATACTGGGAATTCCCACGGTGTATATAACTATACAGTGTTGTGTTCATTAATTTTAATAAGACGTGGATCAGTGTTTAACAAATAACCCTACTGTTGCTAGATTGTATTTTCCTGGGATGAATAAAACGATTCAGATGGAGAATTTAGCAGATTGATTGGATCGAAACGATTTTTAGCAGGTTGAGTTTGTAACACGCTGCGCGTTTTGAGCGATTAGCAATTCCAAAAATTGAGGAATCTTTCTGGTTCTCTTTGTATCATGGATTATATACCTGATATATAATTAATACCCGAACATTCTGTGATGTACATCCAAGTCCTCAAGCAAAATTTAAACGTACTTCGATTGCAAAACCAACGCAGCGTATAAAAGTAAAGAGCTAGAAGGAGCGACAGTAATGTTTTTTGTACGGACTGTACATTAGTTGTCGCTCTTAAGTTAGTATTTTATTTTATTGCTTAATATTTTTTATTAACTGGTAAAGCACACACACACACACACACACACAGACAAATGTATATATATATATATATATATATATATACATACACACACACACACAGACATATATAATACATTTATACATATTATACATACATACAGATTAAACCAAAATGCATGAAACTTAAACGGTTGTTCAATCAAGACAGTTTACCAAATTCCACCATGTTTTAGTTTTTTTTCATCAATTTCCTGTCCTTTCAGCAGCAAGTCATCTTTATTGCGCCTGTGAAACTAGGAAAGAAATACCCAATACATACCAAGAACAAATGCATTATCCACTACAAAACTATACCAGTCCAAAGCCTGAATTATCACACGGCTTAAGTTTATGAATTGAGTTTTCGTGTAAATCCAACAAAATCAGCAGCATTTTTATTTGATACACATACAGCGTACACTGACGCCTGAATAATTAATTTTCAAGTTTGTATTGATGAGACAGTTTAGCAATACAGTAAAACATATATAGACAACTGCTCTGCGCTAGTTTCAATTTTCTGTTTTCTTACTTTTTCCAGCATGTACTAAAGCAGTCGTCCGACGGTAGTCTTTTGCATATGCTTAAAGCCATATATTATAATGTATTAAGACAATGCGGAAACTGAGTGCTGGAGTAAATTCATAGTATTTACTAGTGTCTCATTTTTGCATATAGGGGCGCTTAATTTATCCTTTCGAATATAACGTTAACAACTCAACGAAACAATGAAATAATGTCAAAGATGTTTTTAAAAACTTTAAATCTGAAAAAATAGATAATAAAAGAAAATATCAGTTTTGCAAGTTGTTTCGAGATGATTTCTAGTTGTTATGACGTGCGCAAAGCAGAGCATTGGAGTCCCGATTAGGTTGTTCCTTTAACTCCAGGAACCGGATCGGGAATTCAGGAATCAACATCACCATAAGATCAGCAGATAAAACGGCTATTGAAGCGGAAGAGTGAAATGATGGTTCCAAGCACGAATGACGAAAAATATCTTAGAAGGCAGCAGCGACCTTTTCAGGACACAACTGAAGTTCGTAGTTTAAATACGTGGCGCTACGTAAGTGCCACTGACGCATACGCCGTCTTCGGCATGTTTGATAAATGCCAGGCCTTAAAATGCACAAAACAAACAGTGAATCGAGGCAGTGTTACCCTATAATCTGTATGTTAGCGTAAAACAATTTTATCATATGGAATAATATGGTCAATCCTTACCAAATGTCCTTTGTTTCCCACAGGACTCTGTCGCACTAAGGAATTCGGTTCGCTCGAGGCGCTCTGTCTAGGTTCTTTTATTTTCTCTGCACTTCTAGGCACGATCGTATTTTAGGTGTTGGAGGGTTTTGAAGTCTCCACAGCCTATCTCTACTCTAATATTAGATATGTTATTATAACGAAAGGCATTTGTTAGTTCGGTGGTTTATTAAACTAGCCAACCAACCAACACCACAACAAACCCGCATTAATTCTTTGAAAAAAAAAAAACATATAGACAAATAATTCCAATAATAGTTCTTGAGAAACCATTACTATATTCTATCCCGACTAAGCACAGTTTTAAATGCTTTTTTTAATCATTTAATGAAAACAACAATGGCTTTCTATAGTTCCGTCGACATTGGGCCTACTAGACGCCATATACGGGGCAGTCTACGTACTAACTTGACCTTCAATTTGTATGCTGTTCCCGCCCACACAGACAGTAGCAAACTGGGCTGGGGGGTTGGGGTTTACGCAGGGCGGCTCCTTCTCAGTCTTAACAAAGAGTAAGCGAAATATTCTTGTATAATTTAAAATAAAATAGTCAAATATGAAATACATACAGAAATGTGTGTCGTAGAAGATGCCATACAAATACGAAACAATTCGCTTATTGTCAGGCCGAAAGATTCGTCCCGGTTCTGTGTATATTTTACAGATGTTTCGTTTGTTATTCGTTTCCAGTCCTTCCATACTGTAGTGCCGTTTTCTTTTGCACTGTGTATACTAACCCTGCGCCTCAAAAACCAAACGGGCTACATTGCGTTTACGCAAAATGTACAAACCGTGCAAAAAAGAAATAGAAATAAACACCACCTATATACTACTGAAGGGGTATTACAGGAGGTCAGTATGTCGCGTCGTGAATATTGCATTTATTAGTTGAAATCAATACACAATTTCACTTTTTACTTTAGGCCCTTATAGCATTTTTTGACGGCTGCACGGTTAATACCTTTGTAGAAAACGTGAAGTTCAACTCTACCGACTTTATGTCTGCTACGTTTGCTGGACTGTTTTGCACATAGCAGAATGCTGCGTCAGGCGACGTTGGAAGTAAAATATTAGACACTACCACAATCAATATTATTCAATTGTATGGTTATAATTCACATAAAACAAAATGTGTGTGTGTATATAATGTTTATATATTAACAGTATAAGACGGATTCAAAAATTTGCTGTAATTGTGTGGGTTACTCAATATCTATGGAAAAAAACTAAAAGCAGCATGGAGCTTGCGAATTAATTATTATTTTATTACAGTTCGACTTATACAACAGAAAAGTTTCATGACTTTAAGTATGGTTATTTTATTGAATAATATTGTAAACGCCTGAGTGGGTTATTCATACCTGGAGTGCACCGGTAACCTAAATATAAAGATTTAATACAATACCAATGAAAAGAAAACATATTATTTGTAGCATACAGCATTATATACCGGAAATAAACAGCGTGTAAGCGCTAAAAGGTGTACGTGCGGATGAGATTACCGAATGCACACAGACACGAGATGAAAGACAACGCGGACCTTCGAAAATCGAGAAACATCCTACATGATTGTCGAAACGATCGAGTAATTAATCACCTGCATATGTAGCGCAATTACCCTTAATAAAATTTGCATCCGTGCTTCCCGCTTCACATCTTGTTTCACGCATGATTTGCTCATGCTTACCACACACACGTAAGTAGCTTAATAAATATAATCACTTTTATAAAAATCTAAAGCTGAATTGTTGGAACAGGTGCACACATGTTTGACAACGTAATGCAGAAAAGCAATTGTATGTTGTCAGTGCCAAATCTGCATTTTCCACTTTCTGTCAGTAGATAATACCTAGGGCAAGCCTGCAAGCCGTCTTCCGGTACCCCCAAATCAGCTGTAACAAGCTACTCGCTAATTTAAATCGGCATTTACTTCCCTGGAATGTCAAAATAACATACAGTGCAGTATTCCTCTTTCCCTGCTCTGTGCCACAAATTGCTGCTGTGGTGCATGATGACCAATGGCCCAGCACACCACAAGGTCCGCGCGCAGCACAGACTGCAGCTGGCTGACATTTGGGCCACAGCGACAAGCGCAATAAACGCAGTGCTACTGTCTCAAAGTCAAACCCGCTGACCAGCGCATATGTAGAGCTTAAAAACTTTCTTTATAGCATGTTTGTATCCGATTTCATGAAAAGTTCTCAGAGATTCTCTGGCTACTCGTATCCATTAATGTATGGTGTGTGTGTGTGTGTGTGTGTGTGTGTGTGTGTGTGTGTGCGTGCGTGCGTGTGTGTTATATATATTTGCATAGTTATACACATGCGGAATTTGTTTTAATGAACAACTTGGAAGAAACACGCATATGATATTGATATGCGATTTGAAATATTTTATTTAGTTCACTCCGAAGTGTTACCCAGCTGTTTTATAATGTAACATATGCAGAAATCAGCATATTTGCAAAATATCTTTGTAAGTAAAAGTATTTTGCGAGAGGTTTGCGCAACTCCACTGAACAATAAAGATTGGCGCTTCTGCGCTTTCGTTTCTATCGAAAATTTTCACTTAAAATGTATATAATAACTTTAAAAACATTACGAAATTAACACAGAAAATGACAATGATAATGATATTCGGGAATGATATTATAGCAGAAAAGAACTAGCAACTCAACTGTTAATACAGTATCGTTATTTTTTTACATTTATATAAAGAATGATAGGCCAAAGAGCTACTGATACTGTATTCCGACAAATAATTTAAATTCTCTTTTTAATTATTACATTTTGGAACTTTTCGTCTTCGTGCTGTAGTTATGACAACTCAAAAACTTAAAAAATTAATATGCTTAAAGAGACGTGACAACACCATACAAAATTAAATACATACTACACCAATATCAACGTCGTTCTATATGTAAAACTCTTACAGCAAAATAATGTCATATATTTAGTGATGCTCTCTTATTGAATATTACAGATATTATATGATTTGGTCTTTTATTTTGAAAGCGCCATGAAAACATGTCACACGTTTAACTGGCTTGTTGTGTCAGGACATGTTAATGATTAGGGCCCTAAAGTTTTACTAGTTTAATCCCGACCAAGTTTCATAAGAAGTCAGACAATTAGATCACATATAAATGTTGTTAGAAATATGTTTACAAAACTATAATAACATCTAAATGACATTTTATACACTCCAAAAGGACTATCTTGGATAATTAAATTTTGAAAGAGCTGAGAAAAAATTATTAGAATATTTTAGAAAATCTTGGGAAAGGTCACGTTAAAACAACCAACTGAGAAACGTAGGAAAGACTTTTTTCATTTGTCTTGCGACAAATTTCAGACATATTCATTGATATGACCCTGCAAATGGCGTGAGTGACGTAATGATGATTTCAAGAATGAAGACATTGTCAATTAATTTGTCAGTAATAGTGGTACTTTGATAAGCGTTTATTACACAACAGCTGAATATTTACCCATAAACCATGTTCTTCGCCAGCTACTGTAAGATGTGATATCTGGAGAGGAAGTGCAATAATTACAGTACATGGAAATTGATCAAATTAAGCAAACTATGTGGACGGCAGAGGGTAGGCTAAATATTTCTCAGTTATATGGGGTGTTGTTGTGCACCTTAACTTGTTTTACCGCATTAGCTTTCGACAGAAATAGACCGAGCAAAATTATTTTCGTACATCTATCCAGTCACGTTCTAATCACTGATGGGCAAAGTCGCCATAGGTTTTGATGCGCCCTCGTTCACAGAACCAAATACACGACAGTGTGTTTATATCTGTCATATTCAATCTCAAAACACTTGTAGCAATTTAGCTGTACTGAATAACAGGCGGTTTGGATAATTGAAGAGTTAACACGAAAAATAATTGAAGTGAATCGTAAAATGGAGACCACTTATTATTCAAAACGTATCCTCAGACTTGAAAATGCGGTTTTCTTCATCGGCAAATCCTAAATCCTAATAGCAAGACATATTAATTCTGTGGCCACTTCTCCCAGTTTACAAATGCCTCACTTACGCACCGCTCTAAATATATTGTAACACCGAAAGTTATGCACAAATCATAGCATATTTTTCATTAGAATCACAAAATATATGACATTCCCTATCTATAGGGCGATTGGTAGAGAACACCTCCGTTTCAGAAACATGTTTTACATGAAAATAATCCAAATTGTACTGGAGGGGTAATTGTTTTCTGAGGATTTGCTCTTAAAGATGAAATAACATAACAACATAAATTAGATATTCATATTTTCTCTTGCTTTTACTTTACTTAAGTTCTATCCTGTGTCCTGTTACTGTTTGTCCCATGTCTTGTTACCCTGTTTATTACTGCAGGCAACACGCGAGTGAGCATCTCATTGAACGCAGCAGTTGTACTAATGACAATAAACCATTTGAGTTTGAAATTGAAATGAATACCTTCTTTTCTGTACTATACAGGCTCACACTTTTAAAACACGGACTATGTGGAAAACCACGGTTTTATTTACACAGTATAGCACAAGCATGCATATTTAGAGCCTCAATGAACAAATGTAATTAACTTTCACGTCTACCCAACTTAACTGTCAATATATTACTGTAGTAGCAGCAGTAGAAATATCATTATAAAATATTATTTTAAATTAATTAAATTGACGTTGAAGAGTTTATTTATAAGGTGGTCAAAAAGATATGTACATTAATGAATATGTGCATGGGTGTGTGTTTATAATTGTCCATACCTTCACAACAGAATACACAAGATACATTGCTATAAGGATTCTTGGAGACACAGATATATATATTGGAAAAAAACAGTAGATCAGAAATTAGCGCTATCGACTTGTCACGTAGAACATACCAAATTGCATGTAGAAATTCAGAACAGACGATATACATTATAATGCAATCACATTTACGGAATAGTTAATAAAAAAAAGAATGTAAATGAAGAACACAGTTCATTAAAATAACAGACAAGTTTTCGTTAAAAAAAACATCTGTATATTTAACACTATATAAGATGTAACTGAGACTAGCAGATATTTTGGATTTATTATAAAACTCGTAGAATATTAGGCTTTGCATGCGTTATATTAAAAGCGATGCGATTTAAGACCCACCCTGGTGCCAGAGTGACCTTTCGCATAATTTAATATTTAGCAATTATTAAATGCAGTTATCAGTTACGTTTCATTGGAGGCTAGCACGTGTTAATTTTTATTTTACCCAATTCAGGTTTCTGTTTCACGCCACAAACCTTTGATTGACGCGTATTGTACAACAGGTTATTTTATATTTCGAGGTAATTAAACTAGGGCAAAATTACACGTGTGGGCAGCAGACAGACGAACGAGAAAAGTATTTTACTACAACTGCAACATTCCATTGCAGTTTATGGAGGGACTCGGACTAATACTGGAGTTAATACTGAACTTGAATACTGAACATGGACACCATTCTGCTCCTTCGCCCAATATCTAAATCTCAGTTGAAAACTTCGAGGGCGATCAAGCTTATCTTACCTACATTGCCTGTTTTCAAAAGTTTACAGAAGCGTGTTTATATAACATACAGGCCAATAAAATGTCAGGTTCGGGTTCTGAGTCTTGCTGAATTAGTGAGTCAGAGAGCTGGAGCGCACTCATCTTGTCCTTGACCATGAACATCCCCGTAGCACGTGCTGGTAATTGTGGTGGGGATACAAGCGTTTTATTGTACTTCTCCGTGTCTCTCTGCTCCAAGTTTTGTGTTGGAATTGAAAATCACTGCAAATGATCTTCCTTCGTACCGACCGACAAAAAGAAATCATTTTCGTCCCTCGTTACTTATTTTATCTACTTCTCTCGTCATTAATCCCATTTTCTGAAGCTGCTTCATTTGCGTTTACAAAGCATTTTTCAGCAATATGGAGAGTGATGGCTTTTATGGACATAAATAAATGGCAAATGCCATTCTTACGGCGAATCATAGCTGTATTGACAATAGAACTAGCAATAATATAATTCATGATTATGGAAGTGTGGAAGCATTTTGTACTCTGGCATTTTAACTCAGATTGTGTCAGAGCAGTCGCCTATGCCGCTAGTCGCAAATATATTGGTTTCGGCAAACCATACTAACAAAAAATCATAGCAAAACAGACACTGATATATCCATGAAAATAGTGTAAGTTTTCCCAATAAAGAAACCAAACAGAATACTGAGTGTCGTGAATCAAAAATGGATTGGTGTCCCGATAAATGATTAAATGCTGAGTAAGGTGTATTCTAAAAGAATGACAGAGCTTGCTCTCTCAGTAACAGTCTTTTCTTTTTCATCCGCCGGTTCTGAAACCAGATTTTCACTTGTTGGTCACTGAGGTTCAGCCGGTCGGACAGCTCCCTACGCCGCTGCCTTGTGATGAACTCGTTTAGCATGAACTCGCCTTCCAGCTCAGCCAGCTGTAGTTTGGAGTAAGGTTTACGTTTCTTGCGGGTCCGGGTGTGCATCGGATACCACGGAGTACCTGCAGAGGAAATGTAAGTGCCTGATTAGGTTATATGAATTAGTGAAGCCCACACGAACCATCTTCAGAAGGCTCTGCCTTCATGTCTGTGAATACGGTCTGAAGCACCCCACATAGACTCAAACAAATGTGCAGTCCTATGTCTTTGAACTTGATTTTGAATTTTACGGATTCTAACGGATTCTGTTTACATAAAATAAGCACATAACTATAGAAAATGTAAATCGAAATGGACAATTCGACTCGTTATTCAGATTGAATAATTTACAGTATCTGTCACGCTAAGGTTTTACTGTCGTTGTTAAATGTACATTAACGCGATAATGAAGTCTCGCTTGCAAACTCCACGGCTTAGTTGCCGTTTTGGGGGCATATTAAACGGCTTTGAAATGAACAAAGAAGAGATATTAATTCTGTTTACGAGTCATTAAAACAAAAACAAAAACCTCGCTACTCTACTTAGGCAAGCACAGCTGAGCGTTAAATACCCCTGAACTAATTTATCTGCACAATCAAAAGCGCTGTGCTTTTTGCTATATATAAATAGGCTACATCTACATTTATATGAATCGCAAGTGACAAACTATGTTAAGGTAATTGTGCTTAAAATACGTGCATTCGATGGCAAATATCGAATTTTATAGTGTTGTTTTTACTAGTTGTTTAAAAGACTGAATGTAAATTCCTGAATGTGGGAAGCATTTTAAGTGCAACCCCTAGCGGCGTTTCTTCACCAAGCAAGCCGACACCAGTTAAGACAAAATGTACTGGTTCGCTAACTGTGACAAATCAACGTTACATTTTAACAAAATATATTAATTCTGTAAAAACGGTATAATTGTGTGTGAAAGAAACCTAGTATTACCGAGCTTGCAAGCGTCTCACCTCCGCCCGCTGCCATACTGTTCGCATGATCTACCGGCGAAGTCAGCGTCTGCGGGTCGCTGCCAGAGGTCTTTCCTCCTTCAGTGAGCAGCGACGAGCTTGAATCGGATTCAAGGGATTGACAGGACGGTGGGTCTTGGGTTAGCTGCTCAGTCCCATAATCATATTTAGAAAAAGCACCACTGTTGCTCATGCCATTGTGCAGTCCGTGCTCAGACGCTAATGAGGAACTGTCCCTTGACCTGTCCTCTCTTTTCAAACCAGCGCCCTCGGAACAACTTTCCCTGTTCCCACTACCGTTGTTATAATAGCATTTTCCTTCATCTGGCCGGGTGATTTCACATGATCGGTTGAAGGAAGGGTTAATGGACACGGGGCTACCAAAGTAGGACTGAGGGTATCCATTGCACGACTCCGATGGGTTCCACGGGAGAGCGCACACATTGTCCCTTCTCGGATAGGAGAGAGAGGGTAGCCCCGCCAGCTGTCCCCCGGATGCTCTAAAATTTGGAAAGTAGAAGGTGTCTCCAGTGTGGATGTTTACCAACGGTCCCACAAAACCAGGATTAAGAAGATTATGCTCGCCCATTTCCGCGGGCCCGACCAACAGCTTCTAGTTTATTGCAATCTGACATTTAACGTAGTTAAAGCTAGGGCTGCAGCTCATTGGCCGCTATCACGTCACGTGATTGGGCTAATTTACGCGCGTAGGCACCACCCACTAGGTTTTTTTGCAGACAAAACAAAACATTAACTTCTGTATTACGGGTTTTATATGCTTTTAAAATACTATAAAATATTTTATTAAAATCTAGAATCCCGTCATGTTTTGGTATTATCTGCGTCCCCAATGTGCATATTTCAAAAACGAAGTCTATAAATATTTGAAACTATCCCAAGCGTCATGTAATGCTTTCAATAGACAGCAAATAGTATTTAAACACTTATCCCCAAGAAAAAAAATATTTATTTTGTAAGAAGGCGGGGTGCCTTTGACATTGTATTTTAGAGCAAATTATGGTTGAATTCAGTGTCACATAAAGCTGTGATGCCTCTGTTTTACAGGCTTGTTTTAAGCAAAGAGTGATGCTCACAAGCGCTCTTCACACATATTTACAGTAAGGGGGTCACCAGGTTGGAACCACTGGCTCTGTAAAGTTGGGTGATCCTCGCTAAGGTTATTTTAACAGCGTATTTCAAATAATACACTGGCTCATACCTCATAGGAGCAACTTTAACAGATACGCCAATAAACATTCTCAGCCATATACTGGAAATCATTCTGTAAAGCCTTTAATAATTTCAGATGAATTATACCAGTATCTTTGGAGCGCCAGCAGGCTGGAACTCCATGCAACACATGTATTATTATATAGGTCTACGTATTATCATCGTAACATTGTATATAGGCCACATATTAAGGAAATAAGTAAATATATTAAACAAACAAATAAATAAATATATTTCGAGTAGCCTATTGAATTTTCTTCAAGTAGCTGATACCATTCCAAGAAAACTAGACATTTGTATTTGTCGTTTGTCATTTAGTAAATCAACCGTAATGAAAATGAAATAATTGTGTAATTTATCAATAATATGATGAAGCATGAGGGATTTTTTTAAAATTAAGCAATCCGCGAAAAATATTTAACCCTTGCGTTAAAACCACACTTTAGAACTGCTTTTCCACGATGTTACGCAAATGTTGTTACATATGTTTCCATTTAAAAGTCATCGAAATGCATAGTCTTTTTTATAAATTAGACTTGTAGCCTCCTACACCCAGACAACGACCAACTAGGAAGATGTTGTGTATAAAATGTATGTTGTGGCACATAGTAACTCGGCGAATACGACACGGGTCCAGTTAGGGCCCGTACATAGAAACGATTATATTTTTTAGAATTTAAACCATTTTGTTTCATACTTGAGAAGCTGACCACTAACGACACTTTATGATCGGTGCTGTTTTTATGTAATTTGTATATAAATACACACACACACACACACACACACACACACACACACACGGAGAATCACTATATAGGTCTATTTATATTGATTCATTTTATTTTACAGTATACGACCCGCATATTAATAGACTTCAATATCAGTTGATTATGTACAGAAAAATACAAAATACTAGATACTGACAGAGAAGAGAGTAACAAAAGATATTTTCTGGTATCTAGAATATAAGAAACTCACTATGAACTGATTACGTACGCTATATCCTCTTGTGCTTTTCTTATTCAGTTTCCTTCTGTTTAGTATGGAGGAATAAATTGGGTGTTGCAACAAAACATAAGTAAGCACAGTGGTACATTTTTTTTAAACTTAACTTTAAAAATAGGTCCCAATCACCGCCGTACATTTTAATGATATCTGCCAGCAAATCTTAAGGGAATCTTTGTTGTCTAGATCTTACCAGGCAGATAGCCGTGAAGCAACAACATGGAGAATTACGATTTTCCCTGAATAATTTCGGGAATATCAGCTAGTGTAGAGCTAGCAAAGTTAGCCCACCAGCCTGTCTGTCTTCCCAGACTAACAATAAAGACAGGATCTTATACAGTGTTCCAGAAATATCCATAGTCTATCGCTCATATTAAATTACAAGTCCATTATAAATGGTATGTACAATCACAGTCAGAAGTACAAGCTATCATTTGGATGTAAAATAAGGCATGCAAATCTATTTATTTCTTCAGAATCATTTGTACTATTAAATTACCTTTAGGTAAGATTGATGCAACACGGCGTTCAAATCGACGAAAGAGCAACCCTAGAAGACAGAAGAAGCACCGACAGAGATTCGAAACTTCTCACTAAAATTAAGCAGGAGTATGTAATTTAATATATACCTATAGAACCACACTGGAAAACCCCCTAAGCACATAGCATGCTTAAAATACCGTTCACTAGACAGAGCCCACGATTCAGTTGCACGTGGCAGTTCAAGGTCACCGTCTAGTGCATGAGGGGTTATTGAAATGACGGCCCAGTGATGCATCCAGCCGGGACCGTGCGATTGAATGGAATAGACTCTCTTCATTCTAGTTCGATCAGGACATCATTTTTTTCATAGTGACTCTTCTAATTATTGTAGTTTTCTACGAATAAAAAATACCAGTACATTTTTAGTTTTGGTGAGTTCAGTCTTAAAATGAATTTTGAAAACAAAATTCACTTTTCAGTTTGCATTCTAATTACATCTGCACAAATTCAAGTACAATTCTATATGTACTTTCTTGTGATTCTTAAGTGTGCGCTAAGACGACTTTTCGTATGGACTAACTGCCTAATGTGTACCATGAACTTGAATAAGGGCGTCTTAATATTTCTACATTGCACTTCACGGATAAAGAAAACACACCAGTGACGGCGTAGTCGAGATCATTATTATTAAGCTTCTTCTAAAAGAGTGACTCAAAGATAGATTCGCCATTAGTATCTAAATTTCATATTCATAAAAACACGAGATGCTTTTATGTTTCTGACTGTTGAGATATTGTCGCTGGAGTTCCTTTTAGGCAAACTTCATAACTTGTGGAAGATTGGGCTATCATACTGCGTGATCATACTGTTAGGCTAAAGACATACTTCTAAAAGTTTTTACAAGTTGGAACCGTGACGCATGATGTAGCATTGTTTACTGTGTTACGTACTAACAACTCTTACACACATATTTACCCATGCGATCCATATTATCTGTCTGAACTGTTAAGTAAGCATGCACTCTTCGACACATATCTAAATTTTTTTGGAGAAATTTTACAAAATACAGTCAAATCGAAAGAGAACAAAATATTTGTTTCATGGGAAGTTCTCACAGAAACACGGGTAACATTTTATATATTTATACGTATCGCATATTGATTTCTGAAACTGAGGAATTTAATTTGTAGAAGAAAGGTTAATCTGCAGAATCGTGATTGCCTATCTATCTATCTATCTATCTATCTATCTATCTATCTATCTATCTATCTATCTATCTATCTATCTATCTCCCTCTATATATATAAAACCCAATTTTATAACACAGAACACATAACCGCAGTGGACTGTGAATATAAAGTTGGTGAAACTCTAAAAAAATCCGGCACTAGTATGACAGAGTTGTATGCTGAATAAAGAGTCATCTACGAATTCACCAGAATATGATTTCAGCAGACTTTGTTGTGAACTCTTCACATAAAATGCAAATTGAAATCTTAATCAAATTGGGGCTGTATTAAAGTTAGGGATGTTAATAAAGTTTTAATTTAGTTTTGATGTACTTTAGGTGTGTCAAACTACCGAGTCATAGATAAAACAAATGGCATAAACATTACAAAAATGTTTAAATTTTATTTTTTTTTTTTAAATCAGAAGACATTCAAGGAATAAAGCGCACAAAAGCTGGTAAATACAGAGTTTACACTGGAGTGGCGCGTTTACGCTTAGTTCCCCCCTATCAGTTCACTCTGCCGCCGCCAGAGGTTATCAGCCGCCTGTACTTGTCTTCTCTGCTCTGCTCCGCGAGCACAGTCGCTGTATCCAGTACGCAGTAATACGCCGTTTGTCTTAGCTGCCGGCCCTGTATCGGCTATCAATGCGAAGAGCTGAAAGCTGGTAGCTGAAATGTTTGGGGGAACTGATCAGCAGTCCGGGCAGCTTTAGCATTAAAAACAACTTTCAGCATAAAATGTTCTGTTTTTAAGTAGCTCTGCTGCCCATGATTTCAAAATCTTACTTAAACAAAAAAGATATTACCGACTGCCATATGTTTGTAATCCGCTTTTTGCTTCGCTTCCACGCCGCATTGGACAAAAAGCGTCTGCTAAATAAAGTAAAATAAGATAATAAATAAATAATGGATAAAATAAACAAATGTGAGCTAAGAAAATATATTTGTGGCGATTAAAAATTAAATCAACGCGGAAAATGCTGAGAAGGATATTGCGAGATGCTCCCTCTCTCGGAATCTCAAAAGTGCACGAAATACTGCATATTTTTTCTATTAATCTCTTCCAATGTATATTTAGCTAGTGCATTCTCAGTAGGAAATTAATGTTTGTTGGTGGCTTTCTTTTGAAAACAACACAATTATGGAGAATAATTTATATCTTGTGTGTGTTTATAAATGGAATGGGCGGACATTTGTGTAGCACACACAGGCCTTTGCATAACGCAAGTCATAGGCCTGACTTGATAAAACATATATTATAATTTAGTATGTAATATAATACAGCAATTTTACATTAAAATGCCAATTTCAATAACATTGCTAACAGTCTTAAGTTTTTTTATGAAAATATTAGATTTCAAATTCTTCATGAGGTCTAAACATACTGCATTGGTTTATAGTACTGAAAAAAGTTGCAATTAACTTCTGTTGCTCGTGTATAAATAGACCAGCCATACCTTCAAACATGAAGTGCGATGCTTCGATACTCCTAAATTCACGATTTTACTAATAACTGCAAACAACCGAACATTAATCATGTTCCCGTTTGATTACTGATGTGGGGAAGTCGGATTCTATCAATGGTTTACTTGTACTTTGCGGTCACGCCTCAAAAAGGAACTGGAAAATACACCAGTGGTTTGGGAAATGGATGGACTTGACTTGGATTCGGAACGGGGGTATAAATGATTCTGTTAACTACATTTCCAAATAAAATAAAATGCAAGCCTGCGAAACTGACTTCTGTGATTTCAGTTAGAAAATATATAGGCTAGAAATCCTTGCGTCGGAGGATATCCCAGCACTTTGCCTGTTTATATATTTATGGCGTGTCATTAACTGGAGCTGTCTAGACGTTGAAATAACACTTTGTTTTCCTACAAACAAATCGTGAGAACTGAAACCCCCACCCCGTTTATTTCACGAAAGCCGCGTGATGTCAAGGTCAAAGTGGCCGCATAGTCATGGTCAAGGGTAATGCATTGATGGTCTCGGGACAGGTTAACACAAAAGAAATGGATTGGCACAAGATATTGTATATTTTCATGTGGTATAAGCCTGTTGTTTTAGCTAAGCCTTATATATTTATCGCCCCGAGGGCACGGTGTTGTGTTAAATGTTTTAAATAATATGCCAAAATGACACACTTCCACGGGAAATCCACACAGCTCTGTGATAGCGTAAGACAACATAAGAAGATAAGAAATTTACAAACGAGAGGAGGCCATTCGGCCCATCAAGCTCGTTTGGTGAGAACTCAACGAATAGCTCAGAGTTGTTAAAATCTTATCTACCACGGCCGAAAGTTCTTTTTGTTCGTTTGAGAAAATTTCTCATTTTTTATTTACATCCCTAATGTGGAATTACATATCAACAATTGCATGGAATGCTACATGGAAGGATAACGGACAAATAGTTAGCCTACATAGGACTTGCAGCGTATGAGTGTAATTACTAATTTATTTGCTGTATTTATATAGAATTGTGATTAGGCTGTAAGTTTCTTTTGGGAAGAGACCAAATACAACTATATGTTCGTACTTTTGAAACTGGTGAGATGTGAAACTTGCATGTTAAATAAATGTGTGTAATTTACATTAATTGCTCATTAATTGCATCACATAAAATGGAAGCTCGCTACACAGCATGCTTAAAAAATCTAATTTCTGAAAAGTGATACCTGACACGGGATTTGCAAAGAAAAATACATTTTTGTCTTTATTGAAATACACGAATATTTAAAATTACTGGACTACGTGATCGGCTGATACCATCTTTTCCAACCCATGTGGAGCGTTTTGATAGACTCCCCTTCCAATGGTTTTAGGAGTATGGCAGTATTACCCCTGAAAGAACTTACATTTCAAATTTTATTTACAATTACCTAGCCAATAGACTGCTTAATCAATAATTATTTTGGCTTGCGTTTGTATGAATTCTGTCTGTTTACTATATTTGTTGTTGTTGTTATTGTTCATGTGTCGTTTGTTAGATCATATTCCTAAGCCACGTGAAAAGAGCCCGATAAGCGGGAACACGTGCTATGGGTCGGCGGCTCGGTCCGTGCTGCTCTTCGCCGGCCCCGTAAGAGGCTAGTAAGGATTTAAAACAAGAAAAGCTGGATGTCGTTAAAAATGAAATGCGATTAAATATAATATTCACTCGTAATGCAAAGAATTAAGCTGAAACCGGAAGTATACATTTCACTGAGCTGTTGATATCCGCGCTTAGGAACACCAGGCCTCAATTTAAGTTGAAATATCTTCTGCATCTTAACCGGCCAACGTGATGTTTTTCATATATTTATATGCCTCTACTGGAGATCACGGAGCCAGATTATTCCAGGTTATTTCTGCCTACCGATTACATTACATTTTAAGAGTTGTTTATGTAGCTGATTATATATAGTTTGAGAATTACTGAATGCAAACGACAGCGCCGAACGGAAAAAGCTGGTAGGTAAACCTTTAAATTTGATAATTGCAATAACCAATTTTAATGTTCAGATGAGACCTTTATAATCTTACAAGATTTTTACTTAAGTTTACCTTTGTCCTTTAAATGCTTCATGGAAGAGTTAAAAAAAAATCTTTCATATTCCCAAGCATTTCAGGCGCACCATTAAGCAATGTTGTATTAATCAGGGACATGGTTTATGTGATGTTGTGAAATCATTTTGTTTTGTTTAGCACAAATCCGTTGTGAATTCATTTCTTGTATAGCACAAATCCGTTGTGAATTCTTTTTCTTGAATAGCACAAATCCGTTGTGAATTCATTTTCCCGTATAGCACAAATTCGTTGTGAATTCATTTTCTCGTATAGCACAAATTCGTTGTGAATTCAATTGTTTATAGCTTGCACGCTATAATCTTTTATTTTTTTGATTACCAGATATCATTGTCATCGCCATGGTAGACGTCGTCTTCACGTTTTATTCCGTTCCATACTCACTGGTCAAACACGATAGTACAGTTCACACACTCTATTCACAAAACGCACAAAAAGATGACAAACGTTTACATATTGATGTGGGCATACAAACAAAAACGAGAAAGTATACTGTGCATCATTGTACAATACTCAATCATTTTAATTTTTTTTTTTACAATAACTCCAGTTGCATGACAGAAAGACATATTCCATACTGGCAAAGAAACTAAGTGTGACGATATACACAACTCTTGTCAGAACGTGGGTATACAAATTAAATAAGGAAACCATTGTATGGTCCATTTCAAAATTGGGACTCTAGCTTCAATGGTTGGCCTTTACAAGCTATAGAGACTTTTTATACCCTGTTCCTCTCGAAGTTCATTTTGTGAAGATGGGAATCTACACCATGCTGGTCCATGCAGAAGACAGTTTCTTTGTTTCGCTCTTGGTTTTGGTTTTCTGATTTACTTTTCATTGCTTGCTGGTGCTTTGATTTTCTCTTCAGGTAACATACAATCGCTTATTCTGTTTTATAACATTTGAATTGGATAATGGAATCATCTCTCTGGTTTTCCCCAAAAAGTACATTTATGTATGATAAGAATGCTGTGAGAAACAGAGAGTCGTGTGTGAATTATTCGAGAAAACGCGTCTTTTTGAAACAAAGATTATATTAAATATCATATACATATATACAAATCTTTACACGGCCATATAAAAGACAATGTTCAGTTTGCTTCCTCGTGTTTTTCACAGCATCTGTTCCAGGTCCAGAGAAGTAATTGTGTTGATGCAACAGAATCAGGCTTTAATTTATAAATAGGATTAAGCGTATCTGGGAGAAAGGGAATTCAGAACAGAGTCTTCACTCAAGTGATTTTTGTTAGTTTTAATCACAATAAATTCATAGCGAGAACAAGCTCGAGCGGGTATCAGGTGTTGTGCGCGTGGGTAGCGCTCTTGGACTTGCTGACAAATTTCTTCTCTTTCACACGCCGATTCTGGAACCAAATGGTGACCTGCCTTTCAGAAAGGTTTGTCGTGGCGGAAATACGTCTCCTCTTGTCTTTGGTGATGAACTTACTAGTCGCGTATTCTTTCTCTAGCTCCTTGAGCTGCACCTTGGTGTAGGGGACGCGCTTCTTGCGGCCGCGGCGGTAGCTGCTCACTTCGGGCTGCAGGGGAACCACATCTACAAAAAAGGAAATATAAAAATACATAAATAAATAAAATCCGAATACGTTAGCCTTAAATACCAACATTTCCAGGAAATGTAAACATATAGGAATACCACAGTGCGAGTAACAATAACAATCGAACTACGTGTATCATGACCCGGATACCTGAATGAGACAAACCGCTTAAACGTTATAACGATTTCATTTATAGGTTTTTCTCACAACATATTTAGAAACGCTGTCATATCGTTTACACCACATTACTGAATAACTATATTGTTGAAAGATCCTATTATGACACTAGATAGACGGAGCTTAACGACGCTCTTGGATATTTTCCCACATAAATGTCAGCTCTTCACTATAAACACAGAGGAACTTTATTTTGGTCACTGGGCATTCCACAATTATGTACTTATTTCTTTATTTTGAATACTTGACTTTAGTTTTAATAATAAAATAACACAGTTAAAATATATTTCAAAATGGACTCTGAATTTCCAATATTTTAACAAATAACCATCTGTATGTGTCTTGACAAAAAACCTGTGAAATAGGTACGAACAGAAGCTTGCGTGCGCTCCCGGAAATTAAGTATTTTTAAAGTACGTGCCAGTACTTATAACATTTCGCCTATACTAAAGTGCGTGTGCGTTTTAATATGTGTCCTCTTAGGTCGGCGTTTAGTACTCATATAAGCAATGACATAAAACAGTAAGCTTCATGGTCACGCACAAAAGTAACAGTAATCCGTACTAATAACGTACTGCTTCATTTAATCCCCTAGTCTACCCAATCACATCTACAAAGACAACTAAATTACAATGCATTCTCTTCAAAAGTACACCTGAAACAATATTCAGTTATTCGGGCGTAAGGTTTTGGTCACAACCTACACCACACGCTAGGAGGTACGTTGCGACAAGTGACACATTTAATTTATTGCCACCTGTTGATTTTTATATTTTTATTTTATTTTCGTCCCAGTGTTTTATAAATGTGTTTCTGAGTGTTTCCCTTTTTGAATGTATAAAAAGGTTTGCATATGTGTGTATGTGTGTGTGTATTCATTTGAAAATGTATGACGTAAATCAGTTCCAGCAAAATAAACTAAGCTATACTGCAATGTCTATAAAGTTATTGAATTAAGTAACGAAACCTTTGCTCGGAAATGTGACTTCTCATCAGTTATGTCTTTCTTTGAATATTGGTTTCTTTTTCTTTTGTGTTTTATTGTTGAAAATGTGGTCATCGTAACAAAAATAATTTTTGTATATGAAGATAACGATAGTAACAAAATAATCTCGGTCATTTGCCGCCACAGACTTGTACTGATTGGCCAAAGTAACAGTCATATGCATCGTATTGTTTCACTCATTTCTCGGTGTAAGTCAGAATATGACTTGTGTATGTTGCAGCATTTCACGGTTGTCATTTCAGGGAACATTGTGAAGCACTTCCCTGCCCGCTGTGGGCAGCATTCTGAAGTTTTACCCACATATAAGCAATTTCATTTCGGTAAAACGAACACCTTGAACATTCAAGTCAAAAACTGCATTTTTTTAAAGCTCGATAAAAACATACGGTAGACGACAAGCACAAATCGAGACAAAAGCGCCTCCCCCCCCCCCCCCCACACACACACACACACCCATGCGAAGTCATAGGTCATTGTCACGTTTACTCAGGGTAGCCCTTGCTGCAATTATTATACACTATGCAATACTAAAAAATGCAAAAAAGAAAACGGCAGCTCTGGCGGTATCAGCTTAACCGCCATTTTTTCGGTTAAATGATCATTCCTCGTATTACTGTGCAATCTTAAATTTTGATGTCGTGTTTTTGTAAGTAATTTGGGGTTTTAAAATATATATCGGGCAGTAGATTTCCTTGGGGTATCCATACATACATTTTGTCGTGTCTAAAGTGAAAATATTACATATTGCTTGGGTGGACAGAAAAGCTGAAAATGGGGATAAGTCTTAATATCATGAGAACCATTTTTCTGCAGGTAAGTAAGGAATTCGTATTGATCTTTAACAGACCCGCTTGCAATACAAGTCAGACCAATAAAAGTGGTTGTACTGTCATACTAGAAGCTCGGTGTAGCACACAGTAAATTTGTAAAATGCATCTGTGAATACCGGAATTAAAATTGCTCGAATTAAATGCCGAGGCTTGTATTTAAATGGAGGAAATTTGCTGGCAATCATTAAGCAATAAGCTTAGAAGACACATGTAAATTTACCAGTACATGCATGCAGATCAGATATCGACATGTGCAATGCTGCGGAGAGGAATGGGAAAACACTGCGCTTGGCATTGTCTCTGTACCTACAGCATATCATCAGATCCAAATGGAGCTCTTGTTACATACTAACATTTCTACTAATTGGGTCAAAAAGTGGCAAAACGTACCTGACTTTAGAGGATTCATTTTAACAGCGTATATTCAGTTATTTTGTAAGACATTCGGCGGTGTATGCCTTAGCTGTTCATTTTACACTATTTCCTCTGATTTATTTTTGAAAATCAACTAAATATGGTATCTACCTGCAACCCCTTGATGAATTGTCTTGGAGTATAGATTGCTGAATATTTTTAACTGCTATGTTAAAAAAATCGAACACACAAATGAACCAGTGAATCAAGTCCCGAGATACTTAGTCAAACCAGAATAACGTCAACTATACACGTAACATGTCAAGAATAATCATTTGTTGAGGTTTTTAGTATATTTACATACATTATTAAGGTCGCTCTTAATTTTTTAAATAACTTTTAAACTAATCTGAAATACTCTGTAAACGTCACTGAATGCGCCGACGCGCTGATTTCCATACCTGGGAACGGTGATTTCCAGAGATGAGCGGACTGCGTTTGCTCTTTAGAGCAGTACACCTGCCCGTCCCAGCCGTTAGAAAGAGCCCAGTGCTGGTAGCCCTCCATTGGAATCAAGGCATCGTGCCGCGTTTCGGGATGTGCACTAATACTGGGGACCACTGATACGTCTAAGTAACCCGGGACTGCCTGATATGAACTGGCAAATCCAGGATAAAAAGCGAACTCTTTGGCCCTGCTGGATAGTTCTTCGGTAGGCAACGAGCTGCTTGTTTCGGCGTATTTCTCCACTGGGTGATAAGAACAAGGCTTCTGCTGCAAGTTGTGTGAGTGAGACAATCTGCAGCCGTAATAAGGGCTTCCAAAAGGGTAACCATAGCCCAAGGATGCGCTAGATGAAGTTTGGGGCGCGGGACACTGTCGACCGGCTTCTGTAGAGGATATGTCCGAGTAAACTGAGCCCTGGTGAGTCGCTATGCTGCCAGCATGTCGCCCTAAAGCTGGGTGCGAAATAAGTTCTCTGCAGTGGGTCGCAGGGCAATTCCCGCTTAGTCCCTCCATGGTTTGGTTTTTATTTTGAATATTTTCATTCGGGGTTTTTTCATAAACGTACATCAGTGTGTCCGCCCAGCGTGAATGCAGGACCAGCGAAGTCGTCATATCACGCGCTGCCGACGCTTTTTAAAAGTCGACTACTCCAAGATAGACACCTCATTTCCAAGTACATTTTTACGCAGGCGCATGCGCATGCAATACCCAAGTGTCCAGTTCATTAAGGCTGTGGCTCCAGGACACGTGACATATTAACGAGGCAGGAGTAAGAGGGGAGGGGGAATTCATCCCTTTAAAAATCTACCCCCTCGCTTTCCCCTATAGCATTATTTGAAGAATAGCCAGATATCTCATTGGATAAAGTCACTCAAACAAAATCCAGAAGGGAAACCTTAGGGCCGACTTCGGAGCGTTGACGATGATGCTAAGCTTTGCCTTTTGGCTGATTCTATGGAAATCATACTGAATTACTGAATTTAAGCAAACATTATATATATATATATACGTGTGTGTGCACGTTTAAGATTACATTTTAACATATTTTAAGTTCACCATCCGTTTTGTTTATTTCTGGCATCTTATTATGACACATTTACAATGAAATAAAAATCCGCATTGAGAAACACGCTAGAGGGGCAGAAAATATAAAATTCGCTGTGAATAAAGGGAAATGATCATACACACATGTACTTTTTAAAGTTGAGGTAAATGCTTGGGTTTTGATACAATACAATATACATTGACGGATATATATATATATATATTATGTAAAAAGCAATTAACCTTTTTTGTCGACTACTGCGTTAAGCAAAATAAGTCCAGTCACAATTTAAAATAACTGCTTTTACTCGAATCAGTTGTGATTCAATGATATTATTTTTTTATAATTAATGTGAGTATACATTAATCATTAAAGTGATAATATTTTAGATCTTGGATTTAAATTCTTAACTTTAATGTTACCTCTGAGTTGCACACATAGTTGGACGGTCGTTTATTACGAGAGTCTTTTCAATTTCTGTTTAAAATGATTATGGTATTAAATATCCATACTACAGAATTCTTTAATAAAGTACTAAAAATTGAATAGTACATATTACCCTATATTTTCTGCATTGAATTTCAAATTAGGTTCTTTGCTGTTCAAACAACTGAAACATTTAGAAATCTTGTACAAAAGGCAGATTCTGGGAAGTCCAAGGTCAAGGTAAAACGCGGGAAAACGGGGTCGTAATCATAGTCTAGACAGAAGAGAATGAACTTCACACCAGCACGTTCAGGTTTACATGCAAATGCATTGCAGTTAAGAAAGCTACATTTGGCTTAAAGAAAGACACAAGGTAACACAATCAAGCCTGAACAGGAAGCAATATATGAGTTTAAGGGTGTCTACTTTGCAGAAATATACTAGCCTTCAGTTGTACTTCAGTTGTATTTTATGCAGAGGATCAATACCACAATCAGATGTTGAATTAATAATATTACTTTAAATACAAAGTGGTTGCGATTTGTTTCAATTATGTTATTTAAAGATATAGGACCTAAATTTCAAAATGCGTTTACAATTTAACGTAAAATAGTGTTGTCTTCAGCGTGATTTTCGCGTCACCCCTATTCTACTGATAAACTAAGTAGAATTCTGAATATTTGAACATGCTGATTACAGGACATTCAAGAGGTTAAAATGAAGATTAAAATTACCTAAGATTTTCCTCTGATAAAGTTTGGAGGAATTCATTTAAAAGGCTAATTATTTTTTAAACACAGAAAAAAACAAAAAACTAACAAAGACAATTGCACACGATTTTAAAATGTTTTTGATTATAATTCTTTATTCGCAGATATGAACAAGTTATTTACAGTTTGAGCTCAAGCAGATGTCTACTTTATGACGATACTGCAAAACTGGACACTGTGAAGTAAAAAACACGAGTCGTATGTTTGTTTCAAATGCGTACACCCTTATTTTAAATTACATTATCAGTAGCCCCCACATATTTTATTGGAATATACAGTCCGAATGAACATAAATTTCACTAATTCACTGAATTTTGCTACATTTCACTATGACATCTATTAGAATATCTAAATCTCAGCTATGTATCAGTGCGTATGCGTTTGCATGTACATATGCATGTTATGCATGTCCGTCAGTCTGTCTGTCTATCAATGTCGAGTTCTTCATTAGTAATACTTCATAGAATAACTGATAAGAGACGGTGTGAGATTAAGTACTATCATTTTTAATGCTCATATCTCTTAATTAAAAGGTGGCTTTTTAGTCAACTTCATCTTAGCCTAGCGTTATGTTCGCAGCACTACCCACCAAGAAGAAACTTCGCCCTCAGTCTGGAAATACCGTTTTATTCGGATAAACATAACTTTTTTTTAACTTCTTTTAAGTGACAACGTTGTCTTGCCCTGGATATGAGATATTGGGTTCTAGACAAGTCAATAGCCAGTAAGATTCGTATCTATCTGTCAATTTAACTTGAATCAAATTGAAGAGCATGCAAAGCCGTTGTTGGTTCATATGTGGTTGTTTTGAGGGTGCAAATATTTAAAGCTACAAAAAACTGTTCAATGGAATGAGGAGATCGGGTGAAGATCGTGTGTGTGTGTGTGTGTGTGGGGGGGGGGGGGGGGGCCCCCCACAATGTGATAAAAACCGGCTATTTTGAGGTCGTGGGGACTATTTTTCCCGTCCCCATAAAGGAAAACACAATTTGTTAAAAATATGTGATTACAATAAAAAAAACTAAAAATGTTAAAACTCAGTTGCAGTTTGTTTAGTTACTAATGGTTAAGGTTACGGCTGGGTAAGAGTTAAGGTTGTCATTGTTGGTGTTAGAGTTTTGCAAGTTGCGTGAGTGATACGATCTGCAGGCGTAATAAGGGCTTCCGAATGCGTAACCGCAGTCCAGGGATGCTCCAGATGAAGGGAGGGTAGAACTTAATGGATGGTCCACAGAAAAAGGATGAATAAAAAAGACATGAATGTGCGTATGTGTGCGTGCACTCATGGGTACGTGTGTGTTTGTTTGAATGATTGCGTTGGTCTGCGTAGTAACTGCATACAGGATACTTCAGGAACTGCTTCAATTACGAGTTTTGCTAATCCTGCATGTTTTTATCACAGAAATGTATTGTATTGGCAATAACGATAAAACTTGCCGGCAAATAATGCTAAATTCAGAAAACAAAATTTGTTGTGTGACACCGCTTCATCTGATTGTCTGCAACCCGAGTCTTAGGGTTACTTTTCCTTCATTGTCTCGTTTAAAAGATTATTGGAAACAATTGATACTGTGTATGTACTCTATTGTGCACATAGTGTGAAACAAAGAGGTCTAGCTGTGTCAGAAAATACAGACATACATCAGAAGCCCGGAAGAAATAAATCCTTCGCTTTGTTATCCAGTAAACCGAGTTATACACTACTGGTCAAAACTGTGAAAACAACCTACCATTATTGCCATTACTCTTTAAAAATAACTATACAAATATTGTAGGTAATGTTTATGAACAATCAAAGAATGTTTACAAATATCATACACTGGACTTTTAAATTAGTAACTGGAGTAACTGGATTGAAGTTCTGCAATCTCTAAAAATTGGAAGTGTTTCCACAATTTTGGCCACTATGGTGTAGGTATTGGTATAGACATAAACAATTAGACATTATATATACAGTATTCGTTCCTTATCTGTTTAATTTACTTGTAAGAGTGAGCACAAGCAAATCATTAATTGGGAAATCCCAATGCTAAAATGAGTTTAGCTTGAGAATAAACATTGAATGAATTTAATAATTATCTTAAATGTAGCCGTTTTAAATGTGATATCAGACTTCATGGCAGGTCTTTACCACGTCTGTTCATGCTTATGCTTGTTTTGTCATTGAACACAACAAAAACTTCTGTTTAACAAAGATGTATGATAGGGATATTTAAAAAAATGAAATAACAGTCTTACATGGGAACTCTTGCTGTTGTACAGTTCCATGCGAATAATTATGTTACAGTGAACTTTGAAATGAGCAGATGTAGAAGCTACTGTTCGACGAGAAACGGAGCAAGAGATAAGCGGACCACAGCGACTCGAACTGCGGTTTCAGTAAGTCAAAGCAAAAAGTCTGCAGCTTGTGGCTTCGGTGACACCACAAATCTCTGACAAAATCAGTTATTGCTGCAGACAAACTAAGATTATTTGAATAGATTTTCAGCTATAGTTGAAAACCTGTAATTTGGGACACTATGTTGGAGATGCGAGATCAGGAGAGTAGTATTTTTGTCGTCCTTTTGTATATTAACCGTTATTCTGTTTGCTGACGAGTGTATTGACAAAGACCTGTATGCCCAGTTCATCATCAGACCGCTTAGGAACTTTATAAAGCGACGGAATTATTTATACGCGTGTTTATTTTATATTTACAAAATATTAAGTGAAAGAAGGTTTTTCCGCCGGATTTTATATATTTTCCCATGTTTAGGATTGTTATGCTGGTCTTTATATAAAATAAGGGTGAAAGCTTGTGAATATCATTGTCTCTGATTCTCACGACCCCAAAATAAATATAAAATATGCCTGGCAAAGAAAATCGAATAACTATATTAGCTAACAAATGCTTTCGCCGCCATCTTACAAAGCAGTGCAGTTTTAAATAAAATATAGTAGGGTTACGTCTCTTCGTTTGGATTATTTCATATTCGTTAGCACTCATATCAGCCAATAGGCCCGCTTTAAAATGAGACTATACTTCACATATTATGGCAGAGAACAACGTCAGTCATTGAAATAATCCAAATGAAAATACATTTTTCCTTAAATAAGTAAACATAGTACATAAACAACTGGAAACAAAAAAGTATAATTAAAAATGAACTGATGGTGGAAATACAGTAGGACCAGGTAAGTCTATTTGAAGTGTTTGACATATTATATCAATACTTTATATTTAACCTATTTCCAACGTAGCCAGACATATAGATACGTGTTTTGCCTGGTTAGGTCTTAACCATTGGCGGCACAGCTGGAAGACAGAATGAAAAATTCTGGATAAATAGGTTTGATTCAGGTAGAGAGTGAGTAAACATCATGAAATACATTTCATTTTGTCCTTTATTTATTTATTTTGTTTACTTGAATTGTTTTTTTATTTCAAATTGCGACATTAATTACAAAAAAAGGTCAATGTAAGACAAAAGCCTGTATCTTCTTGTAATATTCTGACTAAGTGGCAAAACACAATTACTACTGAAGTTATATACATATATCGTATAGCGTATATTTTCTACGATAACGCAAGTTAAACGTCGGGGAAATGGCCTGAGCTTACAGACCTGTCGCGTCGGAAGTCCAAGTTCAAGTTAAAAGAGGCGGTCACTACATCTGTCCAGACAGCTCAACAAAAGTGAGCCATTAATTAGAACGTTTTAGCCCATAGCTTGTTGCTACATCCCATCCTCTTTCTTGTCTAAATCAAAATTTTTGCGAAGGTTATTAACTATTTCAATGTAACATACCGAGATATTTAAGAATTACTATTTAAACTTTTCTCTCTTTTTAGTCAGAGGAAGATTGGACGATCTAGCGCGGCTGCATTGCGTCGCTGATGAGGTAACTATACTTATAGGTTGAGCACATACTTCTTAAGATTTTTAAACCGTGGTTGTGTGACACATTGTGCTTGGCATTGACGAATGACAAATTGGCTGTCTGCCAGAGAAATATACACAAATTCTATGCGATCCATATCAATCGTCTGAACTGTTAACTGAACATAGACTATTGGAAACAAATATTAATGATTTTTAGATGAATTATACGAAAACGAGAGTCCTCCTGATTGAATACAAAGAATCAATTCTGTCAATTACGTTTCATTGTAAGAAACCAAATAATCGCATGAATACGCACGTGCGGAGAGAATTTTTATTGCATATTGTGTAATGTAAACGGATCTGAAGTATCAAGTACACCCTATGACCTATCTATCTATCTATCTATCTATCTATCTATCTATCTATCTATCTATCTATCTATCTATCTATCTATCTATCTA
>JAABNY020000037.1:1062151-1083163 GCA_015164015.2 Brevimyrus niger
TATTTTGTAATAAACAAAACTAGGGCCTATTTCATCTAATACAGGATATAACTATTAATAATACTACTACTGTTACTTAAAATAATTTATTACTGTGTGCTTGATTCTCTTAGGTATTTATTATAATTTATTATTTATAATCATGAATGGCTAGGAGTAAACATTGGGTGGAGGGATAGAAGTAGTACAGTGGACATGGTCATGTTTGACTGTGCTGATGTCGCAGAAAGACAGAATGTGCATGATCTCATCACATGTAAGAGTTACTGTTCTCACACAAACAAAGATCTTGTGTATGACAATCTCACATTTTACAGTTCTCTGCCGCACACAGAGAGTTTGTGTACGGCAACAGCATCCATAAAAGTTAGTGCTCATTCACAAAGAGAGGTCAGATGTGACATCATCATGTTTAATAGTCAGTGCCTTGACAAAAAACAGAGTGTAGCTGTTTATGACATCACCACATGCACAAAGCCACAGAGAGAGACGGGCAGCAAATGGGTGTCTGGGGCATCACCTCTGTCTGTGACATCACTGGCTCTACAGTGAAGTTGGCTGCTGTGTGTGAAGTTATAAAATAATCTTATTTGATCAAAAACTGCTTTGGAAAAAAAACCCTCAGTGTGAAATATTTATCCATGTTTTAACGTCTTTTGCAGTACAGAGTGGATTTGAGCTTGGGGCACATTTCAGATTGCACGGGGCAGAATACCACCCCCGATGACATGCCAGATCATGCTGGGTTCACACACTTATTATGGGCAAAGTCAAGATCCCTATGTAGCCAACCGTATATGTTTCTGGACTGCAGGAGGACTGTAGGAGCATTCAAAACAAGGAGAACATTCACAACAGACTCTGGCTTAGATTTGAGACCTCAGATCTGGAGGTGCCCACAGTAAAAAGTATGAATTTGTGAAAAAAAGTGAAAGCACACTGTAGTGAAGCATTTGCTTGTGCTTCAGGACTTCACTGTTAACCCCAATCATCATTACCTACTTCAAAAAAGTTGAAAGCACAGACTAAGCAGGCTTTCTGTCCTTATTATTCGCCATCATGGCCACAGCACAAGTAGGATGTGAGAGTACAGATATAACAGATAACTGTTACCCAGTGTTGCGGGTTTTGCTTGGTCCATGAGCCATATTCATCCATTAGGCACATATATCAACAGATGTGCGTAGAAGTTACACGCTTTCCAGTTACACCTAGGCCCAATCCCCGTGTCTACACTCACGGACTCACAGACCTTGTGGCCATTTCCGACTAAGTCCTTGAGTGCTTAGGACTGTCCTATTGTCACAGCATCAAGTGCACTATGGCCTCAATCACAGACACTTTGAGTCCTTTATGCACAATTTCCACAAGTCTGCATTTCTGCAAACTTTGCCTGAAGGAATAATCCGCATGACACACAGGGATTCCAGGGGATGTCCGAAAACATAAAAGGTAGATAAACCATTTCCATTAGTTTTTGTTTAGTGATGTTGTTTTGACAAAAAAAACCCAGTATATCTGTTTATTTGACAATTACTTCTTCGCTCCGTAAGGTAAGAGCCCGGAGTAAATTAGCCTCAAATTAGACAGTTGGTCAAAGGTGGAAATTTTAGGTCCAGAAAGTTCAAATCCAGACCATGATTTGGTTTCAACCAACCAGTGGAGTACTCTGTAACTGTGACCCTTTATGCTCAACTGGTCGGTTGAAAGTAAATCGTGGTCTAGATTTTTACTTTCTGGACCTGAAATTGCCACCTATACTGGTCCCTAAAATGCCCTGGCCATGAAGAAAGAGTGAATCCTAAATAAAAAGTCTCAAACTCATAACAGTAAGGAACATGAGATGATGTTATCAAGGTAACACTGCAATGTGCTGTCCCATTCCTATTTATACCATTTTGTGCCCTTGCAGCCTCCTGCACTCTCTGTCACTTTCCAAGTGATGTCAGTTAAGTCTGTGAGGGTTCAGGGCTTTTGCCTTGGTGGACATTGGGATCGGCCCCTATGCTCTCATCTGCAGGGCAGTCAAACCACCATGCATAACCCAAAGAAGAGGGGGCAGCTATGCAAACATTCTAATTGGTTCATCAAGCAAGGAAACGTGGCCAATGATTTTGGAAACAAGGAAAACAAAGAATATGCGCTTTTTCCACGTAAGTCTTTTTACTTGAAAATAAAAGCATGGTGAAGAAGCCTTCTGCAATTATATTTAATCATTCACATGAATTGCTTTTAAAAAAACAATGCTAAAATGAAACACAGTGTTTGTTGTTTGTGCAAAGATTGATATTATTTGAATGTTTTATGTATATAAAAATTATGGGTCAGTTAGTTAACCCATGCAACCAAGTCAATGAAGCATTTAGCTGAGCATTTTGACATAGGCATATTCTCCCATTTACTTAAGTGTGGGTTTCTTCATTTTGTGTGAAGAAGCACCAAAATATGGGTGTGTCACATGTAAATGAGTTTTAAGTGCAATTTACCACTTTCTTAAATGCACTTATGCACTTTTTTTCACTATGTATTCTGGAAAACTATAATATAATATTTCAGGGCCCTTCTACATGGCCAACCCAAATTCAGTTTTCAGAAAGCAGAACATATATATGACTTTATAGCATATATATATTTAGAAACAAATGTTACAATCCAAAAACAATGTGGGTAATTCATATAATTATATAAGAATTATGTAATAAAATACTAGATAGAAATATGTAAGCACACTACATAGACAAAAGTATTGGACACCTGGCCATTTCACCTACAAGAACTACAGAAAACCAATAAACCAACCAAGTCATACTCGGTAATACCAATCCGAGAGAAGCTCTAAGCGAATAAACACAATAACAGCAATAACTAATGAACGAGGCTGTCTGATGCTTCTTGCTGGCAGCTTTTCAGTTCACTGAAACGGAAGTGACGAGTGGCGCATAAGACGAGTTGTGGGCGGGGTCTTCTTGGAGGCGGAGCCAGCAGTGAATGAAGGGCGAGTTCAGAAGACGAGGGCTGTGGGCAGAGTTGAACCTAAACATGAACTAACAGCGGCACGTAACACATCCCATTCTAAATCCATAGGCATCAGTGTGGGGTTGGTCCCCCCTTGCAGCTATAGCAGCTGCCACTCTTCTGGGGAGGCTTTCCACAAGATTTTGGAGTGTGTCTGTGGGAATTTTTGCCCATTCATGCAGAAGAGCATTTGTGAGGTCAGGCGCTGACGTTGGATGTGAAGGTTCTGCTCGCAATCTCCATTCTAGTTCATTCAAGGTGTTTGATGGGGATGAGGTCAAGACTCTGTACAGGCCAGTTCTTCCACATGAAACTCACCCAACAATGTCTTTATGGACCTTGCTTTGTGCACTCCAGCCCAGTCATGTTGGAACAGAAAAGGGCCTTCCCCAAACTGTTCCCACAAAGTTGAAAGCAAAGAATAGTCCAAAATGTCTGAAGCACTAACAGCCCCCCTGCATCAGAACTAAGGGGTTTAGCCCAACCCCACACCTTTATCCCTCCTCCACCAAACATTACAGTTGGCACAAAGCAGTGAGGAAGCTAACATTCTCCTGGCATCCACCAAACAAAAGACTCGTCCATGAGACTGCCAGACAGAGAAACATGATTCATCACTCCACAGAACACGTTTCCACTGCTCCAGTGTCCAGTGACAGTGTACGTTGCACTGCTGCACACCACTGCACATCGCTGCTTGACATTGAGCTCGGTGACGTGATGCATGCATGCAGCTGCTCGGCCATAGAAGCCCATTCCATGAAGTTCTTGGAGCACAGCTTTTGTGCTGCAGTTAATGTTTGGAACTCTGCAGTTATTGAGTCAACAGAGCTTTGGAAATTTTTACCCCCGCTCTGTTACTTTACGTAATCTGCCACTTTGTGGCTGAGTGTCTGTTGTTCCTAAACACTTCCATTTTGCAATAATACCATTCGCAGCTGACCATGGAATATTTTACGTGGTAAGAAATTGTACAAACTGACTTATCGCAAAGATGGCGTCCTATGACAGCACCGCACTTGAATTCACCAAGCTTTTCAGAATGACGCATCCTTTCACAAATGTTCGTAAACCTGACTGCATGGGTCGACGCTTGATTTTACATACATGTGGCAATCGGTCTGAATGAAACACCAGGATACAATACTTGGGCGGTGTGTCCCAATGTGTTTGTCCATATACTGTATATACAAATTATATTACCATTATGCAGGATTCACATGACATCTGCCTTATCAACATGCCTAACATTGCTGGCCATTCTGCCTTTCCCCCCTCTCTGTCTTAGTTCTTAGTCTTCCCTACTGTGTTTTTTTTCTGTTCCCTGGATGGCTGTGCAATGCTGTGGGCTGAATGAGTGGCTCAGTCTATAAACTCAGGGGTTGTGGGTTTGAGGCTGGCAAATCCCTGCCTTGTCTGTTTTGGATTCTGTTTGACTTTTATCCTCAGTGTTTATAGGTTGGCTTCTTTGGCTTTCCTAGTTTATTTTCTGTCTTAGTTCTCCCATCCATGGTTCTCCCTCCTCGTCTTACGTTCTGTCTTTTGTGCTTGCATTTTGTATTAATCTTGTATTTCTGATGTCTGATTAGTGTTTGTTAGTTGGTTAACTTTCCTAGTCCTGTAATCTCTCCCTGTTCATTAGTTTCACTTGCATTCCACGTTGAGTTTCATTGGTTATGTTAATATTTCTCTCCTGCGTCCTTGTTAGCTCAGTCTGATTTGTATATTTAAATTATTGCCTTGTTTCATTTCCCCAGTTGGTCATTGTGTGTATCAGAATGTGTTTGGTATATGTGATTGTGTGAGGTTTCTCTGTGTGTTTGGTATATTTAATTGTGTGAGGTTTCTCTGTGTTTTGCATATGCGATTGTGTGTGGTTTCTCTGTGTTTGACACATGCGATTGTGTGAACTTTGTGTGTTCTAAGCTCTGTTTGCTTTTGAGTCCTGCTCCCTGTTTGCTCAGTTCCTTTGTTTGTGTTACCTAGTAGTTTCTTTAGTTTATTCCTGTTTTCCCTATTTGATTTTGACCCCCCACATTCTTTTTTATTTTGTGCTTTCCCTATTGTATTGTTACCTAATAATCCCCTGTTGTCTCGTGAACCGCCAGCGGATTGTCACTTTTTCCCGCCTGCGCAATGCCCCGAGTCTGCAACATATGCAGTTGGTTGCATTATTCTATCGGCAATGCATTATAAAGACTAATACTAACATTTGCATCATATCTATTAGTTAGGCATATTATCTTAATTACAGAGATTCACTGAATGAAAAGGGGGAAAAAGCCTAAGCATATGGATTCGTTTGGAAACCCAAAATGTGTCATTCTCACTATCCTATTACTGTACCATATAATTTTCCCCTACTTTTTAAACTTAGTTTGATGACAGACTCATTATATTATTGTCTGAAATGTCGATTTTGTGCATGATTCAGGCAATATGCCAAAGTATTTGACAAAAACTCTACGTTCAGGTAATGTCAGTTGCTCCACACAGAATACAAACACTGAATTTTGCAATATCATTTTGTTTTTTGTTGAAATATTCTCATGTCCATAAGCATGACGAAGTATAAGAAATGTGACATGCTACATTTTCAATGCATGCTATATTTTTAAAATAAAAGGGTTTCTGCAGTCGTTCAGTGTTAATGAAATAGTCCATGATCCACAATTTGCTTGTTGCCAGAATCATTAAGGGCTTATCTCTGTTTTTTTGCTTGATGAATTAACTAGGCGATACGTCTTACATGGCCACGCTTTCTTTTTAGGGTAAGTGGGGTGAATGTGCCCAAGCTGATAAGGAGAGAATATGCTTAACTGCGGGACTTTTTAATTAAGCACTTTTGCTGAACCCTTTAAGTGCTTTTTTGACCTGCATGATGGAATCGACTCCTTAATGAACAAAATTAAAGTAGTTCTTTGTTGGCCCTTCTCCACCATCCATGTGACAAAAGCACAATGTTAACAGGAGCATCGATTCCACGAGCTTCAGTGATGAAATATGTTGTATTATTGTCACGTCAGATGTATGGAAACAGTTGTGTTGGAGTTTTACTTTGGTGCCAAATTAGGCCCAGCGGTGGGGGGTGTAATGTGTATTATAACATTGCAATAGACATACATGCAATACTCGCATCAATCAATCAATCTTTATGTATATCAGTGGCTGTTCTTTACCATTTCAACTGGGGGACCAGACTGGGGCCTGTTGTTCTGTTAGGGGGGCCAGATGCATTTGACCTTAACGTCCTTCAAGAATTATTTACAGTGGATTGCCAGCACTGAGAAAACGTCATTTTGATAACCGACAAGTTATTTAAGCAATGCTCTACAGTCACATTTTACAGTCTTTACAAATATTACTCAATCTGATTACTTGTGCAGACTGTCTTTGCTTCTACAAGCTTGATAATTTTTTCTGTTATCAACGTTTTATCGACCAAAGCGACTCGACCACCCAGCGCACCCCCAGTTACGAGTCCGTCAAGAAAATGTCCATACGTTTGTGTTTTGTGCGCAAAATCTTAGCCCAAATATTTGACTGTAAATAACCACAATAGTAATCAAAACAGGACATTTATGTCTGACTCAAGTATCATACAAATTTAGGAGGGTGACAGGGGGGCACCCCCCCCCTAAATTTGTATGCTACTTGGGTCTGAAATAAATGTACTGTTATTATTACAATAGCAGAACTGTCCATGATGCATATAACACTGTTTTAACCACACCTCATGTGTGTTACCCATCGTTAGTCCATGAATTTAAGTGATTGTTTGCCATTGCTGGTCTGGTCATTGACGTCGTTCCTGTGTCCGTCCTCATTGTGGTTTTCCTCCCTCTCGTTTTCATCCCTCACGGTCCTGTTTTTTTCCCAGTCCCTGTTTGTTTCATTTTATTTCAATAAAAGCCATTTTTGGTTAATCAAAGGTACCTGCCCTCGACCGCTCCCCCGTCGTATTCTGGCAGAATGACCAGCCTCCCAGAAATTCTCGGCAGCCTATTCCTCTGCTCCGACTCCCATGCCTCCCTGCGCCCGGCAGACCAGACGCTCTTGGTACCTCAGGCCCCTGGGACCAAAGAGGTCAACAACACCACGGGGATCAGCCCCCTGGTGGAAGTGCAAGGAATAGCCGAGCACAGCACTGCTTAACCTGCCACCTCTTCGCCCCCTGATGCCAGTCAGCACGCCACTTCTCCGGAGCCCGCAGTGGTCCCGTCGCTTGCAGCTTCTCCAGACCCCACTGCTCCCCACAGCTTACCACAGATTTGCACACTGGCTTCCTGCAGCTTGCCTTGGATTTGCCTGATGGCTTGGCGCAGCTTTCCACAAATTCGCCCAATAGTTTCCCACAGTTCACTTTAGCTACTTTCGCTGTTTCCCGCCGCAGGAGTTCTGCCCAGGAGAGGTCACCACCAGACCTCCATTGCCTAACCGCTGTTAGACTCCTGCCATGCCTCTAGAGCCCGTCTTCGCCTCTGTTGTGTCTCCTTAGCCCATCTTCGTCTGTGCTGTGTCTCTGAAGCCTGTCTTTGCTTCTGCTGCACCCCAGAGCCTGTCCTCACCTTGCCAGACTCCTTACAGCCTCTGGGGTCGCCTCCTCATCCCCTGCAGGGTGTCACCAGTTTAATGCCTGACTCTCCCTATCCTGCGCCCTATTCCCTGGGCGTCTGCCTCAGCTTGAGGCCTCTGCTACCCGATCTTTGGTGTCAGTTGAGGTCCAAGAGAGGGGCTGGGAGGTAGGGACACACCATTCATGCCAGCCTCCCAGGCTCCAGTTTACCCTGCGTTTGCCAGGCCTGGGTAACTGTCCAGCTGAGACCCAGAGGAAAGAACCCTCTGCTTCCTCCTGCTCTTTCCCTGCTGGCCCCACTGGCTCTCTGAGGTCCTCAGGTCTGTGGTCCGGACAGGCTCTGCCTTGGAAGTGAATTGGCGCAGGAAGATCCGATTCCCAGGGCCGTTGCCCAGCTTCCCAGTGTCTGGGAGACTCTGTGGATGCCCACCATTTTGTTCATCAAGCCTCAGTCTCTGTCCCAGTGCACTGTCCTGCTTTTGTTTTCGCCCCGTCTGTGTCCCCGGTGGTTCTATGTTCTGTTCCCACTCCTGTCTTAGTTGCACCTCTACTTGTTTGCCCTGTTGTGGGATAGTTTGTTCTATTTGTCTTTATCTCAGTTTCTTCTCCTCCCAGGTCCCCGTTGATATCTAGTGTTTGTCCCTAACACCAGGTCATGTCCCATGCCTGGTCTGTGTCGTCTGTGTGGTTCTGTTTATTGGTCTCTCCTGCTGTCCTATTGGACCCTGGTTCAACCCCTGCCTGTTTCGTCCCCTTTGTCATACCATTTGTCCAGCCCTGTCCTGTCCTCGGACCTTTTGTGGTGTTTGTGCTGTGTGTATTGTTGGCCCTGCCATGCCCTGTCCTGTTCAGTGTGTCCTTTCTGTTCCCCACCCTGTTGATCAGTCCCCTTGGTTCCCTTTCCTTGTTCGTTCTCCATGCCTGGAGGGCACACTTCCGGGGGGGAGCTGTCACATTCTGCCCACCATATCTGCTTGACCCTCCTGTCTCCTCCTTCACGTGGCCCTGATGGGCGACACCTGATCCTTGTTGCCCCTTGTTCATCCATGTATGTAAATAATTTTTTGTCTCATTGTCACTAGTCCGGTCATTACCTCGCTACTCTCATCAGCCTTTGTCTTCCTTCATAATAGTCCTTTTGTTTTGATTCCTCTCAGTCCTGTTTCTTTTCAGTCTGTGTTTCTTTAATTTTATTTCAATAAAACCCCATTCTGGTTCCTTAGAAATGCCTGCCTTTGAGTCCTTCCTTCCTCATACTGTGACACATACAAAAAATAACAATAAGCAATTATTATTAAATATGAATTAATATATTTGAATTAAATATAGAATCAATGTTTAAAAAGGCCTAATAATAATAATAATAATAATAATAATATATGATGCATCAGTCCATCACTTCTGGAGCCTATCCTGAAAGCTATGGTCAAGAGGCGGGGAACAACCCAGGATGGGGGGCCAGCCCATCGCAGGGCACATTCACACACACGCCTATGGGCAATTTATTAACTCAAATTAGCCTCAGCATGTCTTTCGACTGTGGGGGGAAACTGGAGTACCTAGAGGAACCCCACGACGACACAGGGAGAACATGCAAACTCCACACACATGTGACCCAGGCGGAGAACCCAGGTCCCAGAGGCATAAGGCAACAGTGCTAACCACTGCACCACCTGCCGCCTCTGATGTATTAGTCATGTTACCAAAATAAAATATATTTATTTCATTTGTTTAAGCCTACTCTACACATGTGTGCATGGTGCAAGTTATCACATGCAAAAATGTTAATTCAGTTGACAGAACGGCTCCTTGATTTGTGAAGTATGAAGGAAATAGATCAAATTTTTTTAGATTTGATTAGACGATAAAATTAGAAGTTGCTTGTCACCAACCGCAAAAGCATGTTTCTTTGCTCACTGCAATGGTTGCTGTCTGGGATGGCATCCCAGCAGATTTTTGTAGATGGGAGATTTGTTCCTTGTATTGCAAGGGAGAATGAGGGAGATGTGATGTAGATGAAAATATGAGGCCAGCCCAGTAGGAGTTACAGGAAAACCAATGATGTAGAACTGGACTGCTTCTTCCCAAAGATAGTGAGCGTGTGATTTGATCTATCTATGGGGGGGGAGATGTCTTCTGATAATGGAGGGCGTGTCTCTCCCATGCCTCCTATTTCCAAGGCCCCTGTATGCAAACGCCACATAAAGCGAAAAGCTAACAAAAATCATTCAAAATTGGCAAAAGCACACAAAATCCATCCCATAATAAAATATTGCATAAATTTTATATATGAATGTGATCAAAACATAATATGGCTTTCTGGTAAAAATGAAAAAATGCTGACAGAGACAGGAAAAGGAAGCAACAAATTTGAAATGAAGAGTTAAAACAACCTGTGATGGAGGAGCTAAAACATAATTTTAATCATTACTGCAGTGTTGTGCAGCATAGCGCACGCAACAGGAACGGCACGTCGTCATTCAGGGGAAAATAATTTTGTGACTGGGTGAAGGGCTCTTTCACCATGGCACACAAAGTGACAGTTAAATTATTCATTCTATAGGTGATTTCGAATGTGGCATACTTTATGAATAACAATGACATGCACAGGCTTTTCAGGCAGGTGCCCGAACCGGGGGACACGGCCGACGGGTACTTTTTGCCGCTGTAAATGTTTTTGATCACGGGGGGAGTGGTGGGACTGAACAGTATATGCTGTTTATGTTAACATGCTGTGTAAGTTACAGTATATTTAAATATTAAAGTATATTGTTACAGCTGCACCTACACCATGTATAAGAATTTGTGTGAAATCAATTCCATTCTAATTGTACTCTGTTATATTCAAATTCGGATTGCGATTCTACACCGTGTTTTCGACCAGTTTCACAAATTGAATTTGAATTTCAAAGTCATTCTCAACTGATATCTGAACGGTGTATAACCTGTATAGATCTATTGAAATTGCATACAGGTGTTAAAACAACGAGCCAATTCTGCGATTATTTATAGCCTACATTATAGTCCTACAGTACAACATTGAACTATTATTATTATCATCATCATCATCACCATCACCATCATCATCATCATCATCATCATCAGGTTGTCCAAAATACAGCGCCTATTTGTTTTTGTGATCTGATTTTGGCTATATCTGTGTCAGGACAGCATGCAAAAGTTCAAATAAATAGCGACGCAGAAAATAAGTGAATTTGAGAGCAAGATTACGAACTACTTTATTTACAAAGGGATTTGAGAAACACTGGCCAATTAACGATTCATTTTAAGTGCTAGATAACGAACAACTTGACACTACAAAGCCTTCGGGAAACCCACCCCAGTTAAGGTAGTTTCGCTGGGGAATCCCGCTGTATGTGTGTAACAGTGTACGAAAATATGGGACGAATCATGCCCATTATAGATTCAAAACGGCACAAAGAGATCAGCGTTTCACCATCCACCCATGTTTTTCAGTGTCCGTCAATTGAAGTACATCTAGACAAGAGCGGAATATTCTTGGTCGTTTGTCTCTGCACCCTTCTCTGTCTGTCACATTCTGGCGGGAACGCAAGTACATGCATTGCGGATTAGGATCGCGAGGACACATGCACTTCCTTTGAGCATATTTTTCGTCTTTCTCAATGTAATGAAAACACTTACTTTCGCTCATCCCCGGTTTCCCGTGGGCTTTCGAGGTATAAAACAGTGAAGACCAAATTATAAGGTGCTGAAATGGTCAATGGGAATGGTATTCAGCTGTTATATGCGAACTGTTCTGTATTATCTCATGATAACTAGACGAGGATAGGTGTCTTAACAAAAAAGAAAGAAAAACATTAACGGTGACATTTTATACATTTTGTTAAGTAAAATAATGCACTGTTATTCACATTATACCACGACAATACAAAAAAAAAACATTTTCAGACCTTTCTGAACGTAAGTAAATAAAATTTCAAATAAAACATTATTCAGGGGCATGGTATTTTATTATTTCTGCAGTTCTAAATCCCCCAGAACCGAGACGCGAAGTATTTATACATTTTGTGGACAACAAAAATATAAAGGTAAAAGTAACTGTTTGCTTCAATAGTCTGCCAATAATATAGCATTTAGCCTAGACTATAAAGGCCGTACAGATAATATGCTACTGAAAACGGATCTATATAAATGAGAAGGAAAAGTGGATGAGACTTCAGTCTCAGTCCTTAAGGCATCGGGAAACATACAGTTTACTGTCTATATACACTATCTAAAAGGACTGCATCTCTGTTTACTTGAATTATTTGCACTATGTCATTGTTGTTGAGTATTTTTTGTACTATTTATACTCTTTTATGTATCCTCATCCTTCATTATCCAATATTTATTGTTCAACTGCTCTTGCTCTAGCTGTTTGATGCTCCGTAGAATTGCAGTTTGGTTTCTTTAAACGTATATGAACTTCCTTATATATTATTCAGCATCGTCAGTTCATTTTTCTAATTTAATTGACCTCACTCAACCCACTTAATAAATAGATATAGGAACGTTGAGTTACCAAAGATGTAGAAAACGTGTATATTCTTCATCTTAACCAGTAGGCCCATGTGCTCTTCATTTTTAAAAATAAAATTTTTGATGTTTGATATTTTAAAATATTAATATTGACGATTGTAGGCATTGGGCAAAAGTCTTGTTTTATAGAAGTTCAAAATGCATTCAGCCATGCATATAAGTTCACAGGTGTACAATAATGGTACAAAGGTAAAAACATTTTGTATTTTCTTGTACCCTCGTGTCAAAATGTATTTATAAAGAAGAATTAGTGTTTTAAATTCCATCAACGACCGCACAATTTTTGTCATTTATCATGTAAAACATACTAAGGCGCACCGATATGCAATGAGAAATACATAACGAATTTATAACAAATGCATACCATTTTTCTAAAATGACATTAAATCGTAACGGAATTTTAAATGAGATTCAGTTCCTGTAGCGGTAAGTGGGAAGGGAATTTAAATGCATTTCAGCTGTCTGCGAAGAAATTGAAGATATGTTTCAGATACAATATAGCCTTCTTTTGCCTTAAATATAAACAAAAAACGAATTGATTTTAGAAGACCATCTTTTTGGCACACTAAATGCACGAAAATCACTGTGCTACCTCTTTATCCCACATTAAATAAACTACTTTACAGCATAAATATTACTTTAGAGTGATTAATTAATTATTTTAGTATTATCTATGTAATTCATATATTTATGTGTGATATATTACTATAGCGTAAAAGAATATGCTTCAATAATTCTGCCAAAATTTCACCTTTTTAAGTTTTTCAAACTTATTTATTTGGTATGTCTATATCTAAGATATAGCTGGCATCTGCCGTCTTATGCGACTGTAAGGCCAATTATGGACAATTTGTATTTTCTTTAAGCTGGTCTCAAGCTGCCGTGCTGGGTCTCTTCGCCGTCTCCAGCAGCCGAACAGCCGGCACTGAGAGGAGCCGGCGCTTTACCGTGGAGGTGAGACGGAATCACGCAGCGAAGCTAAGTGACTCTTATTTGACAACAGGCAGCAACTTGGACTGGAATGCGGGTCCAAGGCACATGGACCACGATAGGTGGTGGTTACTCATTTTTACTGCTACTTGTTTACAGGTGTTGGTCATACTCACAACATCTGTCACGCACAACTGAGCGACCAGAAGACGGATATTCGCATACTCTTAATCCAGCACTAAACGCTTCTGCTTTTTTAACTAAAATAATGAGCAATGAGGTATAGAGGCAGTGTAATTAGATTACACCATGAATTTATCTTACATGCCGAGGAGCAACAATCTGTGCTCGTAAACATGGTAGCCAGATTAGACCAGATTTTGAGTACAAGTTCACCGTGTATTTATCCCGGACAGCTGTAAAGTGCACTTTCAAAAATAACTCTTAATCGTTTTTGCATCTATATTTGTGGGAAACTCCCACTGACTTTTTTAACCCAGTGAATGATACATAACTATGGAAAACTTAAAATGCAAACAAAATGACAACTAACACATCGCAGGAAATTTTCTGCCGGGAACGCGTAGTGTTTGTTGTCCAATTTTGTTGTATTGGTCTATGTTAGCACTTTCGGGGAACATAGGCCTAATCGCTCATGCGCATTATCTTCCCCGTGCCACACTACCTCCACATGTCGTTTACAAAATACTTATTTTAATAGTATGTATAAACGATCACGCGGTTCAGGGGGTCTCCAAACTGCAGACCACGGTGTCTGCAGCTTCGAGTGTCATACGATCGACTGCCTGAGGCTCTAGGCCAGGCTTCATAGGCCTAATTCCCGGCATACCTTCGTAGATACCTGCACCCAATTTCGCTCGCACGCCTAGGCTTACTTATCATTACTTGCTTGTGATTTGGTTAGGAAGGATATATTTTGTATTTTAACTGTAAAGGTCAATTTAGGTTTTCACGGGCAGAGCCCACATTAAATAGACGCTTAAAGTGTGATCGTCATTGTGTCCCAAAACCACTCCTGGACTATGATTTGAAACGTCCTAATAAAAATAATAATTCGTAATAGAAAAGGCGACGCTTTACATTCAATTTTAATTTTTTGGCATGTCAGTGTTTATAAAATATACACACTGCATTCGCAGCTATTTCAAAAATGTATATAAACCCATCCATCGTGGCTCTTCTCATCTTGTTTGTGGTCACGCGAAGTAAATATTACAAAAATATTTTGTTAGCTCTAGTTCTCCGTAAAAGTGTGCCTGCTCTGGGCAATGTAGCTCTGCGATAATTTAAAAGTAATAAAAATCAAGACACCAATTCCTCCTCGACTATTTGTGAAACTGGTGTTTAAATCGTGCGCCAGAATGAACTTAGACGTTTAACATAAGCCGATTTAGCTCACCTCGAATATTTATATACCTTATTTGGTGAAAAATAAAAAGCAACAACAGTTGCAATGGTAATAATAATAGTAGTAGAAGTAATACTAATGATAATATTGATAATAATAATAGTGCTGGTAGGGCATGTTGTATTATTACTAAATGTATACGTTTTGTAGAATGTATTGATTGTGCTAGTTATAATTATCTGTCGATAATCTCTCACACACTTAAGCGCGTTATTATTATTATTATTATTATTATTATTATTATTATTCGAGCGTATTCTCCATCCATTGAAATGCAGGGTTTAGGTGCATTTAAGTTCGATGCGCGCTATGAGCGGAGAAATACCGAAATATGGGCGTGTCCCGTGTCGCATGGACCCCAATATATGCACAAGGGCCAAGTCATGCAACTTTACCCGGCCAAAAGCAATATTGCAGTTTTCAGGAAGCCAAACATGTAACAAAACGAAACTTTCTAACACGTATGCCTATTACACATTTGGAAACCCGTTACAACAAAAAAGAATATGAATAATTCATAAAATGATATAAGAATTATATAGAAATAAATACGTATACACAAAATATATTGCCATAAGGTAGGATTCAGGTTAAAAAGCAGACAACACAAAACAGTCGAAGAAATGAACGTACATCTTATTATACAAGTTGATTGTCGATTGTGGGTTACTTGCAGTAAAGCTGAAATATTTAAAAACATTTTTTTTACTTTTGTGTTACTTCAACACTTAACCCAAAATCAGAAGGCGCAGCCGTGCAATAGGCATATCCTTGCGCCACGCGCATATGATGGTGTTTTGCAGTTAAGTTGATTAGGGTCTATTGTCTCGTGCATTTAAACAAAAAAGCGCGGATGAGAGATTGGGGTGTCCACGTCCCAGCGCACGTGCCGATTAATTAAAATGAAGAGACTCGAATAAGGTTTATACATTATGATTATTTTAAAAAGAGATTTTTATCTATGCCAAAACGACGCATGCTGCGATAACCGTGTCCGTGTGCATCTACAAACATAACGTAAACATAGATTTATGAAGAAGCTTCGACCCAAAATACCTAGCACACATAAAGCTGTTTTTAACTATACTTGCCTTTAGTTCCTTGACGTATTTTATTGCTTTAATTTTGGGTCTTTAATATGTCTAATAACCTATTTTTGTTTGGGTAAAAGTTGTTTTGCTTATTCACCCCTTTCATAAAAGTAGAATACACATAAGCCAAGTACAATTTTAAATTGAAACTTCTTTATTAACACATTCATTGAGTTACTGGGTGATTGAAATCAACAATTTAACAGTTCGATGTGCGTAGGACTTTATGGAGAGCCGCACAAAATTATGCAACAGTGAATCAAATTTCTACGCAGAAATACGTATACGTGAGCGCTATGGGCGCTTAATTAATTTCGCTTTTATATGGATAATTAACTGGGACGACTGTAAAATAATTTGCATGGGTAACGCATTAAACGCTTCAGCGGCACTTACTTGTTTGCCGACGCCAGTGATTTATACGCTGCTTGTATCCCAAACACACCAGTTTTGGGTTTTTTTGTATTGTGAGATGTCTCCGTGAGACTTTGAGCCTCGGCCTCTTAAAGTCGCACGGGTCTCCGAAAACACACCACGCTGTAAATGAGCTGGAGAAAAAAGCCAACAATTCGGGAGCCGCCTTTCTGTTATCATCCCCCACACACACATAAAGTCAATAAAGTTACTGTAAAGGAAGTACTTTTAGCTGAATGTTGCCAGAGGACTGTGGTTAACTGTGCATAAAACTCATCCTTATATTAATCGGCACGGGTATTCTGATATATTGCCTCACAGACTATATATAGTCAGGCTTGAATTCACTGTGCACTTTTTAAAATTAATTGGATTAACTTCGGTGATTCCGATTCTTAACTTCATTGAATATGAGTGACAAAAATTTCAAACGTAACTGCAAACTTTAATCTGCCGCTGATAACCGTTTTCTTCACCCTTTGCTGACACACATATCCACCCATCGAGAATGAAAAATTAACTTAATTTACCGGAATTTGTGATGAATACAATTACGAATGTATAGTCGGGCTATAAAATATGGCCTAAGGAATCTTTTTTTTTTATCAACATATTGTGTTCAGTCATCATTTTCTTATTATTAGTGAAACTGTATTCACAAATTCTGAGTTGGTAATTTTCTTTGAAGTGACTTGAGATTTTCTTTTATATTGGCGTACTGGTTACACAGGCTAAGCAGCTTCCTGGTGGTAATTCCTGCAAGGAACACGGAAAATCTGATTCTGAGTTCCGTACCACTCCTGTGTCCCAGATTTACCTCTAATCACAGATTGCAGAGAAAATTCCAGCTTCACACTTTCTGAGGCCCTCAGGTGAGCTGAGGAAACATTTTGTAATTTGCAAACTTGCAACATGGGCTTATGATCCAGTTTGAACTGTTATCAAGGTGCAGTGACCGCAGGGTCTTTGGACGTGTCTGTGTTGCCCTAAGGTGGCTGCTGTTCACAGAGAGAGGGAGAAAGGCTTTCAAAGTGCAGGAGCGCAGTGAAGGAGAGAGAGGATGTGATAACAATTAAGTGAGAATACTGGTGCAAAGAATGAAATACAGCTGCCCTTTGAACAAGGGCCTATGCATGGAGATTTGCTTTTGATGTTTAATGATTACAAATGGAGATATAAATGCGTGGATGCACACATTTCAAAGCTATAAAACTGTATCACGACATTATTTTTGCAGAAAGAAATAGCAAGCTATTAATAAACAGTAATGGGCATGCAGTTTTATTTTAAACTTATTGGGGTTATAGGGAGTAAGATATCATGTTTGCACCTGGAGTAATACACCAGAGCAATACGTTGCAGTAACACTCCGGATTGATACACTGGAGTAATACCATGCAGTGTTGCTGGATGCGAGTCTGGTCTTGGTCCCGAGACCATTTTTTGAGACCATTTCTACACCTACACAGTCTAGTCTCGAAATTGAAAGTATTTCTATTCAATCTTGAATCAGTGTTGGACTACAGAGTCTATAGTTCAGACTCGTAATTTTACAGCTAGATGCAAAACCATTTTTTGCAGCAATGAAAAAACTTATCATTTCTCCTATTTCTCTCAAAATATCAATATACAATAATAAAACAGAATTATTATCTATCTATCTATCTGTTTCTTTTGGTTTGTTCAGTTATTTATTTTTGAGAAGAACTGTGGTTCCCAGTTATGTTTCACGTTGTTAGTTCTCCCCAGAAGTTTAAGTGAGTGATGCAGGTATAATGGTAACTTCTATTTTTATGCTGTCCTCAGGCATAATCAGCCATACAGCAAATCATTTCTTTCATTGTTTTTCGTGCTAACTGGTTTAAATCATTACAGAGTGTATTAAACTGAATGGGGGGGGGGGCACTGCTCTGTTTTGTATAGAGTTGCCACCTGTCCCATATATTACAGGATCCTCATATTGGAAAATAAGCCTAAAGCACTGTGTTCCTTTCTGAAGCAATATATACACAATTAGTCCCATATTATCCCAAGGCTCCCCGCACTTTAAGAACAGGGAGTGTATATGCTTCAGCACCCTGGGATGCCAATTACATAATATGCCAGTTACATTGTTTTACACTACAAATAAACAGCCATAATAACCAATAAAAACATTCTTACCTACATCTCTCACCATGAAGAGTCGCTCACATGAACATTTGATCAGGTTGTCGGTGATATAATGTTTGGTATTTGTGATTAAATAGGCTTAGTAATGTTTCAGATTTAGGACTGTCATGTGTAAATAATACAATTTAACTTTTAATTATTAGCAGGGGTGATTATGGTAGTAAATAAGTATAATTGACATGTTGGACCTTGACCCAGAAAATTGACTTTGACTCGGTCTCTACCCTCCAAAGTCTTAGTCTTTACTCGATCGCGAAATCCCAAAGTCTTAGTCTTGACTCGGGCTCGAAATCCCAAAGTCTCAGTGTTGATTCAGACTATATCCTTAAAGGTCTTGGATTTGAATGTGTTGTCCCCATCACTAATATCATCCAGAGAAGCCCTCTTAAAACGTCTTTGAGGTATGCGCTTGTATACATAACTTTTAAACTGCACTTCTGATTGGATACTGGGTCTAATGATACTGCACCCAAAACCAAGGGCCACTAAAAGCCAAAGGTGTGTTCATGTTATAAAGCTTTAAAACCACTCATTTAATAAGTAAGAGTTGAACTCACAAGATACTTTGACTATGAAATTATTTATGGGGTAACCTGTCGAATGCCACCCATCATTTCAGCTTTATGGATAATACACTAAAATATCACATCATGTCAATTACTGCAGAGTAAATTGCCACAAACTCACAGGAATGTTCAGTTCTAATGATGAAGAGCCGCATCTTTTAATCCCCCTCACAGCAGAGACGACGTGTTGGGGGTGGGGGGTTAGCATTTTTAACCTATGGTGCTGAATGTGCGGCTGGCCCATTTTTAGACCCAAAAATCAATGGCCCCAAAATCCCCCCGCCCCCCCTCCCTCAACACGGAGCCCTGAGTTGTTTTTTTTTTCCCTTTAATCGGCTGCCTTGTTAGAACATCTGAGCTAAGCTATGCCTAAGCCGCCGGTCACTTCCCATCACATTACAGCTTCAGCTAATTAGCCCATGTCTGGTCCTAATCAGAGGCGCTGATGTCACCCCCTTCCCAGCAGCCTCAGTGACTCCATGGAAACACATCAGATAATTCCTGATTGGTGACATTTCTTCACTGTTGTTGCGCTCTGTCACGGACTCAGAGTGCTCTGGCAGAAAGCTTAAGAGCCACATTTTTCTGGAAAAATGCATGATGGGAAATTCCTGCCAAAACTGCTCTCACTTGTGTATACCAGTGAGGAGCGTTTCTCCCTGCCTGGTATCAGACAAATTTGTTCTCCATATATCCAGGGACGGGTTTGTTTGTTTCTGGGGCCCACTGAAAAATCCCCCCCCCCCCCCCCCCCAGATGTTGCAAATACTACACAAATAGCTAGCGAGTTGAGTTGAGTTGAAAGGTCATAGCTAGCTAGCTGGTTAGCAGAAAATGCTGCTTCAGCATCTCCTAAATAAGAAACACGTTTATTTAATTAGAAGCAGAATCAGAAAGATTTTTATTAGCTAAATATTTTAAACATTCAAGGGATGTGTCCGGGTGGAGGTGCCTCAGCATAACATATAACATGCAAGACAATTTCAAGTCAGGGTATGTTCACGTACTTTTTTACACTAGACTGTTTACCTGATCGGAAGCAGCATGGGATGGAATAAAGGGTGAAATAATAAAATAAATAGTGAGTGTAGGGAATATTTAGGGTTGTGAGTGTTTGTGGCCACCAGGGTCCCCAAAACCTCAGGGGCCCCATGCAGTTGTATGTTTTCATTGGCTGTAAACACCGCCATTATGCATGTCATCAGTACTTTGCAGATATCAGTATGTATTCCTGGTTGCCCTCTGCCAGCTTATGTAATCAGTTTGTTGTTATATGCAGCTGGGGGTGTAGATGTCACAGGCACTGTAGCCTCACACTGCCACTGCAGTGGGTTTGAGATTCAGTCTGCATCTTCCGTCTGGGCTTCTCGTTCTTCCCATTTAGCGCAATGGGTGGATTTAAATTGGAGCTAATCTTAAACGTTAATACCGTATTCCCAATTAACCTATGATTTCCAGCTTCCTGGAAGAGGGATTGCAGTCGAGATTATTGTAAAACATCAAGTCCAGATTTCAAACATCGTGCCAGGAAAGCGTTGATATAGAGAGACAGGAATCAAGACCATGGTCCCGGCAGTCAGAGGAGAAGGAGCTGTTTTCTCATTGGCTGAGCGTGTATGATTTAGGCCGCCCTCATTCGCACAGCCGTCCGCCAATCAGCTCGTCATGGTGGCCCAGGTCCTGCTCAGTGGCATCACCTGCCCTGCTGTGCAAAGAGGCGTCCCCCTTAATCCATCACATATGCAAGGTCACCAGCGGCAGACAGGATGGCTCTTCCAGGCTGCAATAAAAGGGGGCTCCAGGATCAGACTGAGGCCCTCTCATACAGCGGAGCCCTCCTGACATCCAAGCTATTTAACAGGCAAGCTCTTTGTAACAGGATATCACTGCCAGTTTGAGGACAAATGCTGAGAAATCGTAGGGCTGTCGAAATGAACGCATTAACTGTTGCGATCAATTAAAAATACTTAACTAGGTAAAATAGCATAAATAGTGTAGCTGTGCTTTGTTTACTTCTCGTATGGCGGCTGACCTCATAACTCATCCTGGCTAGAGACAATTGAGCTTGGCAAGCGATGTCATTGCGCAGTGCATTATGGGGCAGAACTGCCATGTTGTATTGCCAGAAACCAAAATATACCAGAAGGCTCGTCTTGATGCTAATCATTGTGCTGCGCGCTGCTTGTAAGCCTGTTTAAAATTTGTCAGAAAGAAAAGGGATTGTGCAACCAGAGGCAAAGAAATGTTATACTGAAAAAA
>JAABNY020000037.1:1137222-1155530 GCA_015164015.2 Brevimyrus niger
CTCGCACGGAAAGCGTAGGAAAAAAAAAAAACAACGAAAAAACCCCGCACGCCCCCCCCCCCCCCCCCCCAATGACAGACTCTCCAGTGTCCTGAAGCTGTTCTGAAGATGTCTCCCCCCATTAGCTGGGTGAAGGTGGTACAGCCCGGCAGCGCCAGCAAAGACACCATTTCCTGTCAATCTGTGCTTCTGGCAAGACTTTCTCTAAACACTCTGCCCTCTCTCATTTTCTTTAGCTTTTTGTTTTTTTCCTCCTCATGCCCCCACCCTCTATTTCATTTCCCTTTATGAACTTTCCAGTAGTTCCTCTTTATCCATATATTTTTAAGCTGTATCACCTTCCCAGGTATTCCCACTGAATCCGTGTGCAAAAATGGGCTTTCAACTGGTCTGTCAACTCTTCTTCTGTAAACCCGATATATTTTATTTAGTAGCATTATGTAGACATTCACACGCATAAACAAAGAGCAGCCCTCCTGCCGGGATTTAAAGCTGCGCGTCGACAGTGCTTCACAGACAGGGGGAGGCAGACCTCCTGCAGATAGTCAGGGAGAGGGAGTCAGAACTCCTGTACAGAGTCACGGAGAGATGAGAGTCAAACTCCTGCAGAGTTACATAGAGAGGGAAGCAGACCTCCTGCAGAGTCAGAGAGAGGGAGTCAGAGCTCCTGTAGAGAGTCACAGAGAGATGAGGTTCAAAGGTCCTACAGTAAGTCACAGAGAGAGGAAGGCAGAGCCCCTCTAGAGAGTCACAGAGAGATGTGGTTCAAAGCTCCTACAGAGAGTCACAGAGAGAGGGAGGCAGACCCCTGCAGAGTGTCAGAGGGGGCCAGAGTCAGAGAGAGAGAGTCAAAACTTCTGCGGAGAGTCAGAGAGCAGGAGTCAGAACTCCTGTAGAGTCACAGAGAGATGAGAGAGTCAAAACTCCTACAGTGAGTCACAGAGAGAGGGAGGGAGAGCTCCTGCAGAATCAGAGAGTGGGAGTTAGAACTCCTGCAGAGAGTCACAGAGAGGTGGGAGAGTCAAAGCACCTGCAGAGATCACAGAGAGATGAAAGAGTTAAAGCTCCTGAAGAGTCACAGAGAAATGAGAGAGTCAAAGCTCCTGCAGAGATCACAGAGAGATGAGAGATTCAAAACTCCTGCAGAGAGTCACAGAGAGAGGGAGACAGAGCTCCAGCAGAGGATGAATGATGGGGGAAGGTGTTGATCAGTCCTTCTAAATTCAGTAAGTCTGTCAGCTTAATAGCTGCTTTGTATATTATTGCATTATAATGCAGTACCAGAAGCCTTTATACATTTCTAAAGTAGTCATTCTCTAAGTGAATATTTTAATGCACCAATAACTTACTCCACCCCCCAAATCACATGCCAGCTGAACAACATAGTTTCATAACTCATGGGACCTTTTCAAACGTATTGCATGGTATGTAGTTTAAAAACATACTTTTTTAAAACATCTTTTTCCTAATGTCAGAAAAATGTTGTTCTTTAACCATCAGTACCACCACCAAGCTTTATAGATTATACAGATATGATGAAAATTTTCAAAATCTGTTATAAGGCTAAACCAGCTGAGATACTCTGATACAGATTTTTCTAATCAGCCAATCAGCTTCGTCGGAAACCCTGATACACCTACACCTGTGGTTCCTCGTATACAATCTTATGAAATATTATTAAAGGTTTAATCTTAAATTGGCTGATTTTCTTCCTTTATGTGATACTTTCATGTGAATTCATTCTTTATTTGAAACAGGACTCATTTCACAGTAGGTGTCTCTTCCATGAAGCCAGGAGAGTCAGTACAGTAGGTTTTCGATATTTAACACACACGCTCCCTCCCCCAGTTCTGACCCCCCCAGAACCCCTCCTACCCCAGGCTGAACTCTCTATGAAACCCCCACTGGATCCCTAACTTTCCCCCAAACTTGTCTTGGCCTTCTCCTGCTGGCTTACTTCGCTTGCTCCACTTGGTCCCTCCTCTTGTTTTCTCGCTCTATTCGCCCGTTGATCCCGGGGCCCGAATCACGTTGTTTTTCTCCGCACGCGATAATTCAGCCTCTTTTTCCTACCAGCAGCAAACCCCTTCTCTTCCACTCGTCTTGTATTACATGCAAACAGCTTCGTTTTCTGATTCGTGCCGTTTCCATCCCCCTTGCCGACTTTCCCCGTTGCATCTCCTGCTGTTTTCTTTCCCCTCTGCTGTCTCCTTGTCTTCTCCCCCCCCCTTTACCTCAGCCATACCTACTCCTCTCCTCTTGTCTCCCTCCCTCACCCTCTCCCTTAGCTTGGGGTGGTTCCCTCCTCACTCTGTGTGCTCAGAGAAGGAAAGCAGGGCTGTATTCTGGGATAAACAGGCTCTCATGTTTTCTTGCTTTGTGTGTAAATTGTCTGTGTTTTTGCTCCCATTCCTGTTGCCGGTGGTTCCCACGTTCCCCAGTTCCGTCTCCCACTGCGTGCGGCTCCCCCCTGGCCTCGCTTGGAGGGCAACTCCTGCCTACCCGGCAGCCTCCAGATCCCAGTCGCCGAGGCGTGACCAGCTCCCCGGGTCCGTCTGCACGCTCCCAAAACAGAGCACATTCCATCACCGGCACATCCATCATCCCAGGTGATCCTGGGAGGGGCCGCGACAGACCCTGACCATTAAAAAGCACCTGATGTTATCAGCGGGCTGAAATGCACGAGCCGTCAGCCTGCAGCTCAGGCGTGCCGTGTGGCTTCGACGGGATTCACACCCAAGACAGCGCGGGCGCTGCAGAGCCCTGGCCGGTGAGACGGAGCCCATTTGAACTGAGGGATCGTGATCAAAGGCTAGTCACAAAAGCACTAATCTGTGCAGCGTCTCTCAGCGCTATCAGCCTTGGCCATCTCCCACAGCGGCTCTTTTCACTCACATGACTTTATGCTGAGGTTATTCAATACCGGCACACATGGTTTTCAGCAATCACTGCGCCTGATTTGCAAATCGCCTCTCCCCCACTGCCTGTGCAAGTCCCGCCCCCTGCAAGGCCACACTCCTCCCCCTTCCCTGCTCTCCAGTATGGCACCCTTCACCACACAGCGGGCTCACAGTTCACTCCTACCAGCCAATGTTAGTCTATACTCGCCGGCCCCCTCTACTGGATAAGGGGTGGAAGACGGAAGCTGGATGAATATCAGTCTTTTTATTATTATAAACCCCGTGCATACCTTAATGGTGGGCTCTGGAATGGCCACATGCATGTTTCTCTTTGACAAACAGCCTGCAGCATTGCTGGGAGTCCCCACAATGATGGCATCCTAACTGACCCTTGTCGCTTGATGCTCCAGATAAAGGTGACTGAAGAATGAAGGTAAAAACAGGAAGCAGGGCACAGGGCAGAGGGATGACAGACGGGCTGTGTGAGTAAGCCAGAGCGGCCTGGTGCCGTCAGTTAGCTGGTGACACATAGAGAAACAGCCGTTTTCACTGCCATGAACAGCTCCGTACCAGTTGCCCGCTCACAATGGTACTTTCACAATGACTGTGTGAAAAGTGAGTGCAACTAGACTTTTCTCAGGAAAGCTAGAGAATACAAACGGTCTGATGGAAGACAGTTCAGGTCGGGAAGGGGCTGGAGACTGGTGAGCCAATCTGAGAGACCTGGCCAGGAGAGCTAAACGCTGGAGCACACACACACTCACACACACACACACACTCACACACACACACACACACACACACACACACCCCTAACATTAACCATAAGTAACCAAACAAAATACAAAGACTAGTGGGAACTGAAAAAAATGTCCCCACAACAAAAAAAATTACAGGTTTTTTATCACATTGTGGGGGTATTTGGTCCCCACAATGTAATATATCCTGTACCCCCCCCCCCCCTCCACCACACACACAGAATCATCCTTCTCACTAACACACACACAGGCTTCTGCCAGTTAAGGAGACCCGGGCTTCCACCCAAACTCCGAACTGCAGCTTTATATAAATAAATAATTACGCACAATGAGCTGTTTGTGCTCTTCACCATCAACATTACAGTAACCTTTATTTCACTCCTGCCTTTTTCCATGTGGCATTCATTCCAGAATGTTCCTTTTTCCATTCCATCTTAAACCACTTACCACCAGAATGTCTCTAATTTGAACCCCCCAGGACTCTATAGTCCTGTGTAACCACTATGTGCTTGCATGTGTCTGTCAGCTTAGGCCACGCGTGTTTTTAATTATGGCGACATGCGTGGATATATTTGTGCTGGCATATATATCAGCGTTTTGGCTTTGCGCATGTGTGTGTATCCAGCACGAGGAAGGTGGATTTGTAGTACACTCTCCAGGGGGCAGTAGAGCATAGATTCAGGGAAGTTATGTTCACTTAAAGCACTGTGTAATTGCTGTTTTCATCTCAGATCATTGGTGAAAATGACCACATCCCTGTTCCAGAGATGTAAAGTATCAAAGTACAAATACTTCAATACTGTACTTAAGTAGTTGGGTTTTTTTTCAGATTTGTACTTTACTTGAGTATTTCAAGTTGTTCCAACTTTTCATTTGCAATATTTCTGAGCCAAATAGCGATTTTTTTTTTTACACAACAGACTGAAAAGACTCCGAAAAGACTTTTAAAGACTAACGTCTGACACCCTCCCACATCTAAAGTGAATTTCTCATTAGTCATAGAGTATTTTTTTTTGTCATAGACTATGATTTTGCAGAGATTGGGTATGTTGCAATGTCACTACTTGCGAGACTTCAACAATAGCAAACTCCTGTTGCTATACCTTTATGGTACAGAGAATGTTTCACTGCAATACATTTGTACAACAAAGTGTATGGATATTCAGTACAGTGCAAAACGTTTATTCAGTTTTCTTTGCATAGGAAAATAACACTGCACATTAGACAACATAGCGCAATACAATGCAAGTACAATGCAAGAGTAACTTCGAAGTGCAGTGCTGCATTCAAAATACTGTACCCGTCTACTGCAAATACTGTACCCGTCTACTGCAAATACTGTACCTGTTCACTGTTAATACTGTACTCAGTATTATGCTCACCTATTGGTTGTTCACAATGTCCACGTCATTATTTGCATGAACCAAGACTAAAGACATACGATACTATTAAACACAGTGGACTTTATTGAAATGCTACATAAGCAAAAAACTGACAGCTATCCTGAGCACCACACAGCAAATAATCAAGGAGATGGGCGCTCACTCACTTCTGGCAAAACTCTCATGATTTTGTCCCGATTGGAAATTCGTCCGAGACAGTAAAATTGTTTAAAAAGTAGTTTGGAGTAAGGCCAGCAGTATCAGATTCCATTGAGCACTGTGCCAGACATGACGAGACACATTTATGTCAGATCTAGTGGTACTAGTTAGGGCTGGATAATGAAAAAACTTTCCAAGCAATATTTTAATAAAAAAAAATGTTGGGATAAACAATAATACATCGTCCATCATTGACCCCTCCACCCCCCAAGGACACACATACACACAGACACACACACACACACACACACACACACACACACACACACACACAAAGAGGGCACCTACAGTAAACGGCAGGTGTTAATACTTGCCGCCTGATCATTTTTTTTAATCTCTGCGAAAAATGGATCTATTGGCAGGATGATTTAGTTCTGATACAATGAAGGCCTAAAAAAGGTCTAAAACAAACGTTATACACTGTGCCTCACCATAATGACCCACATTTATATACACTGATACCTTTGTGTACCATATGAGGAGGTAAGAAACAATAATAGCAAAGTGTTTTTTACAGCATCGGAAATGTAGGCTCTAAGTCTTAACTTAAAGCCAAAACATAAATCCTTCGGCTATCTTGCTTTGCGCGCAGCCCAAGCTGCCTTCCTCGACAAAGGCGATAATCACCGGTTTGTCACTGTCAGATATGAATAGTGGGTCGCAAGTCGGATATCATCAATTAGCTGTAACATCATCCTATCGCACAGGCCTAACGCGCTCCTGACATGACTCTGCAGTGTAACCTTCAACTTTGACCAATCTGTCCACAAACATCCTACTTTGTGAATGAAAAGAAAATATTCACTTATCCTCGTGTCTCAGTTTCCCTTATTGTGTTGCACTGTATGTTGGACTTCACACCTGTCCTGAGTGAATTTAAGTGAATTTTTTGCAAGATAGACTTCAATATGTAGTACTTCTTACTATCGATACTTAAGTATTTCAAAATCAGATCTTTGTTACCATTTTCTTGAGTAGTATTTTATTCAGTGATTACTTTTGCTTGAGTAACATTTTGGTGTGGTATCTGAAGTTTTACTCATGTATGAAAATTGAGTATTTTTTTTACTACTGCTCTGTTCAGCAGATATCAGGGTTCCCCGAGGAGAACTGAGTGCCCTAACCTAACCCTAACCCTATTCCTAAACCTAACCCTAAACCTAACCTTAGCTCAGGTAGATATGGCATCGGCTGCTTTTCTAACCATAACATCTTGCCTTCCCTGTTATTTGTCAGGAGTCTAGGGGTAGGCCTCTTTGTCAAAATCAGTTCTTTGGCCATGACAAATAAGGCAGCACATTATGAATCAAAAAGCTGTGCATTACAGTGAGTAAAAAAGAAGCATGAGCCTAACAAACCAATACGAACGTGAAGCATGATTTCCAACTAAAGGACTTCAAAAGCAACTTGATTGCATCCAAAGGCCCCAACACAACACCCATGTGACAGTAAAAAGGGGAAACAAATTACACTAATTGATCAACTTGAGCTCTGACATCTGCTTGTAAACAGTCCCTTGCTTACAAAATCAGCAGGTTGCTATTGGATGATTTTAGGTGTCCTAGAAAGAGTCTGTCCAATCAGACAAAAGATGCTTGTTCCAATGGGCGTTACTCCAAATGATGCAGCCGCCGTGGGGTCGGGAGGCACCCCCCTTTCCTTACGGAGCTGTTTCAGCTCAGATATGCTTGTCAGAATACAGTGATGAAAGCTGTTTGCTCTGTAATTAATCTGCTGCGCACATTTTCCCTTCCAGCTCTGCTTCTACTCCTCAATGAGGTGCTTGGCTTGCAGAGACAGAAGAATAACAAGACCGAGGAATTTGGTCAAATCCCAAGTATAGCTTAGCTTGTTCCTGGAAGAGGTCTTTGAAATTCTAATAGGAGATGGAGGTGATTATTATGAAAATATGCATGTGTGACTATGTGTGCCTGTGTATGTGTGTGTCTATAGTCGTATAATCATACAATATTTGTTATTAATAGATATTAAAGCGGTTAAGGTATGTTAGGATGTAAAGGTATACTTACATGCAATGTATAATGTAGGTATGGATAATGTAAATTGTTACTGAAAATTGCAGTTGAGACCAGTAAAGTAGCTCGACCTGTACAAAAATGAGCTTCACTGGATTCTTATGAATTCATCTGGACCAATGAACCTGAACAAAAATCTGAAACAAACTTTCTTTAGTAAACTGTGATTGACACTTAGAGAACTGCTATAGATCCAGGGCTGTATAAAAAGAACAACAAGCCATCAAAGAGTAACTGCATCACAGCCTTATAAATAAAGGCATCAGGTATACATCTGCTCTGTACAGAATATCATCTGCAGGAAATCCCAGAGTCAACTTAGATTTGAAAAGAGTTGAAAGATTTCAAATCAAACTTGTAAATAAACATCACACAGCACAACCCAAGTCAAATAAACCCGGCTGAAACAAATCTATTAGAGAATCCAAGTGTTTTAAAGAAGAGATTAATGACTGTTGCCAAACTACTCGGTGCGTTTGCCTGATCGTGCTGTACTATAGCAGTCCTACTGCTCCGCTTTGAACAGAATTCACCATATTTACAAATAACCTGTCTCAAAACTGAAGGTGTCTGAAACCTTCAATTACGCGACATCATATAGACATCTCGGACATTCTTTCCATCTCTTTCTGTCTCACACACACTGTCTGCACTCACACTGCATCCTACAGAAAGCACTCACACACTGTCTGTATCACACACACTGCATCACATACAAAGCCTTCACATTGTCTGAGTTTTACACACTGCATCCCCCACAAAGCCCTCACACATGCCGTCTGTATTACACACACTGCATCCCACACAAAGCCCTCACACATGCCGTCTGTATTACACACACTGCATCCCACACAAAGCCCTCACACATGCCGTCTGTATTACAGACACTGCATCCCACACAAAGCCCTCACACACAATGTCTTTATTACAGACACTGCATCCTACACAATGCCCTCACTCACACTGCATTCCACACACAATGCCTATATGTGTGCAGTAAGAAAGCATCACTGTATGTGCCACTGTAAAGGTTGTGAAGTTGCAAGTACCCAGCAGTAACAGGATGTCACCATGAGAGTATGTCACACACGGAAATATCAATAATCAAAAGTTCACTTACAAAGTGCTGCCATCTCCTTAGGTAGGTCTGCCCCAAACCGGCCAAAAAGACTGCTATTGGCTAGCAGGTCGAAGGGGGAGTGGCTTCTGATGGAGTTGAAAGCGAATGGGTAGACAGCCGGTGGGAAGCCAGTCATGTGGCCCACCTGCCGTTCCCGATTGGTCGCCATGGCAAACGGAGAGTAAATCCGGCTCCGTGCAGCAGGAGCGTCAGTTTCCCAGGCCGGACACGTGGCTCTCACACCGATTACCGCTGCCCTCTACTGGCTGCTGCAGCTGTGAGGCCTGGTGTGAGCAGGACTAGTCGGTGGCCCGGCTCACTGTGGGTGGGGCTTCTTTCAGCTGCAGAACCCAAAAGGGAGGAGAGAAGAGTGAAGACGAGGGTGAGAAAATGTAAGCCTACCATCATTGGGCCATAATTACAAAATCATGGAGTCCGCTGCTTAATATCAGTTTCTTTAAGAATAAATGCAAATGAAACTGGCCCTCATGGTCTGCACCTGAATTGATCTTACATCTGCTCTTAAGCAAAAACACAGGAGTAGAAAGAAAAAAAAACAAGCAAAGGGAAGAGGAGGGAGTAGAGGAAAATGAGGAACGTCTCATCTGGCCGGTGAGGACAGAGGGCACACTGTGAACAATAAACAGAATGAACAGTACAAACACACATTAAATCCCATCTTTTTGTATGCACACAGTGAAAGGCACAAATATAGCATGTGTGGGGTTGGGTGAGACGCCGGAACCTTGTGAGCATGCCTCCCATCTCCACCCCTCATCCCCACCATTTATCTCCAATGCTGATCTCCACCTCTGATCTCAATCCCTAATGTCCGCCACTGACATCCAGCACTGCTTTCAGAGTTTGGCCTACAATTTGCCAAAGCATATTCAACCCTGTGCACTTCGGCTGAGGGGAGAGGGCGGGATCTCATTTCTACAGTTTGGAAAGTCCTCCAGACTGTGATGTGATTCCATGCTTTGCCATATGATTTAAATCAGTAGAACTCCGCTATAAAGGACTTCAGTGCCAACTTCACATGGAGACCGGCCCATTCCCAATCACTCTGGGACCCAAGGCCCAGACATGGGTTCGACTGGCCATCCGTGTAGCACCTCCGGATGCCCTCCTCCGTACCGGTCCAGCTCAGATTCCCCATCCTGTCTTCTGCCTGGATCTCGCCCCGGCGGTTAGCCAGGGCTGAGGGCTATCTGTCTGCCGGCAGGAAGGCCCCCAGGAAGCTGCCCCGTTCAACTGCCCGTCTCCAGGGTGACTGTATAAGCGGATGGCGTCTGTGGCCTCATTTTCGAATGTGGTTTTTGGAAGACGGGAGGTCCAGAAAATTCTACGCTTTTGGAACTGCTGCGGCTGGCGAATCGGGAAAACATATGAAAACTGCTGCTAATAAATTCACAGAGGGGGGGGGGGGAAAGAGAGCAGGCAGCATGCGCAGCTGAACTGCTGAAGCAAGCAGGACAACTGGAGGTGAACTGACTCGGTATGGGCACCGGGGGGCAGTATGGGGTGGCAGGGCATCTTTCTGCCCAGGACAGGAAGCACATGTACCCAACACACACGTGCCTCCGAAGCTCCCCTCCCCCTCTTCCTTTCCCTCCTCTCTTTCCACAGAGGCACTTAATTACAGCCTATGGCTGCAGGCAGCTTCAAACCGCCGCTAATTTCGACCTCCATTACGGTAAACTGTTCCACATGTGTGCCGCGGTCCAGCGGCCACGTTTCAGGAAGGAGAGGCAGGGCCAGCCCCTCTGCCAGCCCCTCTGCCAGCCTGCCCTGAGTCACCACACTCCTCAGACTCTGCCTACAGCTCTCCAGCTTCTACTCTCTTTCTCTGTTTCTTTTGTTCCTGATGTTTCAGTCCATCTTCATTCCTGTCTTCCATCCTCTCACCAGCCTTCTCACACAAGGTCTCTCTCTCTCTCTCTCTCTCTCTCTCCCTCTCTCTCTCACACACACACAAACACACACACACACACATTTGCATTTATATCTCTGTGGGGATCATCCATTCATTTCTATGTGCAAATCCTTCATCTTAAGTATGATAACCTTGACCTCTACCCAGCCCTAAATTTAACCATTTGTAACCAAAAAAAAAAAATGTAAGTAAAGACTTTTTTTTTTTTTGGAGTCACAGATTATAATAAATTCAGTTTTACTACGTGGGGACTGGAAAAATGTTCTCAAAAGGTCCCCACACACATATATGTAATATATGCAAAACGACCCCCCCCCCCACACACACACACACACAGTTAAGTGCTCTGATATGGAAGTTTAAATCTGTTGTCTTGTACATATTGTAATGTCTACAATAACAAGTTTCGTCCCTTCATTCCTAGAATAACGATCCATTTTTGCGTAACGAATGATTATCTTCCCATCCTACTCATCACTGTGTGCTTCTGTCTGCCTGCCTGCTTGTGAGCACATTTGGGTTTTAAATAGCACGGTATAAGTTTAATATATCAGCATTATTCTCCTCCAGTAAAGCGACATGACAGGGTAAGAGAATACAGTTCCTGTGGAGAATGTTAGGGAATGTTAATCCGGATGGATAGTTTCCCTCAGAGATTCACGCAGCCAGATTCTGATGAGCAGAACAAACTGACATCTAGAGGAGAACTATGAGATACGTGGGTTTAATAAATCATCACAACCCGCGGTGGAACCCTGTTCTGCACCAGTGTCAGGTCAGAGATGAATACAGACAGCTCACCTGAGTGGCTGTCTATGAAACTCATAGATGATACACAGAAAACGTCCACACTGCAGTGAAATAAAGAATTACAATGACAGTGCTAGTGCTAACATACTAGCAGCCTGGTGGTACGCCTATATATAACCACACGGCTGATGGGGATGAGTTGATAGAAGAGGGATGGACGGATGGATGGATGGATGCAGATGCAATTTTCTTAGCGTTGAAAAGGGCTCCACCTTCTTCTGCTCTGGACTCGTGCATGTAGAGCCTGGCAGGTTTTGAATCCAAGGTGGACAGAAAGGTAAACATTTCCCTGTTTGTTTTTGCGGAGTAAAAGAGATTCATTTAAGAATCCGCCATACCTCTCCCCACCACTTCCTCCCCTAAATGAGTCCCCTACCCCATCTGTGGACGCACCCCTTGCCCATGAACAGGCCCCTCTGTGTCCCACCACCTCAATGCCCCCTTCATGGTTCTGCTGCCCGTATTCTCGGCCCCCTGCCCCCCCTGACTTAAAATCTGTTCCAGCATGTTCGCCCCCAAGGGGCCCTCTGCAGGCAGAGCCAGGAGCTGCGACACTCCCGTTGAAAGGCAGGGACTTTCCGCATTTTTCCTGGAAGGCTAATCCCGGACTGGTTTGTGCGCTCTTACGGAGCGAAGACGTTACTGCACATCCTCACTGGACTGCTCACCATGGGCAGCCATACACCCCGCGAGAATGTTTAACCCCAACATCACCCAGGCTAGCTGGGGAGCATCAGGGTCCTGCTCGCTCCCCCAGCTCTGTCTTCAAGTCATTTTCATTGTCAGCTGCCTGTTCACTCAGCACTACAGCTCTTTCATTTATTTGCTGTCATACTATCCGAGATGCACTTTGTTCATTCAGCTCCCAGCTTGTTGCTGGATTGTGTGTCATCAGCTAAAGAGAGTTCCAACGCGTTCGCTCCGCGCATGTTCTTCGCTATTTCCAGAATCCGTCTGGTTTTGATGTTCCCGGTGTTTTCGGACTTGTATACTTCGCGGGGACTGTGTCTCTGCGGAAAGCACAGGGTCTTAGACAAAGAGGTCGCCACCCAGGCAAACGTGGAGAACAGTCTGACATCAGCTGCGAGTTCCGAGGCCCACAGATCCATCACGTTAATGAACTCCACTCTTGCACAGATGCTCCGCAATCAGTGCCGCTTTCCCAGAGAGCAGCCGCTCTACAATCAGAAAACTCACACACTCGTACCTGTTCCAGCACCATCTGCTCGCGCTGCTCTACGTTCGGCCTTCATCTGGATGCTCGGGACCAGCACGACCCAATAAGCAGCACAGCAGGCCCTGTCACTGCTGTTACCTAAGCTATGTAAAGGTGTGAGTCGCGCAAGGCTTCTGTGACGGTTTTTTTTTTTTTTGCCTGAGCAGTGATTTCAGTATAAACCAGCTGCAGTTTCACCATAAACAAGGGTGTGACTGAGACCCAACGAAACACCAGCGAGCAAAACAGAAAGAAACAGGAAAGGGTTTCAGACGGAGGGGAGGAGGCACCAATAGACCAACGGTTTCATTCGTTTATGACTTAACTCTCGACTAAGAGGGAAAATGGCCACAGAAAGCGGTCTACGTTGGTCATGGTGAGCTTCAGAGAATCAAGGAAATGTGAAAATGAGACGTAAATCAAGGTGTTTCAGGAAGCTGTGGACCACAGAGCCAAAGGACGTGGTTAAGCTGTGAAGCAGAGGTATTCATAGCCGCCCAGCCCCACCCCACCCCACCCCCCCACCCCCAGGCCGCATAGTGTAAAACGAGAGATTCAGCGTCGACTTCAGGTTCTCTCTACTAAAACAGCTCCTGTGACTCAGACTGTTATTTTGTCGACTTTACTCGCACCCACAGTCCTGCGGACCTCGTTAGTGATTAAACCCTGAAACCCACAAACAGACGCAAGTTTTAGGGGGGCACATCGGTTGGCAGGAGGGCATCCTGCGCGTGGCGGCACACCCCCATTCCGCATTGTCTGCCTGACCCCGGGAGGTGGTGTTATCGCCAGCCTGTGAGCCCATTTCACCTCAGCCATGCAGGCAAGGCAAGCCCGAGCGTCGATTTACCCTGAAAACCGCTCCCCACATTTTAATGAGGTTATCGAACCTCCCGAACTGGCTCCAGGGCAGGAAAACCTGGCACCCTGCATCTTATCCATGGGAGGACGTGTCTCCCCCTGTTCAGAGCTGAAAAGCGGGATCTATCCGGTGCGGAATGCCGCCCCGAAGTGCGCGCGCAACACGCAACGACCGCAAAACACAGAAATCGAGGTCTCTCAACGCAAACAGAAAACGGGCATCATTGTTCGACCGATGAGGATTACTTCATAAAAGCTCCCTAAAACAGGATGCAGATGTGCAAGATTGTGCATTCGAGGGCCTTCGTTTATATCTGTAAGGGCAACGAGCAGGAATATCAGAGATTACTATACGCTGATGGAAAGGCAGAGTCATACGCCGAGCATAAGCATTTGCAAGTGTATTGATTTTATGGTATTCGCACAACCACACTAAAGGCAGGAAATTGCAGAATGAAAGGAGCCAAAATTAAAGTCAGACCATCAGCTCCGAAATGGGCTCCGTGCCCTGGGCCCGGATAATTAAACCAGCCAAAATGGAGCTCTGACAACACGCCACACTGGCACTGTGTGAGCTGGACAGAACCGCTTCCTGTGCAGGCACCGCTACGGCTCCGCGGCTAATGATCTTTTGGCAGCGCCGAGTCTCTCACCAAGCCGCGATGTTCCCCCTGTGTTCATCTGCGCAAGCAGAGACCGTCTCTAGTGACAAGGACACGTCCTGCCGGTGGCCAAGGCGATGAACTGAGTGGCGGACCAAACGGGTCAACGCGTCCCAACGAAGGTCTCAGACGCCGAGCTAAAAGATCTCACCTATCAGAGAGGTGTTTCTTTTTTTCTTCCTTCCTCTCCTCAGTGTATCTCTCCTTCAGCCAATTGCTCAGAAAGACAGATTTGCGTGATTATAAATGGGGAGAATGCAGCGTTCGGGCCGGTTGAGGGTCTGGGTGACAGTAGTGGACACCAAAATTTAACCCCACAACAACAAAAAAAGGGCCAGACCTCAAGAGGTCGGAGTGACTGACTGATTGATCGACGGGTCACTTCAAGTATCAACGGATCAGGAAAACACTCAGGCGTAAAGAAATATGTGTGAAGACTTCATTCTTCCTGGAACTGAGACATGTAAAAGCTGTGCTTGTCTACAGAAACAGACAACAAAAATCAATCTCGGGAATAAGATAATGTTACGTGAAACTGGTTCTGTGAAATATGACCGCTAACCTTAAATGACAATGCGGCCAGGAATCAGCCGTGCAGAACAACAAAGACTGACATTCTCATATATGTTTAATTACGTTTAAATACATAGACACGAGGCGTAACGGGGGAAGGAGGCTGAGAGCAAATTAAGGAACTATCCAACATGCAACAAATGAGATAAAGAGACAGAAGCAGGGAACTTTAATACTATCGGGATGGTGTGTGATTCAGGATAATGCCTGTGATTAACACCACCAGTCACCAGTTTGAACTTAGCGTGAATAGTGACATGTCCATGGGACTTAATAAAGTTTCATTATTCTATTCTATAGCAGAGTCAGAGGCGAAGCAACCTGAAACATGTTGGGTGTAGATGGACCGGGACAAAGGAGTCTGTCCCACACCGCTAAGTCCACGGCAACCCCACCCACACCAGGAGCATGTGTTAGCATGAAGTAGCTGAAACAGCTCGTTCCCTTGCGTGAGTTACTGCCTTATAGCCTCAGGTGACGCAGAAGCGGGCGCACAATGGCAGACACCTGCAGAAAGGCACACAGGAAGCAGTGTCCTGATGGCTTCCTGCTTAATTACAGAGCAGGGGCCGGGGGAAGCCCCCGTCATGGCACCCCGGGCACAAACAGGCGCGTCGGCCCCGCCCTCAGCTGCCAGCCCCGCGGAAGCCGGCGGTGAAAGTATGTCTGTCAGCAGATCCGAGCTCAGTGCCAAAGTACAAGAAGGCTCAGGAAAGGTAAGAATTCCTGCGCGCTGGTCGGCACCGTGCATTCCAGTGTGTTCCAAACATGCCTCCGGGAGGCGTCGACACAACAGAAGCACCACTGTGTCTCACTGCAACGGCTCCACCCAAACCCCAATAGCAGCCCACTGGCACAAAATTACACATGAGAAACGTGGAAACACATTCGCCTGTCAGTCAAAAGACACTTTTGCTGAAACTCAGATCCTACACAGCTACAGACTAGGTGGTGCTGATGGAATTGCACGAGGTTAGGTGTTGCTGGTAGGGCAGTATGGACTGATACTAGAGAATGGGTGGAGCTGATGGGACAGCATGGACTGATAGACACTGGGGAATAGGTTGATGGGACATTTATAGTGTATTTTCCACTGTGAAGTCATTCGATCTGTTGCACCATTTCTAACACAGATTTACTCATTTGTTTGTAGATCTGAATGAGTTTTATAGGCATCCCTCCAAATTAGTGCATTTGACGTTCGTGGTTTTGGTTATTCGCAAGGCGTCCGTGAACAATTAAATGAGAATATTTTTGGAACCTGCAAACCCAAACTTGCCGAAACCCAAATGTCAAAGATACTCAAACTCAATGCACAGAAACTCACAGACAACACATAAGCCCAAAATATATAAACCTTGCTGAAAATGACTTGGATCACATAAAATATACAATATATAATCATTAGTGGTAAACAATATTTGTTAGTATAAGAGTACACCATATCTTTAACATTAAAAGACTGGAAAAGAAGCATCACTGCGGGATCTGACCATCTCACCTTGGGTACCTTGAGCGTCTTTCCCTAAGTACCCCGAGCGTCTTACCTTGGGTACCCTGAGCGTCTTACCCTGAGTAACCCGAGCGTCTTACCTTGGGTACCCTGAGCGTCTTACCCTGAGTAACCCGAGCGTCTTACCTTGGGTACCCTGAGCGTCTTACCCTGAGTAATCCGAGCGTCTTACCTTGGGTACCCTGAGCTACTTACCCTGAGTAACCCGAGTGTCTTACCTTGGGTACCCTGAGAGTCTTACCCTGAGTAACCCGAGTGTCTTACCTTGGGGACCCCAAGCGTCATACCCTGAGTAACCCGAGCGTCTTAACTTGGGTACCCTAAGCGTCTTACCCTGAGTAACCCGAGCGTCTTACCTTGGGGACCCCGAGCATCTTACCCTGAGTAACCTGAGCGTCTTACCTTGGGGACCCGAGCATCTTACCCTGAGTAACCCGAGCGTCTTACCTTGGGGACCCCAAGCGTCTTTGTCTAGGCAGCCAGCATCACTGACTCTGTGACCGTGGAATCTCACAGTAACTTAAACTTTTTGGTGCCTTAATTTTGCATTTTTAATAATGGGTCCTGCATACAGTAGAAACTTTGTACATAAAGGGCTGTATTGTAGACGTTTCATATATCATATAAAAAGGTCTAGATAGGAAATAACAGAGCAATTTTGCATGCAAAGTGTACAGTACAATATTGCTTTTTTTAGAAATTGGCAATAAATACACTTTTGATTGAATTGTTCAGGCTAGTAGACTGTTATGCGGTGAGGGTGGGGGGGAGGGGGGGGCAGAAAATTTCACACTGGCAGGGATCTTCCCCCCCAACCCTCGGGAATGTGAAGGGGATACTGTACACTGTTATCAGGGAAGCTGGATATCAGTTTAGTGTGTGTTCTTTGACTATATTGAATACACTGTCTTTGGGTGCCATTTCTTATGTCTGAATTGTTAAACCTTGCCTGTCTGATGGGTTTTGACCAAACCAGGAGCTCATTCTGCTTATAAGTCTGATCTGCTGCCTCATATCCAATATGTGTCCAGCCTGGCTTTTGGTTTCTGCACACAGCCTGATTCACGTCTGAATCACAGCTGGCTGAGGATAGTGTAAATGTTTTGCAATACTATGGTACATTATGGGCTTGGACGTTGGAAAATCTACCTTCAGGTTTCATAGACTCTACATCCTCCGTCCTCCCCTCTGGAAAGACGCATCAGCGCTTGCTAATTACTATAATTAAATTAATTAATGAAATTGCTGTTAATTAAAGTTAATGAAATTGTTGGTCATTTGTACACAATGTGAATTATATTTATTAACATTTTTGTCTCCGTGGGGTGGATTCTTCACATGCGTCGTAAGAACGATCTTTGTTTCTGTTCTGTTATGAAAGAGGAATGATGCTTTTCGAGAAATTCCACTGAAAAGCTTCAAGTCCTTTTCATACCTGGGGAATCTGTCAGTCTCTCTGCCCTACTAACCCACTAAGTACTCCCACACACTGAGAGCAAAATAGATAATAATGTCAAAACATTTGAGAGTGTCCGTAAAACACTATTCAAACAGCATGTCTCAAAACAACAGTTTTTCTGGAAGCACGAAAGACCGCCTGCTTCATTAACACTCCTCTATAACAAGTGGAACCAGTTTATCATTCATCTTTTACCCAAACAGAACTTTACACCATCGTTTCACAGACAAAATGACTTCAAGCTATGAAAAAATAGTGGGAATCTTGCTAAAACCTGCCTCAGATACCACACTTTAACCGAAAACAAGCACGTCCCTAAGAGCACAGCTTTTCACAAACGCTGTAACTGAAAACAGAAAAAAAAAAAAAAACATTTTAGAAAGTTATTTCCACAGACTAGCAGGTCTGTGGATCGCTGCCGCTTACATATGCAAAGCGCCACACAATCTCCAATGTACTGTTAGGGTGCCCAGGTTCAGAGACACGCGACACTAGCGCCGCCGTAATCAGATAAGACGCACTGTCTCACACGCATGCAAAAAGCGCATGGGACACTCACACACGTGCCCCAGCACTGCAAAATGGAAACTTTCTCTTTATCTCCTCCTCGTGAAATCTCTGCCTGACAGCTTTTTAAAACTTTCTTTTTACAACAAAACCGCCCATTTCCCTCTGTCAGTCCGGATTACAGGTGCCCACCGGGCCATAAAAATAAAAATAAAACACACGAACGAATCGCCGAGTCGCCCGTGACAGAGACTCACCAGATGAGAGCGGGTCTGCCGGATGGATGAATGGACAGAGGGGCCACAATGAGGGGGGGGGGGGGGAAAAGAACGCGGAGGCAAGTGGGAATCTTTCTT
>JAABNY020000037.1:1188701-1209675 GCA_015164015.2 Brevimyrus niger
TACAGGTACACGTGTGAGCCATGTGGTGAAGGTGAGAGGTCGGCTGGGGCTCCCTGTGATACAGGTACACGTGTGAGCCTTGTGGTGAAGGTGAGAGGTCGGCTGGGGCTCCCTGTGATACAGGTACACGTGTGAGCCTTGTGGTGAAGGTGAGAGGTCGGCTGGGGCTCCCTGTGATACAGGTACACGTTACACTTTCTTGATCCCCGTGGGGAAATTCTCTTTTCGCCTCCCGCCTTGCCCTCTGTACGTGGGAGCAAGCCGGGCAGCGAAGGATGCCCACCTGCTGTGGTGCCCCGACACTTGGATGCTACGGGCCTTGCTGAAAGGCCCACAGACGTGCCAAGGCCAGGGTTGAACCGGAGGCATAGAGGCATGCGAGGCAGGTGAAAGGTCATTTGGGTGACCCTGTGTCTTCCTGCACCATTCCAGGCCCCCGCGACGCTGAGATGCTGACAGGCTTCGGCTGGGACGACAGAAACATCCGGCGAGTCTTCATCCGCAAGGTCCTCTTCATATGCCACATCTTCCATGCATAACCCTGAGTTTTTAGCGGTGGTGGGTGCAGCTAACCACTGGATACTACGAGGGTATCTTAAATCTGACAAGTTATCCAGCTAAACAAGAAATCTGGCTTTGTGTCATAGGCCCCAGTTCTTTGCTTAGTTCAGGGTACCACAGTTTAAATGGAGTGGCAGTGCTGGCATCTATCAAATTCAGGCATGTACAGCACTAACATGTACCAAATTAATTCACTAATCAGCAAAACTAATATTAGCATCTGTTAGCTTGCATTTTAGGTATGTAAAGCTGCATTTGCCAGTCTATATTTGTCTATGTTGTTTATGTGTGTACTGAATTTGCACCTTGTCTATTTAGTATTATATGTCATCATTTGTGTTCCTGCTGGTGTGGGGACTAGAATTTCCCTCTGGTATTCATGAAGTACAACTTTATGCTAATGCTAATGCCATTGAATGTATGATTCCTCATATGATGCATACGTCTCACACACTATTACAGGTCTACACCATCATAATGATCCAGCTATTGGTCACTCTGGCCGTCGTGGTCCTTTTCACCTTCTGGTGAGTGCTGGTATCTCCTCAGCACAGGTCTGCACCTACACGTCATGCACCTTCTCAATAGGGAAATGACATATGACATTAACTCAAAAGACATCTTCGATAGGCTTTAATGTAACTGCATGAAAGTGTGTTGCTAATGACTGCAATTTGATGTCAACTGGTCCAGTAACTCAATGATCTCTAATCTGAAGCAAATTACGCAGAAATCTTTAAATAACTGGTTTCTCCAGGTAAACCCACTGGCATTGAATACCACTAACTCCTGAACTGTCTCTTACAGTGAACCAGTAAAGATCTATATCCAGGCCAATCCTGGGTGGTACTGGGCATCGTAGTAAGTGGATTTCACATACATTCTCTATGCAACCTGCTCATTGCTGCCGACACAGACTACTAATCAGTTTCATTTTGTGGTTGTTTTATTGGTCAATAGTGTGTTGTTTTTCATTACATACCTGACGCTTTCCTGCTGTGCTGAACCAAGGTGAGCATGAAGACCAAAGTCGTGATCGTGTTGTTTTATTGTCTGTGGCCTTGGGCCTCACTGCACGTCATCCGCTTCCCCACTGCAGACGGCGATTTCCCTGGAACCTCCTGCTCCTGATCATCTTTGTCAGTATTCATCTGCACGCTGGCTTGTCCTTTATGAGCGTCACGGGGTTTAGCACCTGATCCTGACTTTCTTTAGTCTACGATATAATTCCTTACCTGGACTTGTGGCTGATTTCAGGCTGAGGTGGAGATCGGATTCCCTCAGGCACTCAAAGGCCACCTACCATTTCATTCATTCACATTTTGTCATTCAGCAGGTGATCGGTACGTCACCCAGTGTCACATTGTACCATATTTTATGCAGCTATGTAGCTGGAGACTATGCAGCTGCTCTAGTAAATTTTGCTCAGGTATACTACAGAAAGGTGCCCATCTCTCTGAGTACCAATCCACCTACTATATACAAACGCATGAATGTTTTAGCCAGACAATGCTAGTCAGAAATTTGGACCCACTCATATAAAGGGTTACCTTTATTTTCACTATAAAAACAATTCATGTGGAACTATTAATTGACTAAAAAAAAAAAAGTGCTGAGCAAATAAAAACAATCTTAAATTTCAGATTCCCCAGAATAGGCAGCACTTTGTAACCTCTTGGTGATCTCTCTAGGACCGTTAAGACTCCTCATTAAGGTTCATCGCTCATCTTCTCAGACAGTCTGGAGAGTTGGTGGTCATTGTCATGTGGAAAACCAGCATGTGCTTTAACATGTGCTTTTAGCTAAAATTACTATTGTGAAAAACAGCCAACTCAGCATTATCCAGACTATTGCCTGGTCTTACATAAACAGTTATTCATACAATATGGAAATCATTTTCCCTTATGCACAGCCTGGGTCTGGTTCTCATGTCTGTAGTTAATTTTCTTTCCAAGCTAACTGCATATGTTCTGTTCCAGACGCTCTGCCTCTCTTATATGACGGGAATGCTGTCCAGGTACAGTTCCTCTGCTGTGTGGCCTCTTTTAGCTCTTTCTGTCCGTCCGCTCTGCTCACATGCTGTCATGCCACAAATTCTCAACCGGGCCTAAATAATAGCCTCTGCATCAAAGTAAAACTCTAATGCTGTTCTCAGAATAACCATTAGATGGCCTCGGAGAATCTTGTATGCTTTGAAAGGTATTTCAAAGGTAGTATAGACTTTAGATTTTGATTGTAGAGCTGAAGACGGTGTCAGGTCAGTGTATCTAATTTCCATTTGTGTAAATGTGTTGCATCAGAAGGCAGTTATTTTGCTATCATGCAGCATATTGACAAAAGTATTGGGACACCTGGCCATTTCACCTACTGGAACTTTTATGGCATCACATTCTAAATCTATGGGCAAAGTTAGAAGCACAGAATCGTCCTAAATGTCTTGGTACACTGAAGCATTAAGCGTTACCTTCACTGGAACTAAGGCGTCAAGCCCAACCCCTGAGAAACAACCCCATGCCATTGTCCCTCCACCAACAAACTTTTCAGTTGGCACAACTTCAGTCAGGCAAGTAACATTGTCCTGGCATCTGCCAAACCCAGACTCGTGCATCTGACTGCCGGACAGAAAAGTGTGATTCACCGCTTCACAGGACACATTTCCACTGCTCCAGAGACCAGTGGCTTTACGCCACGCTATGAGACCCTCGACATTGCGCTTGGCGATGTGAGGCTTGCATGCAGCTGCTCAGCTATGAAGCTTTATGAAGCTCCCAAGTTGCACGGTTTTTGTGTTGCGGTTGATGCGAGAGACAGTTTGGAACTCAGCAGCCATGAGTCAACGGAGCGTTGGCGATTTTCACACACGATGCACCTCAGCACTTGGCGACTCCGCTCTGTTATTTTTCGTGATCTGCCACTTTGTGGCCATTTCTGTTGCTCCCACACGCTTCTATTTTGCAAAACCACTTACAGCTGACCATTTAATATCTAGCGGGGAAATAATTTCCTTAGATGTATTGCAAAGGATGCATCCTATGGCAATGACTCGCTTGAATTCACCGAGCTCTTCAGTACGACCCATTGTTTCACAAATGTTTGATAACCCGACTGCTTGGCTAGGTGCTTGATTTTATACACCCGTGGCAGTGGGTCTGAATGAAACACCTGAATTCAATGCTTGGGGCGGTGTGTCCCAATAGAATTAGAATTAGAAATTAGAATTAGAATTAGAATTAGAAAGGATTTTTATTGTGAAATGTTGAGCAGGTTTACAACATTAGGAAATTGCTGTGGTGCTCAGTGCAAAACATTGAAGACAACGCTTAAATAGACATAAAATAACAATTAAAAGTGCTAGGCAGATAGATATATACATGAATGCAGGTATGGTGTGTCCATATATTGTACATGGGGTACATGGGGGTGGACAAATTGCAGAAACATCACATGAAAATTGACTCTAACAACCACTAATCTACAAAGGAAACTAACGCAGCTCTAAAGGCACGGGCGACTCCTCTTTACCGGCTCTTTGACATTACTATATCGTTGGGTGCTTCTGTTATTTGATCCACCCTTGTATGTGATGTATCCTGCAAAACGCTGTGTTGCGTCACATGTGAAATATCACGTGTAACATTTTTCCTGTTTCTCCCTTTTAGTTTTTATAACACCAAGTCTGTGATGATCTGCCTTGGTATCACAGCATTAGTTTGTCTGTCTGTAACCATCTTTAGTTTCCAAACCAAGGTGAGAAAGATCTTGATTTAATTCACATGCTCCGGTGGAACGTGTTTATCACTGTACAAATGTAGCTTTCTTCCACCAGAAGTCTGCGCTGTACATGATAAATTAAACAATGCAACAATGGAAATGGGATGAAGTGTTGCGAGACATTACAGAACGTATTAGGGGCTACGTGCCATGAGGCGTAGGACTTGGGATTTGTGGCAGAATGTGACCTTAAGAGATCAGACATTATGAGGACCTTGCCAGAAATGCGGGGAATCTCCTGTTCTCCTTGCCGGCTGCAGCACTCACAGTCTTCCTCTCTCTTCCTCCAGATCGACGTGACATCTTGCCAGGGTGTGCTCTTTGTCCTCTGCATGGTGGTGTTTTTCTCCGGACTCATCTTCCTTATCGTGCTTCCTTTTGGATATGTGAGTATCCACAGTGAAGCTCCTGCATTTATTCTGTCTAACTGTAATTGAACAATACTTAACAGCAGAGGTGGGCGTTTCAGGTCCAGAAAGTAAAAAAATCCAAACCAGGATTTTGTTTCAACCAACCAGCTGAGTATAATGTGATTCTGACTCTTTATAGTCAACAGGTTGGTTGAAAGAAAATCCTGGTTTGGATTTTTACTTTCTGGACCTGAAATGTCCGCTGCTGCTTAACAGTAGCCCTGACCTCCTGCTATACCTGTGGGCCTTCCTGTGCTAGGTGCCCTGGTTACACGCTGTTTATGCTGCCCTGGGAGCCTTGGCGTTCTCTGTGGTAAGGATGCTGGCTTTGCGTCAGACATCTAGGTGTCCAGCTCCATACACATCGCTCACTCTCTCTCCGCTACTCTCCTTTAGTTCCTGGCATTTGACACCCAGCTGCTGATGGGTAGCAAACATTACTCCATCAGTCCTGAGGAATACGTCTTCGCAGCACTGAACATCTACCTGGACATCGTCTACATTTTCACTTTCATGCTCCAGCTTTTTGGCTCACAGCACGACTAATTCAACCGCCTGGAATCCCGAATGTCCGTCACCTGCTTCTCGTGTGCTGGGGTGCCAGGGCCGGCAGAGTGATCCCATCGCTGGTGGGCCCTTGAACAAGGCCCTTAACCCCAAAAAATGGCTCCAGATAGATGGCTGACCTTCCACACAGGCCCCAAGCTTCTATGTCTGTGTCTTATTGGAGAGTAAGGTGGGATATGCAAAAACCAAAGAATTCCTATGTATATGGCAAATAAAGTATCATCTCATTGTGTTACTGAAGTGGTCAAGTCGTTAATGGGGATATCAGGACCCTATAAAGGGCTAGATATTGAAAATTCCAAATTAATTATAATTATTTAACATGCATTATTTAAACTGTGCCTGTTCTGATTTGTGGTTCTGCATGTAAACAGTTTCTTAAGGATAGCTGTTTAATGTTATTGCATTTGGTTGTACCGATTCATTGCAATTACCTGTTCTATTCTATTTGATGAATATTTAATAGAAATAGTTACATAGGATTATTCACTTTTGAATTCTGACTTTTTTGTAAAAAAGGATAGCAATTAATTAATAGCTATGGAATCGACCAACCGTTCCTCTTTGCTTATGAGTGGAGGGTGAGACTCACAAGCTGTGGTTTTTGACTAATGAGGAGTGTTAATTACGCACCTCCCTTCTTCTACTGAAGCTGTTTGGTGCACCATGAATACTTCTCTAAGGAATCCATATCTGGATTCACACCATACCTGCTCAGTTTAGTACCATCGCCACAGCAGCCACACCACCTGTAGGTCAGACTAGGTTATCCACCTGAAGCTAAGCAGCTTTGGGCCTCCCCAATACTTGGATGGGAGATCAACAAGTTGGGTAGCTGCTGACGGAGGTGTTGATGTGGTCAACAGGTTTGTCCATCCCGTGGTCTGTGTGGATCTCAATACCCCAGTGCAGTGAGGGGGACATTGTGCTGTAAAAAAGGATCTGCCCTTTGCATAAAATGTAAAACCGAGGTCCTGACTCTCTAAGGTCATGAAAGCTCTCTGGGCTTCTTCTGAATGAGTAGGGCCGGCACCCCGATGTCCTGGCTAAAGTTGCCCACTGTGGCGCCGTCAGGTCTGGCCTCCTAATCATCCCTGATATCTAATTGGTGAATTCTCTGCTGCCCCTTTACCACCTTAGCTACTGTGTGGTGAGTGTGCTGGTACAGAATGGCTGCTGTTGCATCATTCAGGTGGGGGCTACACAGTGGGGGTTGAAGGAGCTTCCTACTGGTCCTGTGAAACACTTTGGGTGTTTGAAAAGTGCTTTATAAATGCAGCTTTCATTCTTCATCTTATATATGTATATATTTGCCCAGTTCATGGGACACAGTTCATGTGTCTTATATGTCCTGAAAGTTCCTGTGGGTATAATGGCCAGGTGTTCCAATCATTTTGTCCATATAGCGCATTTCATACATGGATCAAGTACACTGTACACATGTGTAGTAAATGCCTTTATCGCATGTTAAGTTATACAATAAATGCAATACAAAACACAGACAGTTCATCTAGACAAGCGAAACAGCTCATCACACAACCTAATTTCAATGTCTGAGAAGCATTTTTTTTTAAATATAAAACAATACTTTTTAAAGTTACTTATGAAATTGTATAAAAGAGTTTGATTTTACTATTTACATCATTACCATTGTACAGTACTAGATTTAAAAAATGAAATTTATTTTAAAAATACATTTTGGTATTTTGGTTACTGGTGGCATTGGGACACGAATATTACTTTTTAACGTAATAGTTCTTTATTAAACTGCTTCCTCTGGGTTAATGGTCATTTTAAAGAAAAGCTTCTGAAGCAACAAGAAGGCACGTCCAAATTTGCTTATTTTATTCGATACATTTACAACATTTTGTTAGCTCACCTTACCGAACAATTAAAAAGCTAATTAATATGGAAATTATGTATTTCTTAATATGTTCTGTTAATCTGCCCATTTTATAAAATAAAATAGCTTATTCGGTCACTGGTGCTATACTTCGGTTATGGCAAAGTTTGCATTTTACTTTAAAAAATAAAAATCTTAAAGATGTTTCCAACTGAATCCCCACTCCAAATGGGGAATGGCCCATATATCAAAAGTTACTTCTTCAAATGTGTTAATTCAAAGATCATATTAACATTATTTGTAAAAATGCCCAGAGCATTCATAAACTCCTCTACCTTGTATTGAGACAATATTGCAGTATACGCCAGTTCTTCTGTATTACGGATCTCCCTAATATTCCTCCAAACTTCAGCGATTTTTACAACCTCGTACGGCACTGCAACGCATTTGCCTGCAATAAATGCTGCCTGAGGTTTGATCAATCAGCCTGACGAATACTGGCGTAACCACGCGACACCGCGTTAGCCCAGCCAATGGAAATCGGCCTTGTTGGCGAATGCGTTTCAGCCATGTTGTGCGTTTGAATGAGGAAGAAGCGGGAGAGGTTGTCGGTTTTTGCTGTATTTTCTGTTCAAATGGTTTTTTGAGTATTATCACAGGCATACACCCTGCTGAAATTAGATAATTAAATGCAGACGTAAAAGAAGAAGTCGGAGCCGTGTTCAGCAAAGGACCGATTAAATATCTGGGATATATTTTTTATACCTCAACGTGACGAGCTACTTAGCTAGCCAACAAGCTAGCTACATCAAGGGAAATATATTGGACTGGGCTAAGCTAAGCTAAGCTATGCGAGTTCAGAGTGAGTGGAAGCGGACTTTCGGCAAGCTTTGACAGCTTGATTGGCGCCGTTTCACAGGGGTTTCAACTTATATCTACAGATTTTTTCCGTATACGATATTATATGATTTCAGAATATGTTTAATAAACTCTACGAATGGATCGGAACAGGCTTCGCCAATCTCCGCAACGGCGCTGCTTCCATTGACCATCCGGTACCAGGAGCTCGGCAAGACGCACAGATCAAGAGGAAAAGACCGATGAGCTGGTGACTAAGCCGCCGACAGTCCACCGGCCTTCTTGCGCTGCCGTGCCTTTAAAAACGGGCTTATTTCAAAGTGGGCGCCCCGGAGCCGGCTGCCGAGGTGGGCGGGACGTGCGCTGTCTAACCAGCTAAATAAGCAGTATTACCCGGTGATAAGTTCTCCGTGATAATATTAATTTCCCAGAGGAGTTACTGGCGGGACGTATACTACTTAACCGGCTACTTCAGCAGCACTAACAGGTTATAAGTATTCAGTATTGACATCCATTTCTCAGGCGAATTACGTGAGTAACGTTAACCAACTAGTTAAGCAGTACTAACCGGTGACAAGGCATGGCCGGTAACTCGTCTAAACTAATCTGGGTTCGATTTTATTATTGTGTGGCGACGCAGTGGTTAGCACTGTCTCCTCACACCTCTGGGACCAGGGTTCGAGTCCCTGCCTTGCACCCGTCGCTTCCTGGATAGGCTCTGGACCGTCTGTGACCCCCAATAGTACAAGCGAGTAGAGAAAAAGGATGGATGATAGTTACCATTTCAAATGCACTGTGCTGTAACTAGCAGTGTCCATTGTCACGTTTATTTCACACCATCATGTGAAGACGTAGGGGCTGTCTGAAGTATTGTATTTAAAGTGAAGTTCATCATTAATCACAGATTTTCTTTGGCTTATGAACTGTATAATGCAATCATGTGCATATGCTGTTTCCCAAAAGTGTGGAAGATGAAGATGCAGCTGCCCAAGAGGACAGGAGCACGAAGAAGTCTAGGATAGGTGTGCTTCTCTTATTGCGTTTGATGTACCATTTTAGTTTTGTGATACTTTACGAATTTCACCAATGTTACAGATGATTTAAATGGCAAAACATACACTGTCAGAAAAAAACTCCAAATTGTACCTTTGCTTGTCACTGGGGCTGTGCCTTCAAGGGTCTGCCAGTTGTACTCTAGCTGTAGGTAAAGGCACCTTTAAGTCTAATTTATGGTCCAGAAGTCAGTGTTTCCCCTAAGTTTACAGCTTAAGGGGGGGGGGCAGACGGACACCAACAGGATTCATGGTGCTCATATGTTTTTTTTTTTTTATGACAGCAGTCAATATAACAACTGAACTAAAGAATGTTTTTTCACAAAGGTTTCAAAAATGCAGATATTTTTGGCTGCTTTTCAGGTGGTTGACGCAGCATACTCTGACGCGTGCTCCCTGTTCGCTGGTGGGAGTGTGCTCGCCTGTGTGTGCACGCACGTGTCTGTGTAATAAAAGGAAAATGTATAGACCTGTTTTATAGTAAAGGTAACCTTAAATGATCTTACCTTGCTTGTGATCTGGCACTATATAGAAAATAACATAAAATTAACTTAACCTTCGGGGGGGGGCCTAATATAATGGTAGGGAAACACTGAAAATGGACTCAGGAATATCTCGATGGTACAAAAATGTTCCTCATAGTCAGAGGTGCACATAACTGGTACAGAAGTACGCATTGTCCATATAAAGCGTTCCACGATGCAATTTCTAGTTGCAGCAGTGCAAATTCATATTTATGTTATGCGCATTTGCCCTGTTATTACAAGAAATCACTGTGCATTTTAGCCTTTGTGGCGCAAAAGAAGTACAGATTAGCCACGTAAAGGTCAAAATACGCGGCAACTTCTTGTCTTAACAGTGCGAATGCACATTCAATAAATACGAACTTGCGCAGCTATAACAAGAAATTGCCGCTCGCATCGCTTTATATGGCGAATGCATACCTGCGTACTTCGGCACTTACACACGCCCCTGCTCGTAGTCCATTTCTGTATCGCAAAAACTACCCATAGCTTGGGTACAGCTGGCAAACCCTTGAGGGTACAGCCCCAGTGACAAGCAAAGGTACCTTTTTTTTACTGACAGTGTAGTGTAAATGTGCTTATGTACACCTGTGTGTGAAACCTCACACTTCTAGTCTGTAAGCTACCAGCGAGTCTCTCGGGAATCCATGGCATGAAGCAGGTAAGATCTCGCTGCCCTCGATCTGCCCCCGCAGTGGATTTAATGGGCACCGTGAAGAACGCCGCCGAGGGCGTCAGGAGCCACAGTTCCAGTGTGGCTTCCTGGATGCGCAGCAGTGTGGGGAACCCGTCCCCGAGCAGCATCCTGTCCCCCCCGGCCCGCCCTTCGCTCACCATCCCTTCGGCGGACCTCTCGTCTTTTCCAGCGCCATCCAGGTCTACCTGCAGAGGCCGGGAGGTACCTCATTCTCCATGACAGCTTCCTGTCGTATCACGGCTCACTTCCTGTTGGGACAAGCCTCCTTTTTCTTTTTTTTTTTTCTTTTTTTTTTTTAATCTCTTTCCCTCCTTTTCACTTTCAGCATCTGGATAAGGCGGCTCCTTTGCATGAATTTTTTGTTGTTCCTTCAACTGATGTGGGGTTAAAGTGTCCCTCTAAAACAGGTATGTACGTAATGCTTAATAAAACGACCCGTTTCAGGCAGTCACACGTGCAGCCGGTGTTGCTGGTTCTGAGCGTTTTGCCTTCCTACGTAGAATCCCTGAGGGTGGAGACGCCTTTGAGCAGCTTAAAGAGCTGCAGAAGGCAGGCCCACGCAGATCCTCAGTGCAGCAGGGTTTCCAAAACCAACGGCCACTCTGTCAGCCCTCCAGCCTGCCCGTGCCCTCGCCTGGGGAGGTCCCTGAATTTGGGACAGCGAAGGTCCCTCAGGTGAGGGATGATGATGATGATGATGATGATGATGTAAACTGCACCCTAGCTGTGTTTCTCAGGGCCGGTTAGGGCTATGGAGATACGTTCATGCAAACTCCCCTGATGTCTGCTCTGCAGCCAGCTGTCCGCACTGCAGGACGGTGCGAGACCCTCCCCTGCGTCCGGCGCCTACGAGGCGCCTTTTCCTGTGCGCGGAATGCCGCGCCCGTCTCGCCCCCCCTGCCACCGCCGGAGACGCCCACTCTGCACGGCCCAGGAGGTCAGGCCCTGTTTCCTTCGTCTCACCCGCAAACCCTCAGGGACCAGGGCTCTACTTGCTTTGAGGGTAACTGGGATGTCTTGCTGCTGTTGCAGTCGGTGCGTGAAGAAGAGAAGGAGGTCTATAGGCAGCTACTGTCCATGGTGTCCGGGGGTCACTGTCCACTCTTCGGAGACGGCGGCCCCTACACTCCTCTCCGCTCTCACCGAGACCTGTGAGCGTCACGCCTTTCTAAATTCCTGTGCGTGTGTACGCGCATCCGCGACGGCTGCTCGTGTCTGTGTGCGTCTGCATATGCCTGGGATTGCACACTGTGGGCGGCTGCTCATGTCTGCGTGCGTCTGCATGTGCCCATGTCTGTGCACTGTGGACGGCTGATCTTGTCTGCATGGGTCTGCGTGTGACTGCACGCTGTAGACGGCTGCTCATGTCTGTATGCGTCTGCGTCTGACTACATGCTGTTGACGGCCGACCAGGTCTGTATGCGTCTGCGTCTGACTACGCTGTAGACGGCTGCTCACGTCTGTATGCATCTGCGTGTGACTGCACGCTGTAGACATCTGTATGCGTCTGCGTGTGACTGTACGCTGTAGACGGCTGCTCACGTGTGTATGCGTCTGTGTGTGGCTGCACGCTGTAGACGGCTGCTCATGTCTATGCGTCTGCGTGTGGTTGCACGCTGTAGATGGCTGCTCATGTCTGTATGCGTCTGCGTGTGACTGCACGCTGTAGACGGCTGCTCACGTCTGTATGCGTCTGCGTGTGACTGCACGCTGTAGACGGCTGCTCACGTCTGTATGCGCCTGCGTGTGGCTGCACGCTGTAGACGGCTGCTCATGGTTGTCTCCCCGGTTCTGTCTCCACTCTCCTGCAGCACCAGCTTCCTCACCTCCAGTCGTCGGCTCCTCCAGTGCGCATACTCTGCAGAGCAGACACAGCTGGGCACTGTGGAGCCCCCCAGTTCCCCTCTCAGTCCTCAGATCGAGTCCAGTTTGAGTTCCAGTAACATTCCCAGCCCTGCGGACGGGTCCAGTGGGACGGAGACCCAGGCACCCCTGTCAGATGTGGGCTCTGCGAGTCCAAACCCAGCTGCCCTCCATGACACATCCTCTCAAGATACACAGTCATTAGGTGAGGAACAGACGAGCTGGGGGCCATTCGCATAATTCATCACTGCCTGGGTGTCTGTGCAGCTGTTTACACCCATCAGAAATAAGATGGTCACCCCGCAGATCTGCGCAGTCTCGAGACTTCAGCTGCTATCTGTTTTTATTTCCATTTAGCACAAGACGGAGACTCTGTGATATTTGTGAAGGAACAACAGGGCAAGGAAGCCGACGGCTCGAGGTGAGGGCAGTGGAGGCGGGGCGGAGGTCCGGTGGCGCTATGTATCCGTGATGCTGCTTTCGCACGCTCTGATTGGTCGCTACGTATCCGTGGTGCTGTTTTCGCACTCTCTGATTGGCCGAATCCCTCTGTTTCTGCAGCATTCCCTGCTTCAAGGCCGAGCTGTGGATCAGAGAGCTGTGAGTGTGGCCTACGGACTCCCTCTTTTATTAAGTCGCTGTACTGCTTGGGGCTCCTGCCTTGAGTCCGGTCATTGATGTTCCTGCCTGACCGATGGTGGGCTCGTTTCTGTATGTGGCAGGACCAGCTTGTATGACTCTCGGGCCCGAGAGCGGCGGAGACTGATCGAGGAGCAGGAAGCCCTGACTGCACGCCTCTTAAAACAGGTGGGTGCCATTTAACTCCGGCTCTTCTCTCTGTCTGAGGGCCTGGATGGTCTGTAGCCTTAGAATCCATCAGGTATTTGCAGTTTAGTCTGTCACCAGTGTTAGATTAATCTGGAATTCACTTTTGTAAATTCCCATTGCTCCTCATGCCTGAAATAAGGAAGATAAGCATCAGTTAGCTTCTTTTGGAGGAAACGTTGCCATTGGTTACTTTACTCCTTCACTTCTTTAATGTGGCATCTGAGGGCATTTGTTCCAGGTACCGTACTTTTCATCCTGAAAGTTCAATACTTGTGTAGGTTTCCTGCTGGTGTAGAAACCGGTACTGGCGCTCAATGACATCACAGCATGAGCGGGTATTTTGCACCGAATTTTAAAAATCGGCTATAGTATACAGGGCTGGGCGTCATGCAGTATAAATAGCAACATCGCATGTTGTGTACATGCCATTCTCCAGTGACTGGGAGAGGGGTAGCTGTTTTGAGATCGGGCTTTTTCATACTCTGTGGACAAAAACTTGGTCATTTCAATGATTGCACCTTTTCAGGATTATCTAGTATACATTTAAAAAGTTAGTTTAAAGTCGTCCCCCCCCCCACTGCTCTTGCATGAGCCCTGCACGCACCCCGTAGTGATAATCATTCTCATCCTTGCTGCTTAGCTCATTCCTAGTTGGGTTTGTGAGATATTTTGAGCTCTTTTTCTGCTTTATAAATACCCCAAATTTATTGCATGAAAATCACGCTGTGATATTTGAACTTTTTTCTAATACCCAAGCAGCCGTAGTATATTGGAGCAAATTCCGCATCTTTCATTTTGCCCTCCACATGTCACTGAGTCTGTGATTCTGACCAGATTGCACTGAAATCTTGGGTGTCTTTATTTGTTCAGGCATCCATCACTATTCTTCTTCTTCTTCTTTTCCTTAATTTGTTGCATGCCGAGTTCATAACTATGCTTTTTGAGGATGGTGGATGCATTTTGTGTTTTGCGAGGCTTTGCATAACCCGTCGACAATGAAAGCGTCAAAATACCCCAAAATACCAAAAAAGTGGCCCTGCTGATTCAGTACTTTTGGCACTGGTACCTGAACAAAAATCAATGGAAAAGGGAAAGTACCGAATGTTTTTGTGCTTAAAGAAAAGTCCTTTAAGTGTTGATGTTTGACATCTCTGCTCTCCTCCTGGTGTATGGACTGAGCGGAACCTCCCTTCTCTCGTTCCCCAGCGTCTGTCGGACGAGAGTCATGTGTCTCGCGGGGGTGTGGAGCTGCAGGTACGGGTCCCTCTGGAGAAGGAGGTGCCCCTGGCTCCCATCGTCCAGGAGGCCAAGGCAGGCAAGGTGGAAGCAGAATTCCCCGAACTGACAGAGGTGAGTCAAGTGGCTGGGCGCAGGATGACCCCCTGATTCCATGCAGGATCTGCCGCATGCTCAGTGCGTGTGTGTTTTTTACAGGCCATGGAGCTGGAGATCAGCAGGGCCCTCAGAGGGGGCAGCCTCGATGAAGTTCTCAGTGAAGGTTTCCGGCTCACGATTACCCGCAAGGACCTCCAGACTCTCAGCCACCTCAACTGGCTGAATGACGAGGTGAGGCATCGACGGCGTAAGACGGCCCTGACCCCGGGTCGAATGAACCGCACTCGGGCGTCGATAGTATAGAGAACCTCGAGCTTAGGATGAACAAGGTGAGACGGCCCTGGACACGGAGTGTGTTTATATACACTGCCCACGGGGGGCACTCCAGACCCACTTCCCCCTTTTCACATCTTTAGGTCATCAATTTCTACATGAATCTGCTGGTGGAGCGAAGCAGGCAGCCGCACCTGCCGTCAGTCTATACCTTCAACACCTTCTTCTACCCAAAGCTGCGCAGCTCTGGCTTCTCCACGGTGCGACGCTGGACCAAGAAAGTGGACATCTTCTCCTCGGACATCCTGCTGGTCCCCATCCACTTGGGGGTTCACTGGTGCTTATCTGTATGTAGGAGAGACCAAACTTCCAGAAGCATCTCGCGCAGTGACCTGAAATACTGCAGCTAAAACGTTGCCTTTGTTATGGAAATGTTTTGGGGTGCTATTCAGTCTTTTCAAAAGAAAATCTGTCTTGACTTTGCCAGGTGGTAGATTTCCGGAAAAAGAGCATCACTTACCTTGATTCCATGGGTGGCAGCAACGATGAGGCCTGCAAGATCCTTCTGTGAGTGTGTGGGTTAGGGGATCTGTCGCCCTTGAGGATGCGTGGACCCATGTTTTCTCCGTACGGATCTGTCAGCTGATCTTTGCTGACTGCCCTTCACAGGAAGTACCTAGAGCAGGAGAGCCACGATAAGAAAGGCCAGCAGCTGAGTACCGCCTCCTGGGTCCTAGAGAGCAAGAAGCGTAACGTAAGTGTTTTATGGGAACGTGAGCACGGCTTCATGGGGGTTGAAGGCTACCTAATTGCCTTTAATGGGTTTTTTTCAATGGCTTCTGACATGAGGCTTTATGCTGTGGTAGGAGATTCCCCAGCAGATGAACGGCAGCGACTGTGGGATGTTTACATGCAAATATGCCGAGTACATCACCAAAGACAGGCCAATCACGTTCACACAGGTGAGCATGCTCAGTGAGGTTGCCAGGGTGGTGTACGAATGGTCATTCTCGTGCTTACTGAAATGCTTTGGCCTGCTGCTTTCGTTTTCCTTTGCAGAAACATATGCCCTATTTCCGGAGGCGGATGGTTTGGGAGATCCTGAACAGGAAGCTGCTGTGAAACGTGGGAGGGCTTCCTGAGTTGGGGGTCTCCAGCCGGACCTGTACGACTTGCCATCACTTCCACAGCAACCATCTGTGTCATCTAGACTTCATGACCGCTTGGGAACCCCCAGGGGAATAGGGCCACTGGCCTTGCTGGACAAGTTCATTACACACAAAAGTTCATCTCTACTGCTTTATTTAAGGTGTTTATAATCAGCTGAAATACCTCAATTGTTTCTCAGTTTTCTACTTTTTGTTCTCCGGCACCCTGAAGCATCTTCAACATGTCTGTTTGTTTTTTTTTATTTAATTTTATTTTTATAACTGCACCAACTTCATTATCCGTCTCATTAAATTAATTGATTTGATTTTCGGCGCACTCGAACACACACAGAACCATTTCTGTCATTTACACCAAAGCCACGACCCGGTTTCCTTTCTGAAGACTGGCAGCGTGCAGTTAGAGTTGGGAGCAATGTGGGGGAAAATGGGCGCGGGCTGTAAGCTGCAGTGACGGCGCCCCCAGCTGGTCAGGCATGCAGCTGGCCCAAGCTCCCAGTTAAGTTCGCCGTCACCAGCAAGCCGTGGAAGTGTACGCCACTGGTTATGGAGCTTCCTGGGTTTTTGACGCTACAGTCATCCCATTAATTTCTGCTTTGTCACTGGGTGTGGCTGGGGTAGCTGGAGATGGTTAATTGTACCAGGTTATAACGGGTCAGCTCATTAACAGAGCCAGTGTCTGGCAGCTCGTGTATTTTTAACTGACTCAATGTGGAGATGAAACTGAAGCGATTTGTGGACAGATTATTTTATTACAGCCCTTTTATGAGGTTTTTGCAGGATATTTACAAACTTTTGTATATACAAAAGTAAAAGTCAAATATGTTTCACTTACATTTTGTACCTTTTATCAGTTTTGTATGCGATAAAAAAAGATTTCTTTGTAGAAATAAATTCTTCAAGAAGCACTAGTACTGATGTATGTCACATATTAAAGTCCAGCATCTTCAGTAAATTAGTATATGAACTCGGTGTGCGGTCTGGTAATTCATGCGTGCAAAGATCGTTTTCCATAATTAAGCTGAACATCTCGGAGCATTAGGTGTGGTAATTTGCCATGATGAATTTACTGACATGCAGCAACATCTCCCTTATAGAAAATACTACATGAGAGCATGAAATCGGCATAGACTTTGGGGGGGGGGGGGGAATGGATTTAGAAGGTAGGTGTGTGAATTCGGCCGGGAGTCTGGGTTGACCCTTGTTGCTGTCCCATGACGCTGCCATGCAATGTACTGCTACTGGTAGTCCAGTGGACATATTTTGATGTGTCCCACCATTGGACTTGCTTTTTAAGGGTGGGGCACCATGCTGGCGATATCAAAACTTAAGGTACTGCTTGTCTGTTGGAACAAAAATCCTTGTCTGTAATGTACCCGGCCACTATTTCGCAAATATCTGCGGTACCTTGAGTGAGCTCTACTCGGTATCCACCATCCTCTCTCCCTCAGACTTTATACCAGTGAACCCGCTGTGTTACCGTATTACCAGTGCCATCAATACAGCAAGGAAGAAAAAGTTTAAAAAGAACGAAGTGTGCTGTCTGGTTCACTGCTCCAGTGTGGTTCAGAGTCTCCATAAACCCAGTGACAGTGTAATTTACGGTTATGGATTTTTTTGGAGTTTTTTTTTTTCTTTTTTCGAGGACACAGCAGATGAAAGCCACACAAACATCCCGCGGCGCGGAATGACCAGTCCAGGCTCAAAATTGCACGATAGCTCAAAGCCACGCAATAGCTCCATATTGTGTTTGTATGCTTGTTTCACAGAACAGCATTACCAGGATATCAAGTGCGACCAGTGTCACTGTGGAAATGGGTGTCATTATTAAGAAGTAATTATTTTTAATCAAAAACACATGTGCCACAATTCTAGGCACCCCTGGAAATGATTGTGAACACAATATTACATTTCCCATGTAAATTGTACATCTTTGAGTTGATTGGAGTGTGTTGGAAAATTCTGGCTATAATCCATGACTTCCTGATTAACTGAGGTACAAACATGAGGTGATGCAGAGGTCAAATTCCTTTAGTCATCCATCAACATGGGAAAGACAAGAGAACATACAAGCCAAATGAGGGGAAATTTTGTAGACCTTCATAGGTCTGGGAATGGGTATTTAAAAATAGCTACTCGCCTTAAAATGCCCATTTCTACTGTTAGGGCAATAATATTAAGTGGCCATCAACTGGAGCTGGTACAAACTTGCCTGGAAGAGGAACCAAGGTTATTTTGCCCTCATGTACAATGAGGAGGTGTCCACTTACTAAGATCAGCTGAATCGACTGAGAGTGTACATTGACCAACTAGGTCCTTCAAACTGTCATGGTGTAGACATTTATCAGCTGACACTGAACTTTGTCCGGTCTCTTTTAGAAGAGAGTGTACTATGAGATTAAACAAGCTAAGGATGTTTTTTTTCCCCTAACTGTGGCCTCCCAGTTGTAAGAATTAAACATAATATTGGTGTACGCAATGTAAGAATTTCCTGTTTAACTGTACTGCAGTGTAGGCGTTACCCTGTTTTACCAAAGAATATAAACAGCATGTTACTGAGTTCAAAAGCTTTAACTGGATTATTATAGCAAACAGAAAACAGTATAAACACTCATGGCAGTCATGGAAAACTGTTATAATAAAGCAGGTGGAAGACTTGACAACGTCTCATGATTGAGAAAATAAATGTGATGAAGGTGAGGGTTTGCCTGTCAAACACTCTCAATTATACATCGGTGAATTCAAGCTGGGCTAATTTTAATTTCAGCTGGTAGGTAAAAAAAATAGTAGAACAATCAGTACAAATACGAAGTTTATATGTCTCAACCCTTAAGGGAAAGCAGCAGTCTGACAACCGAAGTTCTCTTCTTCATATTCGAACAATTAAACGGAACTCTTTGTTCAGAGTATTTACAAATACTGGTCAACAATATGGATACAATATTGCACACTTCTGCTTAAGAAACCTGAACTTTACATTTAGACTTAACCCAAATTGGTACATTACTGAATTTACGCAGGTCTGCATGTCTGTCTGAAATGAAGGGAAAGTGGCCTGGAAGCTGAAGCGTCTCAAAGCAGGTTGAAGCTTTGGGTCGACCTGGTGTTGAACTCCACTCCTGGTGTTGAACTCCACTTTAAGGTGAATTTTCACTGAATTTTCCAGCCTGCCCAGAACTTTGAAAGCTTTCTCAGTTGTTGTGCTGATTCTAAAGAAATGGAAAAAAAAAACATTTTATAGTTTATTATAATTATAGCAAACAGCACTTCTCATTTAAAGTTTTCATAACAATTCAATTACAAAGTATGATTACTGCAAAGTGGTTCAAAATGTTCTGGTAGAAAATAAGTACATCACTGCTGTAGTACATCCCACAAATGTGTATATTATATTGGAATACAATAGAGTTGGAATACATCAGAGTTGGAATACATTAGAGTTGGAATACATTACATTATGTACAACATTACATACAACTCATAATGCACCAAAAAAAAAAACTTTCAAGTATCTCCATTTTATCAGTGACAAAGTCATTTAAGCAAATTAGGCACTGTACAGGACTATTATTCTGTGCAAAAAACAATATCACACTAGATATCACACTTTCTGATCATTATTTTGTTAGTAAGGTACTCTAGACATATTTTATTGCTGTTTGTTCTTAATGAGACAATAAGGAATTATTTCTTATGTGTGAAAGTTTTAACCCAGTCGGAAAAAAAGAAGCGTTTGCAAGTCAATATATTTTATGTTAACGACATGAAAAATATAAACTCCATATAAAATTATAGTAATGAGTCTTTTACCTGCTTTCTAATGCAACTGGAGTCTCACAGGTAACGTCACGTTCAAGGCTGTTACCCTGAACACATGCTGATTGTTAGTATGTTTTATCGATTCATACATGGGCCATACATAACAAAACACCACAAAACTTCATCTATTCCAATTTACAGACTATAGTTACTTATTTCTCAGCCGTCCACATGAGATGCTAACAGCTGAAGAGACACACGTCCCACATCTCTTGCCGGTTTTTTGTCCATTTTTGCAAACTGTTGGGCATCAGGGGGATGATTGCCTCCTGCAATAGAACTACAGACAAAACGATTTTGCCTGCATTTGTCATAATTTTTAGCTGCTTTACCCCTCTGACTCTAGAGGGGTAATTTGTAGTTTTTTTATGACCAGTCCTACCTGTGAAAATATGTAATTCACAATCCTGCATGTTAAAATGTTATAAATTCATTTTAAGAAGTACAATTAATATGTATATATTATAAGCTTTAAATGACACTGTTTTATCCTGGTTTTGAGGATTGTGCTGTAAATGCTTCTATTAAATGACAAAAGCCATCCGTTGATGATCCTGTTGTCTAAAATACCCGGCACCTTTGTAATTATACTTATGCATATTACTAAGCATATTACTTTGACCTGATCTACAGATGCCACTGACACCATTCATCACTCCTAGTTATTTGATTGGTTATTATCTGTGGTTCACTTTGTAAACACTAGTTTGAATGCATCAGCTGTCAAGCAAGGCAACTTTACAAGGTTACTTCCAAAACATCACTCATAGAATGTTCTGGTATATTTTCATTAAATGGTTTAAATGCTTGTACCGTTTAATAAATGTTTCTGTAGCAGCACAAAATATCACAAACTTCTAATGCATTAAATATGTATTATACAGTATATATTATATTATGCAGAATTCTTTAGCAGAATTCTTACCAGTGGTTTTATAAAGCATCCATCCACCAGGGATGTTCCCCAGGTCAGGATACTCCATCCCCATAGGTTTTACAATGTTTTCAGAATAAATTAGTTTTACAAACACTTTTGTCATGTAAAAATGTTACTTAACTATGCATTGGGGCAGCCAAGCTGTTGAGTCATAACTACAGAACATAGTGTACATATGAAATTAGTCATTATTGAGAAAATGCAGAAAATCATACAAATAGTTTTATTAAGCATTAAGTACAGTAGAAGTTTAACGAGAAACGAGCTTCTTCCCGAGGCCAGCCTAAATGAGACGCATTTCATCTGCAGCTGAAAGGACAGACTGGAAGCACTGGAGCTGTTGGCTAGTTCCTGAAAGGACAGACTGGAAGCACTGGAGCTGCTGGCCAGGTCCTGAAAGGACAGACTGGAAGCACTGGAGCTGTTGGCTAGTTCCTGAAAGGACAGACTGGAAGCACTGGAGCTGCTGG
>JAABNY020000037.1:1209775-1229590 GCA_015164015.2 Brevimyrus niger
TCCTGAAAGGACAGACTGGAAGCACTGGAGCTGTTGGCTAGTTCCTGAAAGGACAGACTGGAAGCACTGGAGCTGCTTTTTGTGGATGGGTGGCAGTGGTAGAGGGCTGGTTTGCACACTTGGACAGCTGAGTGATGTCATGCTTCAACCCAGAGCTTTAGTCCATCCCCCAGCTAATCAGTAACTAATTACTGATTAGCAGCGAGGGAGGGGGGGGGTCGTATGTTTGTTCCCTGCAAACATTTGCAACTCCAGTAAAGGAATCAAAAATATTCAAGAGATGTACTGAAATGTCTCAAATGTTGTTTCATTTCGAATTTTGTGCTATCTGTGAGTAACCTGTGTATTTACAGTAACAAGCCTCCTCAGGCTGAATGAGTCTGTCTATCTCCTTCCTAACGGAGTTGGGCGGCTCATACTGTTTGTACCTTATTCTGAACACCAGGCCACTAACTGCTTCGTCACTCAGAAGTTTAAGCGGTTCCAGCACTTTTTGCATTTCAGCTGTCATCATTTTGATTAAACATGTTTGCTTTCACCACGAAAGTGATGTTAGCGGTGGTGATTTTTATGGGTGCATTACAGACCTTGGAGATTACGTCTCCTGTCACAGCTACCGATGGTAAGCAGTACTAATTTATTTATAATTGTGTTGTCTTTGTATTTGCTGGTCAAGCTTAAGATCAGCAAAAATGGTGTAGTTAAAAAGTAAAAAAAAAAAAAGAATAAAAAAAAAAACATTGCAGATTAATGGTAGCTAGATTTAATGATTCGCTTTTTGTATATTTTGAAAAATGTACAATATACAAATGATCAATTTTGGCAGAAATTAAAAATATGGGAATAAACCATAAAGTGAGCTAGATGGAGAGCATCTACAAAGGAACTTAGCTTAACTTGAAGGGAGGAAGCTGTTAAATAGCACATAATCTTAACTGGTAACTTACCTTTAATCTTAACTAGCATTTTAATCTTAGTAACTGCAGCAGGGAATTCCCTGGTGCCAAAGGTTCTGGCACAGGACAGTTCTCAACCTCTTCCATTGGATTTGTCCATACATTTTATGTGTTATTTTGATCTCCAGAATTCACTTCTTTTCCCCCACATTTGTTTTAAAAGATCACAGGGCGTGTTGCATAGGCTTGCTTTCAGTGAGTGAAACCTTTCTTCAGGTCCCTGGACTCCAGACTCAGTTTTTCCACTAGTAGCCTAGTAGCACTGACGCTCCTTACTGAAAATTTTAAGAGCACCAGCACAAAACTTAGTTGCACCACTTAAATCAACACACAATGCTACGCATAAATATTTCTTCCATCTTCCAACTTTATTTCCGATAAATGCTTTGGTAAGAAATGCACTTTTTACAATAATAAGCATGTGATGTTTTATTTTAAAGGAAGAACGTCACAAAGTGAAGTAGTGCTTAAGAAAAAAAATATTAAGTTGAATGGTGCTTTTTAAAACAAACATCAAATGATAAAGTTGCAAAGGTAAGTACTGTATAAGGCAAGTGGTCAGCTGCTATTGTATCGGGTCATCTGTTCCTGTATAGATTATGTTGTTGTTGTGCTTGAGAAGTGCATCCTGAGGAAGTTTCCTACCGCAATTTAGGGACGTAGGGCCTCACCTATAAAGGTTTTGTACAAAGAACATACTACTGTAAAACATCATGCAAACATTCATATGAATATTTTCAGGCAGAACATAAAGAAAAGAACAAAACAATGGTCACAGTTGCGATACTAAGAACAGAAGTAGAGAAGACGGTAAAAAGCACTGGATATCGTTCTTGCCCTGCATCGGATTCATTCTTGCCAAACAAGGCCACACTTAGGAGGCAAGTTCATTAACAAGACTGCTCTTGCTGAGGCCACAACTGCAATCTTAGTGTTTTTGGTATTGAAAAACATCCAAGGACTCAACCGTTCATGGTGTCAAAGGACACAACCAGTAACTACTGAAAGACTTGCAAATCACTGTGTAGCGGTTCTCTCCCGATACCCCGGCATAAGAAGCAGACGTGCAGGTTTCTTTTTTCCTTTACCTTTAATGACATAAAACAATTTACTGTTCGTTTCAGGCCACGGCTCACATGAAGGAGGCAAATACTCTACTTCTCCCGCAAAGCATAACGAAGAAAACAAAATTAACACTCAAGAAAAATAACCTAGACTACAGGATTTAGTTTATGGATACAATGAAAATCATAAACTAAAAGATTGGGCTTGTAAGCGACGGCAACATATAATAATTACTCGGTTTTCCTCGCAGGAACAGAAGGAAATACACATTTACAAGAGGCCAGGATTACATACAGACATGCACATTTACCAGAAATAATTATCATTAGATAAAACAAACATAAATCTTGGTTTTATAACTTTTTTTTAACTATTGACTGTCAAGTGTACATACCTCTCTCTCAGTCCAGACGAACTGAACAAAGACGGCACACTACCAAAGAATTTGGAGAGGGAGAGCCCAAAATCAATTACAAGTAAATGGAAAGAATTACACCTGTGTACGCCCCCCCTCTCTCCCTAATCAACCCTATTTTAAATATGCTGAAACTAAAATTGTTCATTTAACTCAAAACATCATGAAATAAAATTATAAAGAAAGCATTCCCCATTTCCCAAAGTGGTTCCTTCCTAATCTTAACCGGGAAAATTATATATATAAATAAAACCCCGCTAAACTGTAGGATCAGAGTTGATGGAATTCTTTGACAAGAAACCACGCCACAACTGTATCAAAGAACTCAACCAGTAACTGTGTCAAAGGACTTGACCAACCACTGCAGTGTCTCTCTTTCAGCCCCCAGCACATGTAACAGCAGACAGTTCATGTGCAAGAACCAGGTGACCTGCATCTCAAGGAGCTGGCTCTGTGATGGCGACAAGGACTGTCCTGATGGCTCTGACGAAGCACCAGAGACTTGTAAGTACACCTCTTAGTCTGCACCATGTTTCTTGGCTCCTCAAAGAAACTCAGAGTTTATTTTAACTAATGCCAACATTTCATTCATATGAGAGGTGCTTTTTTTTGTCGAAATTTCATCTAACTTGTAGAAAGTGTTTCCACAAGACTGATTCATATGTTTGTTATCATTATTTTGTTGATGATTTTAGAGTTTTTGGATTAGGAAATTAATTACCCTAAGTTCCTTGGCCAAGATAAGCGGTTCAAGGTTAGGTAGGTATAAAGATGGATGGATGGATGGATGGATGGATGGATGGATGGATGGATGGATGGATGGAAAATGATTGTGGAACAGAAATAAATAAGATTAAAAATACTGCTGTGGCATACTTGTATGTGTTTATGTATGACCCTGTAACCTTCCCACAAATACCTGCTGGGAAAACAGGAACAAATATTATTTTTGGTTAAGGCAAATATAGCTTTGGCACAAATTCCCCCATTGTACCAGAAGACATACTCAACACGGTTTATGATTGATCTTGAGCCTTGAGAGACCCTGGATGGGATTCCAGGGCATCACTCAGGAAATGTTTACACACACATGTATACCTGCAAACTCCACAGAGCGCTGGGTCACAGCCCAATGCACAGTTCTGGGGTGTGAGGCCACACAGATAATAACAGTATCACACTAAGTACACTGTAACAAAAAAAAAGAAACAGTGAATATCTGGCGGTATGGATGCCAATAATGAAAGGTAAAAAAGACAGTGGATCACTGTACGGTGGTATAGCAATTAAAGAGGGTAAAAAACACTATTTCCCTTAATATACATACAATAAATTGATGTAATAATGCATTTAATGTTTGTATTTTGAAAAAATGAAAAATCCTTTTCATTTTATGTCAACTTTTATGTGAAAAAGTGAAAAATCTCTAAATTATCTTTACATAACAGGCTAAAACAAAGAAAGATACAATCACTAGAATATTTTATTCTGAAAGCACTTCTTTACACAGCGTGTAGTCAGCGTATGGAATAGTCTTCCTGCTGGTGTAGTGCAAGCTAAATCCCTCGGCTCCTTTAAATTTCAGCTAGATAAGATTTTAACAGCTTTAAGCTATTTAGCTGAATTCTCCCCAGACGAACTTGTAAATTTCCTATGTTATCCAATGGCCAGTGTGATCGGTCTCAGTTTGCACAGTGACAGTGCGGCCCAGTTTTTCATGCTAGAACTTACTTAGAATTTCAGATAGATTTTACTGAGTGGTTGTGACAGAACAGGACTGAAGTGGGCGACGTCAGATTAATAGACTCTCATCCTCTAACAGCACAGCTGCATTTGTTTCCACAGACAAGAGGAATTTGACCTGTCTTCTTGCATGAGCAAATAAAAAAAGGAAAACAAATTTGACTTGGCAGGCAATTGGGATCAGCCTTTACCGAATGCTTCAATCAGTGTTTAAGGAATCACATAAGCAGCACATACTGTAGGTAAGCATGTTTCAGGGTGGTAAATGCCACCACTGGGCACAGAGCACTCTGTCACAATTAGAAGCAGGACTGAGGCCTTGCACATGAAACTGTGAGCTTTTCAAGCTGGCCTTAATGACCTCCCTACGGCGCTCATTAAGAGATGGGCTTCTATCTCAACAAGCATATAACGGCACGGATCATTATCCATCCAGAGCTAGATGGTCCAGGTTGAGAAAGTAAAAATCCAGACCAAGGTTTTCTTTCAACCAAACAGCTGAGCACTCTGTGATTGTGACTCAATACTTATACTGGTTGGTTGAAACTAAATCCTAGTCTGGAATTTTATGGACCTGAAGTATCAACCTTTAAATAAATCAATGTCAAATCATCCTTTTATGGCCAAAAGTCATATACAAATTAACTTAATAACTGCCAGTAATGTATTTAATAATAATATTTTTTTATGACATCAATGTAGTTATTACTTTGTCTGCTACACTAGCCAATAATGTAGTAGCTATTACATTTAAACAAAAATATAAATTTTTAATTCAGAAATTCTATTATATTATTGGCAAGTTATTACACTATTAACTTTTATTACCTTAAGTCTGGAAAATTATGATGTTATTGTCAGTTTTTACATTATTAACAGTTACTACATTTTTGGCTACTACAGGGTGACGCGGTATTTAAACAGAAATGTAGTTAGTTCCCGGACTTCGCGGGCAAAAGAACACAGTCGTTACGAAGAAAGAGCAAACAGAGCAAATCGAAAAAGACCAACTATTTATGTCCTCAGATGCTGGGGTACATAGGGTGCTTTTCAGTGAAGCCTTTCACTGTCTGTGTTGTTTCTTTGACATGCTGTGATCCTTGTGTGCTCCAGTGTATTACTTTTAATATACTACTTTTTCTGACTTAACTTATTAGTAGTAGTAGTAGTAGTAGTAGTAGTATCATTACTGTATGTGCCTTCAAGTTAATGTGCTGGCAACCATATAGATGGCATTCCTTCAGAGTTGAGTCCATCCACCTTGTTCCTCTTTTGCCTTTTCCAGCTATTCCAAGCATTACGGTCTTGTTAATGTACATCTCGTTATTTTTCCAAATAAGGTCGGTGGCGAGCGAGAGTGAATGAGAAGTGATCGTCTGCTATATGTCTTTCCTAACATTAAAACATTCATGCGCGCACCGGTGGGTGGGGGGGTGCATTGCAGGCGCGCACAGCCACGCCCCCGGATGTCCTGCTTACACGGAGCAGTGTCCCGGGGTGGAGGTCTGTGTCCACAGGAAGCGGCTGTGCGACGGGGTGCGTGACTGCAGCGACGGCTGGGATGAGGGGCCGCACTGTCGAGGTACACGGGACGCAGCTTTCCCCCCCTCCGGCGCAATCACCGTCGTGTGGTAGCCCCTGGTAATTAAGATATCTCAGGTTTGAATCCCATGCCTTGGATCCTTCAGACTTATCACACTGCATCACAGCTGGGTTTGTGAGCTATTAGTGACGAGGTCACGGCTTGGGGGTCTGCAGAGCCCGAACCGCAGTGTATCAAAAGATGAGGAAATGATTTGCTGTGTTCTGGAGTCTGCAGCAGTCGCTGTGACCGCACCTCCCGGGTGTCTCGGCAGAACTTGCCCCTAACTGCACGCACTTTGGCTGCCAATTCGGCTGTTCCGTGGCACGGACCGGACCCGTGTGCTACTGCCAAAGCGCCTTTGAGCTCGGCCCAGATGGCAAAGCATGCAGAGGTGAGCAGCCAGGAAATCTGCAGCCCTCCGATCGCGTCATCGGGCCCCGGGATCGGGAGGCTGACTGCGGCGTGTCCTTCCAGATATCGACGAGTGCGCCGTGTACGGCATGTGCAGCCAGACCTGCACCAACAGCCAGGGCTCCTACAGCTGCGGCTGCGTGAGCGGTTACCGGCTGCGGGCAGACAATCGCTCCTGCAGAGCCACAAACGGTGAGGGCAGCTGAGCCAGGCTCTTTTCTGAACATGACATCCATCTGACTGGATGAGTGTGTCTGTGCAGATTATGTATGTACATGTCCTCACTCCACGTGGGAAAGACAGACACAACATGACAAAAACTATCTACAGCTGTTCTACTGCCAGAGTTGGGGAGTGTCCTGAGTAAGTGAAATGAAACATAGATGAACGGATGGATGGATAAATGTGGACCTGCAAAGTCTCACCTTCACCTGTACACCATTTTAGTGAAATGTTTGTGAATTGCTCAGCTTGACATGACCTTCGTTCATGAAATCTTGGAGTGTGTGCACAATAGTCATGAAAGCCCCATATACAGCAGGGTGTGAAAGGTCATATACACTTATCTCATGATACTTCAAGCTCTTTTGTGGGTGACGTGTTCCTCCGCTTCCTGCCTCAGACCCTGCAGATCGCCCGGCCATGCTCCTCGTCGCGAACTTCTATAACATCCAGGCCAGGTCGCTGAACGGCAGCTCGACCCACAGCCTGCTGTCCAAAAGCACCAGGGAGGCGACTGTCATGGACGTCCTCTACAGAGAGGAGACCGTGTGCTGGATCAATGTCCACGATAAGTCGCGCGCTGGCGCCCAACTCAGATGCGCTCGGATCCCGAATCTGAAGGGCTTCACAGAAGAAAGGACGATCAGTATCTCATTCAGCCTGGAGAGTAAGTTCACACTCCCCGGCTGAGACATCCTCACGTCAACTAAACCACGCAGAATGAAAGAAAATTCAGAATGTGCATCAAGCTGCCATACACTGTACAAGCACAACTGACAGCACGCAAAAAACACAGACATGCAACTATTCAAATAAAAAACGCATGTAGCATGTATCACAACTCCTGTGGCTCAAGGACTAGAGCATCGCGATAGTAATGCAATGGTCATGAGTTCAAATCCCCAGATAAATGACAACCCTTTGTAGGGCAGTATGTGGCTTAGTGGGCTGAGCTGTGTGCCTGTAATCACGAGGTTGCCCGTTCAAGCCCAGCCTCAGCATGCCTGCGGGTCCTTGATCAAGGCCCTTAACCCCCAGCTTCCTGGGTGCTGCTGCAGGTGGTTGCCCTTCGTGGACAGCTTGCTCTACAAAGAGCAAGTTGAGGGAGGGGTAAAAAAGAATTTCCCCATGGGGATTAATGAAGTATCAATTATTATTATGTATTGCTGAGGTCAAGATGTAGCTGCAGGTGATGCAGAAGGCAACTGGGACTCGGAGAATCTAGTTAAAAACATGAATTCACTTCCACAAACAGTCATCATTTGCCTTCCTTTCTCTGTTTCTCTCATTGATGACTAGACGTGGTACAAATGGCCATTGACTGGCTGACGGGAAATTTCTACTTTGTGGGTAGAAATGATCACATATTTGTCTGTGACAAAGATGGAGACACCTGTGTCACACTACTGGATAAGGAGCTTCTCGGTTCCATTGGGATTGCCCTGGACCCCATCATGGGGTAAGGACACCTCTGTCCCAAGTGCCAGAATGAACCGTTGGCATTACTAAGGCATGATTAGGTGCATTCAGGATTGTCAAGTTGGATTTACCACAGAAACAGAAGTAATTATTGTTCACGCAGTCAGAATAGCTACTCTGCTGCAGTAATAAAATGACAGTTCAAGACTGCAGCATCGCAGTTTATTCAAGAACTTAAGCAGCTTCAGCTTTTTCTGGGTCTTTTCGGCCTTTCGTTATCACTGACCTGAAAAAGCTGCTTTTCCATTGAGCAGTTGTGTCAAAATCCACAGGAAAGTGTTCTTCACAGCCACCAAGCTTCCCAAAGTTGAGCGCTGTGACATGGACGGGCAGAATCGCACCAAGCTAGTGGACATCAAGATAGTCTCCCCTTTTGGCATCACGCTGGATCTGGTCAGTAAGCTGGTGTACTGGACCGATCACTACCTGGAACACATCGAGGTGGTGGACTATGAAGGAAGGAACCGGCGCAGGATCTTCCAGGGTTCTCTGGTCAGTTCTTGTTCTCCAGGACTGTCAGGTTACACAGGATCAAAAGGTTCCTTTAATGTATAAAAACTGGCTGTATAATTTATGTATCACACCTTTGAACATCCTTCATATATTTATAGTACATTTGCATGTTTTATCCAGTCATATGGCATCATAGTTAGTCTTTTCTTATCTCTATCCTTTTTTCCAGATTGAACATTTTTTCAGTCTCGCACTGTTTGAGAATGATCTGTTTGGCACTAACAGAGAAACTGGCAGGTCACAGCACAGGGCCAGCGTGATCAGAGTCAACCGCTTCAATAGCTCCGACTACGAGGTCATAACCCGTTTGGAGAAAGGGGGGGCCCTCCATGTCTACCACCAGCAATGCCAACCTCCAGGTATCAGAGACGGCACTCGTTTACGCAACGGTGCCGTCTGCCAAGAAGTATCGCGATGCTTTTCTGCCCGTGTACTTTGTCATCTTAAATTTGTAACATGGTAAGAGATCATTTTCTCTCCCTCTACCTCCTTCTTCCTCTCGGATGAAGTACGCACGCATGCATGTGAGCCGGACCAGTCGGGGAAAGCGGGGGGATGCTCGGACATCTGTCTCCTGGGAAACAGCCATAAGTCTCGTACCTGCCGCTGCCGTCTGGGTTTCCGAATGGACAGTGATGGGAAATCCTGCAAGAGTGAGCACAAGCCAGCACTATGACACAGCATGGAAACACAGTGAAAATGAGGGTTCTTGAAGCAGGACCTGGGCTACATATTGAGTGAAGTGCCTACTGTTCCTGTCACTGTGTCTATGATCGGCAGGTTGTCGGTTCAAACCCCAGGGGCACGGACAGATGTCACCACTGGGCCCCTGATCAAGGCCCTTTAACCCCCATGTTTTTAGAAACTATCTGATCTTGCCTCAGTTGTGTGTCACTTTGGATAAAAATGCCTGTTAAATAATAAAATAAGTAAACACTACTTGCAGTGTGAGTAGCATCTCCGAACACTATTCCAGCTGTTCACAGCATGATGAATGACCCCTGCCTTTCCAGGACTCGACCGTGAGCTCTTCCTTGTGTATGCGAGAGGTCATCCTGGTATTATCCGTGGAATGGATATCAGCACTGTGGCTCCTGAAGACTTCATGATGCCCATTCAGGACCTTCAGACGCCGCATGCCCTGGACTTCCACGCCAAGAGCAAGTTCATTTATTTTTACGACATCACCCAACGTGTCATTGGCCGGCAAAAGATCGACGGCAAGGAGAGAGAAGACATCCTGCAAATAGGTAGGGATAGATGTAGTATGGGTGTTAGCTACTGGAACCCAGTTACACTGGCAGGATAATGAGCACTGAGCACCACCTGGAAAAGGAAGACAAAAAAGTGAATGGTATCTCTTGTAAGAACACAATAGCTTTGAAGTGTTGGATTTGGGAAGTGAAAAGACAAAGACCTGTCCTGTGTTTGTGCAGAAGTACAAACATTTTCATCCCCGGGAATCCGCAAAGTAGAAGGCATTGCTGTGGACTGGGTGGCTGACAACTTGTACTGGACTGACCATGAATTCCAGAGCATCAACGTGGCACGTTTGGCAAACGCTTCCCAGACATGCAAGACCCTCATCAAGGGCAATGTGAGCCGTCCCCGCGCTATCGTGGTGGACCCATCACATGGGTGAGCCTTTTCCTGTTTTTTATTTAGACTACGACACCTTCTGCAGATGCTGTTAGGGGTTTCTGTTGTATTCCCTGTCCACACTTTTGAAGCACTGGCCAGATGAACAGAAATCAAACACAAAAACGTGATTCATTCATTCCATCCATTCAGTCATTTTGTCAATCTGTCCGTCGTATTACTTTGTCCAATCTGATATTCTGTCATTTTGTCCATTCTGTCACTTTCCCAAAGCATTTCAGCCTTCTCCCTAGTCTGTGTCCTTGGATTTTTTTTTGTGGCTCTTGGTTTGATTGTGTCCCTCGGTCCATGTCCCTTGTCTGCCTGTGTCTACGGGTTTGTCTGTGGATCTGTCTCTGGGTCTGTGTGCCTGGTCTGTCTGGACCACCAAATGTGAAGCCTCCAGAACTCACAGACACTGGCTACTCCTTACAGGTGGATGTACTGGACAGCTTGGGAAGTGGAGCCAGGAGCAAACAATGTGGGAAAGATTGAGAGGGCCTGGATGGATGGAACCAACCGGAACACCCTTTTCACTAACAAAAAGGACGCACGGCTAAATGGCCTGAGTCTGGACATAACACGGGGCCTCCTTTACTGGGTAGATGCCGCACATGGCCGGATTGAGATGATCTACCTCAACAGCACAACACGCAAGGTATGCAATGCTCAGGCCATTAATTATCATGGAAGATGACAATGTCCCACCCGATATGTGGCTTTTACTTAGTCCCAAGAAATCCCCACCGACACGCTTTCCCCCGTTTGGCCAGACGGTGTATGAGGGAGAGATGCTCAGCCGCGCCATTGGGCTGTGTCACCATGGAGACCTCCTGTTCTGGAATGAGTACCACAGCGGCAACATCTACAGGCTGGACCAGAAGAGCAAGGAGGTGACTTTGCTGCATAATGACCGACAACCCATTTCTCAGATCCTCGTGTACGACGCACAGCTGCAGCAAGGTATGAATGTAGCTAAGCTATTCCCATTCGCTCTGCACCAGCCGCCCCTCCATTTTAATGGTTAATGCAGTGGGTCTGGCTCCTGACTCAGGAATCCACCTGCATGATCAGGTGATGGAGCGGAAACCCCCATTCGGTTACTGATCCTCATCTTTAATCGCCCCTCTTTCCCTGTCCCTCTTTCCCAGGCTCCAATGCTTGCCATGCCGGCAATGGCGGCTGCAGTGTCCTGTGCCTGCCTGTCCCAGGCGGCCGCCGCTGTGCCTGTGCGGACGACCAGCTGCTCGATAAGGACAACGTGAGCTGCACAGGTGAGCCCGGGGTAGAGGAGAAGCCAAGAGGCGGGGACTGGGCCCAGATGGACCGGGGCCACCAAGACCTCTGAAAAATAATGGTTGTGCAGGCTGCACTGGGAGGAAGCAGGAGCTACGGAAAGCGGGTAAAGAGTAGAGCAGTTGGCAGTGTTGGCCGTGAGTATCATTAAGTTATCAGGCAGCCAAACAGGTGAATGAGGTTAATCATGGAAGGAGCACTAAAACATTCAATGAGATAGGAAAATAACAGACAGAGTAGGTAACCAGTTAGAATGTTATAATTAGGATTTAGTGAATTTAGTGTTTAGTTGTCATTGTTGACAATGAAATGTGTCTTCTGCATTTAACTCATATGTGACTTTCGTGACATAGCAGGGGGCAGCTAATTCAGCGTCTGGGGAGCAGCGCTTGGGGGGGCGGCACCTTGCTCAGGGTACTTCAGTTAACTTCATGGTGAGAGAAAGTGAAGGAATCCTTTAACGAGGGAAGTACAAAAGGTGAAGCACGGAGCCGCGACTAAGCTGGAGAGCAGGGGCATCGGAGCAAAAGCATGGGTGTGACAGTCAGCCATTTTACACGGCAGGGAAGGAGGAATGTCACGGACTCAAGAGTGCCGATAAGCTTACAATTCATTATTTAATCACTTGAGACTCTGCAGTCCCGCCGAACACACAGAACGCAACTTAGAACCACAAACAGCAGCAATTAGGTTTGTACACTTTCAATCTGAAGAAAATTTGGACAAATCACATCCCGTATTTGTTCAAAACAGGACACAGCATTTTGCTTTTCATTATAGTGGGTGACACTGGCAACTGCACCTGCAATGTCAAACCCGCCCCTTGGTATGAATGGTGAGGTAAACAGAGAGGAAACCCAGCAGCAAAATGTACTTCTGGCGTTTTCTAATGCCCTAATGCCCTAAAACAAAAAAAAAAGCTTAATTTGAATAATTTGTTTATTATAATTAGATTTCAGTTTGCGCTCTGTTCAATTTGTCACCATTTTCATGTTCTAAATCGGCAACTTTAAGGTAATTTTAAGCAAAACTGGACCCTTGAAGTAAATAAATGATCATCTCTTGAAGTAAAGAATTCATTTCATCTCCTTCCTCCCAGCCAACCATACCAGCAGCCACCAGCAGCAATGCCAGCCCTTCCAGTTTATGTGCAGCAGCAAGCACTGCATCCCTAAGTTATGGACGTGTGACGGGGAAAAAGACTGCATGGACAACAGTGACGAGGACCCCAAGCTCTGCTGTGAGTCCCCCCCCCCCCCCTTTTCATCCAGACATTGACACACTACAAATTATTTTTAACAGCCTCTGCTGTTTGGGATTGAGGAATTTCATCTCTGGGGTGTTTGTTATAGAGCGTCTCCCAGCAAACGTTAGGCATATTTATTTCAGGAGGTGAATGAGGGTCTAATGTGGCTGGTGCGGGCTAGATTTCCGAGACATTGTGCATCGTTCGCGGGTGTAAAGAAGCTGCTGTCACTTAGCGGGAGAAAGTTGGGACGTCTGTTGTTGTGTGTCTGTGATGTGCAGTGGGCCCAGACCAACACTATATCTAACAAACACAGGAGATGGAGTTGGCATGAGACTATAGGTTAAGGGATTAGGGTTAGTGGTTATGGTTAGTGTTAGAATTAGGGAGAAGGTTACAGTTAGGCTTCCCCGAATCCCTATGTGTTTGTACTTGTTGGTTTTCATATGCCTCCTCTCAAATTTTACTTCTTCTCTCCATCCCACCCCAGCCAAACACTCCTGCCCCGATGATAGTTTCAGGTGTCAGGATAATAACTGCATCCCAATGCGTTGGGTGTGTGATGGACAAAGCCACTGCACCGACCACGACGATGAGTCCGACATCACTTGCTCTGGTACAAATTCCTTGTAAATATTACACATAGCGCTTTAGAGTGACTCTAATGCTATTCATTTTATTAAATTTTTTGCTGCCGTTGGATTTCATTTCAATGGTAGGGCCCGGGGGAACAGACACACGGGGATTTACTGGGGCACAGGAGTGTAGGTAGGTTTAATAAAACAGGGTGAGCGATGAAAGTAAGAGACAGCCAATGAACTGTATATCAGGCCAATAATGTATATCAGGAAAACGTGGGGGAGAAGCACACAGGTGCGGTGGTCATGTAACGGACTGGCGTTCGGGAACACTATGGCACAGCTGCAGTACCTTCTAGCCGCGGACGTCCACACCGCAGCCTCTGAACCTCTGCACATTCTGCACCTCTTACACAGTCTGGCTCAGACAGACGCCACATTCAGTATGTTGCTCAATTGCTAGGTACTGAAAAACCTCAGCATAAAATCCATGATTCCACCTGATATTTCAGACCGCACTCACAGCTGACCACACCTTTCCGGGTATGGACCCACAACGCTGCCGTGCAGAGAAACACAACACAAAGACGCCGCAAATCATAACATCTGGAACCTCAGATTTTAATTATGCCAGACGCGGGTTTATCTTTTTTATTATTCCAGATGGCACCATCCTCAATCAGACAATAGAAGCACATGGTATCATCACCAGAGCTCAGGAGTTATGCTGACTAATACCAGCGGGACAGAGGAGTTTCATTCGCATTTATCAGCCTCCATACGTAAGCTTTTAACTAGTGCTGGAGGATTGCAGTTCAGGATTAAGATTAGGGTTAGGTTTAGGGGCAGATGAGTCATTAATAGGGTTAGGGTTTGAGGTTTCTGCATGCTCATGTGTTCCTGTCTCACGTTCTGCTATTAGTCTCGGTGTGACATGTGACGGTCCTCCTCGTGCTTCCATAGCGCGGACATGCCCTCCTCAGCAGTTCTCCTGCCGCACGGGCCGATGCATCCCAAACTCCTGGATCTGTGATCTGGAAGATGACTGTGGGGACCGCTCCGATGAACATGACTGTGGTGAGTGCAGTGCTTACCAGCAGCCTGTCCAGCATATGACACACGAGGCAGCGGGATCAGTCGCTTATCACGAAGAGCCGCCTCTTATCACGAAGATCACTCTTTTATCGTGAAGGAGCTCCTTCATACATTTCTGTAATCGCATTTTTCATGTTGTCACATGGTTGTTTAGCAGGTCCATGTGATTCATGCACATTTCCTAATGATGTCAACAGGTCCATGTGATCGATGCTTGTTGCCCGATATGTTTAGTGAGTAAACTCTCTTGCGTGCATCCTGTCCCTCCAGTTTTTCCGACCTGTTCCCCCACCACTGACTTCACGTGCCGCAATGGCCGCTGCATCAATGTCCAGTGGCGCTGTGACCATGGTGAGTGTGTGGTGTACTCTCCTCTAAGTTCACCCTACCCTCACAGCCATGAGCATCCAGACCGCGATGCACGCACTCTCCCCTCAGCCTAGACCTGGATATTGTTCAGCGAAGCACCAACTGGTTATGAATGAGGTATGAGAAAAGTCCAGCACATGCTTCTGGAAATGAGAGACAGCCGAGACACATCAAGCCTTGGTCACGTCACCTTGGCCACCTGACTCTCCCTCCCGTGACAGATCCCTCATTTCCCTACGGCCCCCCGTGATTTTACCATATGGTTTTCGCGATAAAGCCGTCGCATTTCATGAGGTCTTCATTCCAGAAACGAATCGTAGCCCATCTCTGGCTTTTGCAGCCGAGGGCGCATAAACTTCCTCCATGAACAGCAACCGTCATGGTGCAGAGTCTGAGCTATAGTGGAGAGTCTGACTGCGTCTGCGCTGCTGCAGATAATGACTGCGGGGATAACAGCGACGAGGTCGGCTGCAGCCGCTCCTGCGTCAGTACCCAGTTCAAGTGCGATAGCGGCCGCTGCATCTCTAAGGACTGGACCTGTGACGGGGAAAATGACTGTGGGGACTACAGTGACGAGGACAACGCCAACTGCTCCTCGCAGAGTTTGAGTGAGTGCTGCCTCCTGTAGGCCGTCAGTCTGCAGGTGAACCAGTGACATAAAGAACCTTGGATTATTTACTTTGCTGTGCAGCTTTACTGCAGGCTTTGGGTTAGGGTTAGGTTAGGGTTAGGTTCATCCTGGGAAGTGAACCTGTCCTGCTTTCAAATCTCCATCTCTAAGAAATACAGACCAATCCTTTCTGTCCCAGAAATGATAGTAGATGGCAGGGAACAATAAACAACGAAAGTATTTATATGTACGATTACATCTGGGCCATTGTGTTTAATACAGGGTTAGGGTTCCCTGAGTATGATGTTTCCCTTCACATTTTTTCTAAACTGATTTTTCATGGGAAAAATTCGATCAGAACTCGAACTTGGTACCTCGGTTCTCAAACTTAATCCGTTCCTGACTCCGGATCGAATCCTAAAAAGTTTGAGTTCTGAGCGAATCATTTCCATTAGAAATAATGGAAAACCAATTAATTAGTTCCCGGCCCCCCAAAATTATACCTAAATGTTTTTTTGTTAATTTTTTTGCATTTTTTTGCAGCCATTTCCCCCCCTAGCTGGTGTGACGCAGTCAGTTTTCAGTGCCATACTGGTGGCCAGTGCATCCCCATTCGATGGCGCTGTGACGGAGACATGGACTGCATGGACCTCAGTGACGAGAATTACTGCAATGGTGTCACGCCCATGTGCGACCCCGCCTACCAGTTCCGCTGCAGGGACACTGGTCAGGAAAATTTCGTCTTCTTCTCTTTCTCTAAAATGCAGAAGGCAAAGGCTGTCACCAGTTACCCAGTGGTTACTTTTTCACCTTCTTTTTCAACTCCCAGAAAGCATACCTGTGAGGTTGCGTTCCCATGTCGATGGGGAGAGCAGCACCGCTAATCATCTGCCCGATGCTGGTTGGGGCGCCAAGCGCCGCCCCGTTTTTGCCTCGTTCAATTACCTCTCGCAAATCGCTTCCAATCAGATATAATCCTCAGTTTGTCACAGTTGGATTTGGCCACTTTGAACCCAAACCTCTTAGTAACATGGAGGAGTGCAGTGTCCCAGTACCCCGAATTATTTAATGTTACATAAAATCATATTGAGACTTAATGCAGATAAATTCCGCTCTGAGGTGTATAAGTGCAGAGACGGGGTTGCCAGATTTCCTCTAGTAGGCATATTTACAGTGGCTAATGAAACTAAAGTACATGTGCTTATAAACGCACTTCTCTGTCCAACAGTCCAATAATAAGGGAGCAGGTGCCTTTTTTTGGTGTAAATCAACAATATTACTCATTTTGTTTGAAGCTTTACAATTATTCTTATGGCGAGCGCTCTTTCATCCATCCAGCGCCTTTCGCGAGCACCCAGTGGTCCGCCACTGACCGCGTGAACAGGAAAGCGCATTTTTCTGCTGCGCCAAGTGGTTTGCCATGCGGGCGCAGCCTTACAAACAGGAAGCGCATGGCGTCTGCGTATATATATATATGATGCGGACGAAAGGTGCCTCCTGACGGTCACTGTGTTCCTCCTGCAGCGGCCTGCATCCGGGCAGCCTGGGTGTGCGATGGGGACAGAGACTGTGAGGATGGCTCCGATGAGGACGGCTGCAAGCGAGGAGCCTGCGAGGAGTACCACCACGCCTGCGCCGACAACAGCTCCGTTTGTCTGCCAGCTGAGAAACTGTGCGACGGTGTTGACGACTGCGCAGACGGGTCTGACGAGGCGCTCTGTGGTGAGATCCTGCACGCCATAGTCCCCCAGACCAGTTGGGTTAGGATTAGGGTTAGGTTTAGGTTTAGGTTTAGACGCCTGACTGCAGTTGACATGTGACCACTACGTCCAACTTCCCGACCTCTTCCCATCTTCCTGCAGACTTGTGCACTGTGGCCAATGGTGGATGCAGCCATAACTGCACGGCGGCTGCCGATGCGGGCATCATCTGCGCCTGCCCCCTGGGCATGGAGCTGGGCTCGGACAACAAGACCTGCCAAATACAGAGCCTCTGCGCCAAGCACCTGAGGTGCAGCCAGCGCTGTGAGCAGCACAGGTTCAGCGTGAAGTGCTCCTGCTACGAGGGTTGGGCCCTGGAGGCTGACATGGACACCTGCAGGAGCACCGGTGAGCACTGGGGGGCAGCACTGAGAGGGAAGTGTGAAGTGGGTGACAGGGTGAGATAGCGAGGGATTGTGATTGTAGGCAAACAAAGGGGTTTGTGTGCTTCTGTTATTATTTGGTCTATGGGGGGATGCCGGGCAGACTGATCTCACAGACTCTCATGAGAGGTACAGACTAATAATAATCTGCCCCCCCCCATCCCTGCATACATAAAAGTCCCTTCCCAGCATGTGCAAAATTGCATTCAATAATTTTTTTTTTGATTCATTTGTGGGGATCGAAAACATATCAAAAATCTCCAAAATATCAAAATAACAGATTTTTAATACTCTGTAGGGACATTCTACTCTTATCTTATCTTCTCTCTCCCCAGATCCTTTTCAGCCCTTTATCATATTCTCCAACCGGCATGAAATTCGACGCATTGACCTCTATGGGGGCAAGTACAACCTGCTAGTCCCCAAACTCAGCAACACCATCGCTCTGGATTTCCATTTCAGCCACAGCACCCTCTTCTGGACAGATGTGCTGGAAGACAAGATCTATCGTAGCACGTTGTCTGAGAATGGCGGTGAGTCCTGCCTGACATCCTGTCATTTCTGTGAGTGAAGAGAATGTTCGCCCACAGAAATGTTAGAGATGAAATGAAATGTTAGAGGGGAAATGTGCAGAGAATGCATTTTGCTGAACAGGGAGAGAGTCAGGTGCTAAAACACAGAGATGACTTTGGCAAAAAAAGTAATTGTATGAGCAATTTATTGATAAGTGCTTTATTACAGCAGGAGTAGATGGGAGTTTCTCTGCGTAGATGCTGACACCCTGCATTAATTCCTTGAAAATTCACCTTGACACATTTAATTAACGGACACTGAACACATTGCAATTTTTTTACACAACAGCGTGACGACAAAATCATCTTTAAAATGTACTCTTCTGTTACTTAGAAGCCCAAGATAAATCATGATGTTTAAATGTTTTCAGTAATTAACGGTTTCTGGAAAACCATTGCCGGCATATGTGTAAGTGGGTCCTGTCAGTGTATAAAACATTACACTTAAATCGTCACCTCCTTGGGACTCCATATCCTTCAGCCTCACCTGTCTTTGCGCCTCTCAGGCATCACTGGCGTCGAGGTTGTGATCCAGTACGGCTTGGCCACTACAGAGGGCCTGGCGATCGACTGGATCGCCGACAACATGTACTGGGTGGAAAGCAAACTGAACCAGATCGAGGTGGCTAAGCTGGATGGCTCCATGAGGACCACATTGATAGCTGAAAAAGTGGATCACCCTCGTGCTATTGCCCTGGATCCCCGATTCGGGTAAACTGAGCCAGGAGAATCCCCTCCCAGAAGACGATGGATGTATGGAAGTTTGGATCGGGGCATCGGTTGTGTCGTTTGCGGCTGCTTTTTGAGCAACAAGAAACGACATAGTCCTTGCATTAGTTCACGGAGTGCAGTGGTATTATATTAGTCCAGCACAGCTCATGCGTACCAAAAGCACCCCTGCCCCATCGCCGCATGCATGAAGACCGTCCCCGCCCATCCCCATTTATCAACAGGCCGAGAGAGCATGTGCAGCCTTCTACTCTGTACACCTCTGTTCACTTTTCCTCATCTCAGAATCCTCTTCTGGACTGACTGGGACGCTGTGATGCCCAGAATCGAAGCAGCCTCTATGAGCGGGGAGGGTCGCCGCGCTATCTACAGGGAGAGAGGCGGGGGAGGCTGGCCCAATGGGCTCACTGTAGACTATGAGGAGCTCCGTGTTCTGTGGATCGATGCACGGTAGGTGATACCCTGTGAGCTCTGTGGCCTGCTCTTTAATCCTTGCCCCTGTTGCAGGTTCATAATCCACCCTTCACTGCAGACTTAGGAATGCACTGATCCTTACTCCCTTGGCTGCCCTCGCTGCAGGTCTGACGCCATTTATTCTGCGAAGTATGACGGCTCTGGGCTCATCCAGGTTCTGCGGAGCCATGAGTACATTTCCCATCCTTTTGCTATCACTTTGTACGGCAGCGACATCTACTGGACAGACTGGCGCACTAAAACTCTGGCTAAGGCTAACAAGTGGACAGGGCGCAACGTAACGGTGGTACAGAGAAGCGACACGCAGTCCTTTGACCTGCATGTGTACCACCCCTCCAGACAGCCCCTGGGTATGGCACACAAAAACACCCACCCCACAGGTGTACGTCCCCCTCCTGGCAGCCTTGGGGTATAGCACACATAAACACCCACCCCGCAGGTGTACGTCCCCCTCCTGTCAGCCTTGGGGTATAGCACACATAAACACACACCCTGCAGGTGTATGTCCTTCTCCTGACAGCCTTGAGGTATAGCACACATAAACACACACCACAGGCGTACGTCCCCCTCCTGGCAGCCTTGCGGTATGGCACACATAAACACACACCCCGCAGGTATATGTCCCACTCCTGACAGCCTGGGGGTATGGCAGGCGCAAGCGACAACGACGCCGGTA
>JAABNY020000037.1:1239278-1252722 GCA_015164015.2 Brevimyrus niger
TGAGCTGCCGTGCAACAGTGAGATTCCGTTTATAGTCCTCCATGCAAACTTGTGCAAGAGTGTCCCTCCTCTTAGCAGAAATATTTTTCCTGGAGAACGTTGTAGGTCTTGGATTGCCAGGCTTTAAATATAAAATTAATACACAAGTGCTGTCGAACAAAGAATCCCACCCGAACACTGATTTTTTTATATATACCATAATATACAGAAAGAGTTACAACCAACTCATCCGCCTTGTTGGTCTTCTTTTATTTGGAGAAGTAGGCAGTCATTCCCTTGATGGAGGCAGGAAATCTTTCGGCTGGGACGTAAAATGGGAATATTTTCACCAATCTAGGTCTGTGCAGGTTGGAAACTTGTACATGGTGTCCGTGTTTCAGAAACTCAGTGCTCGGAAGATGAATTTCAGTGCCGGAGCGGAGCTTGCATCAGCAACGCCAGCCGCTGTAACCAGGCAGTTGACTGTGAGGACGCCAGCGACGAAATGAACTGTGGTAGGTTTTACAAGCAGAGGTATCCCTGGTGACTGTTGACTTAGCGACTATTGGTGACACCGCTGTCTGACTGTCATGCGATTTTGTTACTCACAGCCGACACTGACTGCTCCGGTTACTTTCGTCTTGGAGTGAAGGGCCTTACGTTCCAGAAGTGTGCCATGACTAGCCTGTGTTACGCGACTTCTTGGTTGTGTGATGGGTCGAACGACTGTGGGGATTACTCCGATGAGGTGAACTGCCCAGGTGAAAACTTGCAGATGCGTGTTCCTTCACTTACGTACATAATATAGGCATTTACTGTCAGGCTCACACGTATGGGTAAGCTGGAGCTGCAAGTATTTTAACACCCCCCAGTAGTGCTTAAATATCCCCCCCCTCCCCCATTCTATGATGACCTCCATCGATCGTCATCCATCGCCCTCAACAGACAGAAGGAAGACGAAATGTCCGTGGGGCTTCTTCGCCTGCCCCAATGGCCGCTGCATTCCATCGAGCTGGTCGTGCGATGGAGAGGATGACTGTGAGAGTGGGGCTGATGAGCACCACTGCGGTGAGGGCCGCGGCGCTCCTCCCGGATCCTGCGTCAGGAAGACTGAGCACGCTCTGGGACAGAATCCCTCTCTGACCTGTTTTTTTTTTTTTTTTCTGCCCTCCAGACAAATTCTGCTCTTCCACCCAGTTTGAATGCGGGAACCATCACTGTATCTCCAACTACTGGGTGTGTGATGGTGCTGACGACTGTGGGGACGGCACCGACGAGGGCATCGGTTGCCGTGAGTCCCGGAACCGGTGTGCGATACCAGCTGGAAATATGTGTGCGCCTGTTGGGGGCGTGGTTTCAGAGACAGGAGCTACCCGCTGATGCGTTTTACCGTCTAAGTGGCACGACTGGGGAAGTTGGCCCAAATCTGAGCCTAGGGGTGGGGTCAGGAGGGGGCCCCGGAGGAAACCCAGGTGGGGGGGGTTGAGCATCTCTTTGAAGTAGTTTTGTCCCAAGACCAAGAATTACCCATGGCAGGCCTGCTGTGTGTAATGATCTTGATTGTGTGGCCTTGCACCCATGCCTACCTTATTGTTGCTAGCAGGAAACAGGACCTGCAGCCCCAAGTCTTTCCATTGCCCAGATTCTCACGTGTGTATCCCCCTACACTGGAAGTGTGATGGAGACCAAGACTGTCCAGGTGGAGCTGATGAGGACGCCCGAGCCCAGTGTAGTAAGCAATTCAACCCCATCCGCCTTTTATATTCCGAAAACCCTAAATAAAGATAAACCTTAGGGACAGATTCTTCCAAGCTCCCAACACAATGGATATGTGGTTGAAAGATAGATGGAGAGATAATCTATGGTGACTATTGTTGTTTTCCCTTGACCTCAGTGCTCAGCAGCACATGTGACGGAAACTCCTTCATGTGCCAGAATAGACAATGTATTCCCAGCCAGTTTGTGTGTGACCATGACATCGACTGTTCAGACGGCTCAGACGAGTCACCAGAGTGCGGTGAGTGCCTCTGCGTATCTACGATTTTCCGATTCGGGCAAGAATGCACGTTATCAATGGTGCCTATTCTGGTACTTCTGCTGCTCTTAACATACCGCTCGACCCCAAACAGAATACCCAACCTGTGGGCCTGAAGAATTTTACTGTGCCAATGGACAGTGCCTTCCTACTAAGAAGCTGGAGTGTGACGGCAGTTATGACTGTCACGACTACTCAGATGAAGCGCCTGAAAATCCTCACTGCAATAACTCAGGTTAGGCTGTATCGCGCAACACTACAGACTGTAGACAGGAGCCATAAATGCAGTACATTCAGAACTCTTCTGGTCATCCAGGCCTTAAGTACACATTAAATGTCGGCGAAGTGTTGTCCAGAATGCCTCTTGATTTGTGCCCTTCCTGGAATCAGTGAAAACTTGCAACAGCTCTGCCTACATGTGCAAGAATGGAAACTGTGTCAATGAGACGCAGCTGTGTGACCACGATGACGATTGTGGCGACGGCTCGGATGAGCTTAACTGTTTCATCAATGAGTGCCTGAACAGCATGCTGAGCGGCTGCTCACAACTGTGTGAAGACCTCAAGATCGGATACAAGGTAGGAGGAATATGAGGATGCCGCGAGTAGATGCAAGACCTGTGTAGGGGCTTCGGCGTTAGGGTACAACGCAGAGGCAATATCCTGCTTATGTTCTAACATTTATGGGTGTGAGAGACAAACTTATAATGCATCTGCCACTATGATTCATCTTATTTCACGCCTTCGCTCTCCCCGCAGTGTAGGTGCGATTATGGTTTCCAGTTAAAGAAGGATGGGAAAACATGTATGGACATTGATGAGTGCACGACCACCTACCCCTGTGCTCAGCGCTGTATCAATGCCTACGGCAGCTTCCACTGTTTGTGCGTAGAGGGCTTTGAGCCACGACACAATGACTCTACTTCTTGCAAGTCGATTTCAGGTGAGACTGGGCAAATGCAGTCGGATAAGGGGCAGAACCAGAAACGCTTCCCATAGAGGTGCTGGTGCTTGTTAGTGGTGTAATGGATCACAGATGATCCTCGATCTGTACCGATCCCCCCCCAGTGGTTCAGTACTCATGAACAGTGGATTAATTACATAGCATTAATCATAATAATGTGAAATCCAATGTTTCTGCCACTTATACTACATTGTGATGCTATGAAAGTCCATGTAGTGGACAAGCATCCTGGACTGTAAATTTATTTCTCACTATTGGTGAAAATCCGCTCCCCCCTCCATATGTGTAACACATAGGGGGGATTATACATTTTCAGTGGGAAAGCAATAAAAACTTTTTTTCTCCTGGAATTTCTTTTGCTATTTTGTGATTTCAAGAAAATAACTTGTGATCTTCAGAAAAGGCTACGCTGAGATCACAAGAAAAATACAGAGTGTGATCGATGTCCACCATGAACTCCTGTATGGTTCAGAGTTGCAGTGAAGATACAGACAAAGCAGTTGTGTCTTCACATGTTAAAAGTTCCTTGCTTTAAGTACCCTTTAAGTTTTAGAACTAAATATTTGTCTCTTGTTTTTCGCTGATCTGAAAAATGATCCGATCCGTGACTCAAAACCGTGATATGACCCAAACTGTGAGTTTTGTGATCTGTTGCATGTGCTTTCCTCCATTTTCTCATTATCTTTCTCCTTCATACAGCAGAGGAGCCCTTTCTCATATTTGTGGACCGTCACTCTTTGAGGAAGCTGAATCTGAATGGATCCAACTACACTCTGATCAAACAGGTCAGAGTTTCTATTCATGGCTATTTTTCCAAAGGGGCTGTGGGTGTGATCTAACATCAGTCCCCACCTTCCAGGACTTGGACAATTCTGTGGCTTTGGACTTCCACTATGAACAGCACATGGTCTACTGGATAGATGTTACCAGTCATGGCAGCACAATCCAACGCATGCATTTCAGTGGTAGTGATGTTCAGGTCAGTGTGGCCAAGCCCTCTATCTCCCAGGATGGAGTGGCCTATCCTGACATTTTCAGATAAATTGTTCTTCTGAAATCCCAGTGTCAAACACTGTCAGCAGTATTTTCATAGAGCAGTTTATGAACATCATGAACTTGCGATTGATGTTGGAAGTCATACCTTATACGAGGTAACCACAGCCTATAACAGGTAACCAAGAGATGTTTACTGGGTAGCCTTCTAACCCGTGGCAAATGGCAGATTAAGGGACACATTAGCTACTGATATTTACCTTTTGGATGGTCCAGTAGTGACCACCATTTGTGTGGTAATTTCATCAGCACCATAGCACAGAGGTGGCCAATCTTATTTGCAAAGGGCCGGTGTGTATACAGGTTTTTGGATAACCTTTACACCAGCTGTTCAGACCTGGTTGTGAGGACTTTTTGGCCAGTTAGTCCTCCAATTAGTAATCTAATTACAGTAGGGAGTAGTAGCACAACTGTGCATACACAGCGGCCATTTCTGGTTAAGAGTGGCCTCCCCTGCCTTAGCAGGTCCTCCACCACATCTATCCTGGAAGCGCAGATGGATTGGCTGTGGACTGGGTGGGAGGAAACCTCTACTGGTGTGACAAGAGAAGGAGCACCATTGAGGTGTCCAAGCTTGATGGCACCTTCAGGGTGGTCCTAGTTAGCACTGGGCTGGGAGAACCACACGCCATAGCTGTCGATGTGCTTAACGGGTAAGAAATTCCCTCTTACTCAGTGATCCCTTACTCACTACTCCTTCCTTTAATTCTCACTCATACCTCAGCAAGATATAGTGACATAATGCCATAAAACAATGTGCTATGTTAGCATTATTTCATTATTTTCTTTTTAATCTCCAGAGACTCCACCCATTCATTTATGTCCATTGTACTGGGCATTTTATTTTTGCATATATCTTTTCACTGATGTTAGGAAACATATTCATTCTTGTTGTACACTAAAGAGGACATTAAAAATAAAAATAAATTGTAAGATGTCTTATTTCCTCCAAAGACAAATAACCTAAATTGAAGGGCACTTTTTTCCTTGGGTCTCAGGAGATTAAGTACATTAGATCTTCCATACTAACTAACCTATTCTACCACAGGTATTTATACTGGTCATCCTGGGGCGATCATCCTCACATTGGGAGGATGGGCATGGATGGGGGCAACCGCAGCACCATCATCCAGGACCGCATCACATTGCCTAATGGCCTTACCCTAGACTTTGTCAATGACCGTCTTTATTGGGTTGATACTCATGAACAAAAAATAGAGTTTGCCAACCTGGATGGCAGCTACCGGCACACAGGTAGGTCTTCTTTTCGGTCTGGTCTTTTCACCCTTCAGGTTTTAGAAGTTGAGATCAAACCCTTGAGAGTATATGAATTTGTGAATGAATTAAGTTATGTTATAGTACTACACTGTGTGGAGTGATGAACAAGATGGGGTGTGTTATTGGGTCTTTGTGGGAGTGCAAAGGGCCAGGGAGGCAAAGGCGAAACAAGAAGAGGTGCCCAAGGGTATAATCACGCTGTGGGGTTGAAACTCAAACTTCTTGGGGATGGGGGGCAGGCTATTGGGTCTATAAGTAAATGCTAACAGGCAGGGTTGCTGACAGTCTCAATGTAGTCTGCAAGAATTTAGCAGATAACACAAGAGCTTAGCAGCCTTAGTAGTCTCCATTCTGACTTACTGACTCTTTTCACTGTCCAAGAACCAAGAGCAGAACCAGCAGCTGCTGGACTTTGTTATTATTTACGAGCCATGTCCAACTGGCATTTCCCTGCCAGTCTGCCATGTTACTCTGTCTCCCTTTTAGGTTGAAGTTTGTGACACATGAGCCACGTACAGCTGAAATGATGTGGAATAAGATTCAGGTGAATAGTTAGGGCTAGGGCTATGTAACAGTAAAAGGGATCTTTTATCTGCCTTGACAGTGCTGAGCCAGGACATCCCCCATGTCATTGCCATTACCTTGTTTGAGGAATATATCTACTGGACTGAAAGGGAGACCAAGTCCATCAACAGGGCCCATAAGACTCTTGGCACAAAGAAGAGCATGCTGGTCAGCACCCTACATGAGCCAGCAGGCATCCATATATTTCATCCCTACAAACAACCTAAAGGTCAGCTTTGATACATGTACTCTTCACAAAAGCAGGTCTGAGATATGGGGTATTTTTAATTTGTTGTTTCCTTATTGATATATTTTTTTCTGGAAACATAACCCAACATCTTGGTATGCAAGTATCGGTAGATAAGTGTAATATTATTCTTGAAAATGATCAATGTTGCGTCTCACTGTTTCAAGACTGATTGACCCTATGACTTGACTGTAACTTGTCATGGCTCTTTCCTCCTCAGTGGCCGACCACCCTTGCCAGACAGATAATGGTGGCTGCTCTCACCTGTGCCTGCTGTCCCCAGGTGGGGGCCATAAGTGTGCCTGCCCCACCAACTTCCACCTTGCCAACGATGGACGCCAGTGTCTGTCGAACTGTACCGCCAGCCAGGTCAGACGCTTCATCTCCATATCATAGACAAACTGTCACTGGAGTTAGAAAATATAGAGGGCAAAAAGCAAGGAGCACAGGACAGTATCTGGGCCTCATACTTGCTTACTGTTAACTGTGATATAAGTCTTGGAGCCTCGTGAACGGCTGTGGTTTCGTAAGATATTCCAAAAGACATGGACTCCGAGCTTCTCTGATTTACACTTTTCATTGCTCCTGTACTCTTCTGTCAGTTTGTCTGCCAGAATGGCAGGTGCATCCCCTTCTGGTGGAAGTGTGACACAGAAGACGATTGCGGGGACAGATCAGATGAGCCTGCCGAATGCCGTGAGTAAGGGATGCTTGTAAATGAAAAGACAGAAAGGAATGAGAGCAGCCCATGTAGGGAGTAAATACTGAGGGACTGTGTGTCTCTGGAGGGTTAAGGTAATGATGGACAGGTGCATGAATGCACAGTATAAGGTAGACGACCTTATCCCGTTTCAGGTCATTTTAAGTGTACACCAGGTCAATTCCAGTGTGGCACTGGAATCTGCATCAATGGAGCATACCTCTGCGATGGAGACAATGACTGCCTGGACAACTCGGATGAGGCCCACTGTGGTACGTCATTTCTTCGAGAAGACGTTTAATTTCCCCGCAGTTCCCCGATTTCATGTTAAATCACACATCTGTCTGCTTCAGACTCCCACGTCTGCCTGTCCAGCCAGTTCAAGTGCAGACAAACTAACCGCTGCATCCCCTTAAACCTTGTCTGTGACGGTCAAGAAAGCTGCGAGCGGGGCGAGGATGAGGAGGGCTGCCGTGAGTCAAACCTGTTTCAGTTCATCAGTGCTGCCACTCTGCTGTTCACTGGGGACTCTCACCACTTTCTCTCCCTGACCCTACAGATGAACGCAATTGCACTTCGAACCAGTTCCAGTGTGCCATTTCCAAGCTCTGTATCCCACGCGCGTGGGTCTGTGACCATGACATGGACTGCGCAGACGGCTCAGACGAACGCGTCAACTGCAGTAAGGGCCCATATCTTAATCCACCCGTCTGTAGCTCTACCCCTTTTTTTTGTCTATTTGACCCTCACCTCTGATCTGCTCACAGCTGAGAGAGCCTGTGCAGTGGATGAGTTCCTCTGCAAAGATTTTGGTCGCTGTATCCCAGCGCACTGGAAGTGTGATGGCGATAATGATTGTCGGGACTCATCTGATGAACTCCAGGAGGAATGCGGTGAGGACATCATGAGTTTTTTTCTACTCGCCCTCCATTAGTAGATGAACCTGTTCTAGGTTTTCTTCACTTGCTCTCATATAATTCAGTTGTGCTTAATATTGATCCTGAAAACGTTGCTGCAGTGTGACATTCATTGATTGATCTGTGGCTTTTAGGAACTCTCACCAATATCTTGACTTTTGACCCCTTTTTCTGTTCCCATCTTTCAGAGAGGACCTGTGCACCCAATGAGTTCCACTGCAAGAACAGTCTTTGTATCCCAGGTCACTGGCAGTGTGACCATGACAATGACTGTGGGGATAACTCAGATGAAGACGAGTGCCGTAAGTGACCTTCTCCCACATTTCCAACCCTAAGATTTTGGGGGGATTGGGGTTAGGCTTCTCACCCCAATGTATTACCACCAAATGAAAAGTTGAGCTGGAATATCTACCCAGCAGGACAGGGTTCAGGTTAGGGTTGGGGTGAAGTGACTTTTTGAGAGGGAACCCAGAAACAAAAACTCAGCCCTGACTATAAAGAGAGGTCCCCTGCCTAACCCTAATTCTAGCCCTTACCGTAACCATAACCCTACCTCCCACTCCTCACCAGCTCCCCACCAGTGCTCGCACAATGAGTTTGCCTGCACTGATAGACGCTGCATTGCAGCACGGTGGAGGTGTGATGGCGACCAAGACTGTTTTGATGGATCAGATGAGGTAATATTCTATCCTCTGATGATCTCAGCTGTACATTTGATCAGGTTGAATTCAGATCTCATCCGAAACCCACATTTCCTTACCTGTCTGCAGAGGACGCATAGACTATATGGGACTCGTAGACTGTATAGGACACACGGACTGCATAGGACAATATTCATGTGGTGACAGCCAGCAAGAGCTCCAGGCTACGGTGTTGTCATTGGTTTATGCCCCACAGACCGGCTGTGATCTTATGTGTGACATCAGCCAATTCCAGTGCAAGAATGGCCACTGTATTCCCAACCACTGGCACTGCGACGGTGATCCTGACTGTATTGATGGAAGTGATGAAGGAAACTGTGACAGCCAAGGTAAGGAGGAGTGGGTGAGTGCATGGACGCATTTACTAATAAGCTATTTGGTCTGGGCTGTGAGCAGGACGTTGTACCTAAGAGAGATAGAGAGATAGATGGCTGCTCTGCTCTCTTATACTTGACCTTTTTGTTATGCTCAGTGGTGAGACACTGTCCTCTAGATGAGTTCCAGTGCAACAACACGCTGTGCAAGCCTTTAGCATGGAGGTGCGATGGGGAGGACGACTGCGGGGACAATTCTGATGAGGACCCTGAGGAGTGCAGTGAGTCAGGCCTCAATATAAACAGTAGACCCTCTCCAAGGTAACTGAAGCATTCACATCGTCTCCATCTGCTAAACAGGGAAATTCCAGTGCCCACCTACCAGAAGCTTCCGCTGCCACAATGACCGCGTGTGCCTGTGGAATGGCAAGCGATGTGATGGCATCGACAACTGCGGGGACAACACCGATGAGCTGAGCTGCCGTGAGTTTTTCTCTTGCATCTGAAACGTTTGCCTCTTTGGGTGGTCGGTGAAGGACCAACGCAGCACCGGAAGGTAAGTAAGAGGGGAGGATTTATTTGGATTTTGGGTATCTATGTGTTTTCTCAGATGCCCCCCCAACAACACCATCCTGTGAGAAGGACGAGTTCCTGTGCAGCAACGGCAAATGCATAAGTGCCAGCCTGCACTGCAACTACTTCAATGACTGTGAAGACTACGGCTCCGATGAGATTGGCTGCAAGAAAGGTGCGGGCAAATGCCATGCATTGGTGCCTCTACGGCTCACTGCTAGTCGCGCTGGTCTCTCTCACCCAGGTGTACATGATCCTGCCATCGTGACTGAAAAATCATTTATTGAAGTTGGTTTGAATTGTCGACAAGGTTGCAAGAATACTATTTACGGCACAAGGCAGTCCAAGAGAAGTAACAATACTGCTCTGATCTGATAATATGATGTGATACTCGCATGCAATGACAGTGCTGACAGCCGGTGGGATCTTTGTTTTTTTATAAACAAACTTCAGTAAAAACCTCACTTAGCTATGAGGCTATTAACTGGACTAAACCCACAGCTGACACAGACCCTCTTGTTCTCTACCTGCTGCTCCATACGACGCTGCTGTCCAACAGACAGCACACTGAACGGCTGCCTCAGAGGTACCACCCGGTGCGGAGACGGGGATGAGGCGCACTGCGTCAAAAACGGGACGGACACCTTCTGCTCCTGCAAACCAGGCTTCCAGAAGACGGAGCACAACACCTGCGCAGGTCAGAGGGCCCCGTGATCCACTCCCATCTGCATGGTTTTCATTTCCTCAAAGCAATTCCTTCCTAGTTCCAATCTGTCTGTGCATCGAAATATAGTCCGAAATATAGTTACCTTATCCCTAAGAGGGAACCCAGACACCCTGCAGAGAAACCTCACTTCAGACGCCTCTATTCTCAGTCTCATTCTTTTGATCATTACCCATAGCTCATGACCATAGGTGTTCTTTTGTGGTTATATGGTTCTCCTTGTACTTATCTAGTTCTTTTTCTGGTTATCTGATTCTCTTTGTGCTTATATGGTTCCCTTTGTGTTTATATGGTTCCCTTTGTGTTTATATGGTTCCCTTTGTGGTTTTTGTACAGATAAGAATGAATGTGAGCAGTTTGGAGTCTGCTCTCACCTATGTTTGAACACCAAGGGCTCGTACAAGTGCAGCTGCCATGAGTATTTCACCAAGATCGACGACACCTGTAAGGCCGACAGTGAGTGCTCCGTGTGAAGGTGCTCAGTAATGTTCCCTAACAACTGAAAGGGTTCTGCCCTCCACTTAGCTGGAGTCGTACAGCCCTCAACATTACTTATCGACCACAGGTTTGAACAGCGACAGAGAGTTGCTCTACATCGGTGGCGATAATGAGGTTCGCAGCCTAGACCCCAGGACGTGGCTGTATGAGCGGGCTTTCGAGGGCCAGTCCAGCGTGCGCATAGGTGCCATCGACCTACACATGAAGTCCAACAAGATCTTCTGGACAAACTGGCACAGCCGTCGCATTTCATACTATGACCTGTCTGGCTCCACCAAGGTCCCATCTGTGGCCCAGCAGAGCAGGAGCCCCCATGTGGTGGATCTGGAGGTGACCTGTCCATCTTACATCTTCTGGCACACCTTTTTTTTTTACAGCCAACTCTGCAAGCAAATCCCTGGGGACCGGCCAGGACAAACATTCGTTTCTGCTTGCCCCGCCTCTAGATTCCCGATCTGAAGATGCCTCGCGGCATCGCGGTGGACTGGGTGGCTGGCAACATTTACTGGACTGATTCAGCTCGGGGTGCAATTGAAGTTGCCCAGATAAGTGGGTCGTACCGGAAAACCCTGATCTCAGGCGTGACTGAGAAGCCCTACGTGATCGTGGTGGATCCCCCAAGAGGGTGAGGGCTTAATGGCTCCTTAGAGAAACGCAAAGGTCAGCTGTACCAGTTGATTAAAGGTCAGAGAAACGAAACAGGAAATATTTAGAGAAGTAGATTCTAGATTTAAATTAGATCACTGGAATTTTTTTTGCTTTTTTTTATATACTCGCTTATACTGCTTAAATTTTGCCTGAATTTGTGCGCAGTTGTGTCATGACTGGAAACCCCCCCCTTTAGCTACATTTTTTTTTCACAGAACGATGTACTGGGCAGACTGGGGAAATCACCCGAAGATAGAAACTGCAGCTATGGATGGAACCATGCGAGACACTCTGATTAAGGAGAACATACAGTGGCCAACAGGTGTTTATCTCCATGTTTCCCCAGATATGTTTCCCTAGCTGCCGTTTCCTAAAGCAGTCTCTAGGTTTTCCTGTAGTGTCATCGTCCTCAACACTAGGGACTAAAAGTTAAAGGCTGAGGCGCTGTGTTCCCCACAGGCCTGGCTGTGGATCACTTCAACGAGCGCCTGTACTGGGCCGACGCCAAGCTCTCCATCATAGGCAGCGTGCGACTCTCTGGCCGGGACCCTGTGGTGGCCGTCACTGGTCTCAAGAACAGTTGAGTGTCAGAGAAGGAGCAAGACTACTAAAAGCTGCTTGGGGATTTGCCGACACGTTCAGTTCTAACCTTTTCTCTTTATATACAGAGCTCTTTCATCCCTTCAGCATTGATGTATTTGAGGATTATATCTACGGCGTCACCTACATTACTAACGCCGTCTTCCGGGTGAGCAAGTTCGGCGAGGGTGCGGCGGAGAACCTGACCACCGGCATTAACCATGCTACTGATATCGCGCTGTACCACCGCCATAAGCAGCCTGAAGGTGAGAATCCTCTGTCTTCTGTGCTACTCGGCCTGAGGTTCCCAGAGTCCCTTGAGCACATGCTCCTGTGTTCCAGTGACGAACCCATGTGAGCGGAGGAGGTGTGAGTATCTCTGCCTGCTGAGCCCCACTGGCCCTGTTTGCGCCTGCCCCAATGGCCACACTCTGGATAATGGTGCCTGTGTGGCGTCCAGCCCCACGATAACACCCCCCTGTGAGTACCATTCCTATGCCCCCCCCATCCCGAGGAGCCTTAAGGGGCTTTCAGACCAAACGCTGCCAGAGCTACACTCACCGAGGAGTTTTTTTTTTTTTTTTGTACAGGAGTGTACATTTATTTTCTGGAGAAAGCAGGGTCACAGGGCCCCTGGAGTAGTTGAGGAGTAAAGGCCTTACTCAGGGGCCCAGAGGTGATATGGCACAGCCAACCATGGGTTTGGAACTGACAGTCTTCTGTTCGGCCCCAAGCCACTGAGCCACACGTCACCTCCTATATGTGCCCAGAATTCCAGAATGTTCTGTTACTATAATATGCATAATATGCTTATAGAAATTCATTTATTTAAGTATGAGGTTAAACTGGTTGATCCCCCATCTCCTCGTGTGTTTAGCGCCCCCTGCTGGGCCCTGCAGCTTGCAGTGCTGGAATGGCGGCAGCTGCTTCCTTAACGCCCACAAGAAGCCCAAGTGTCACTGCTTGGCCGGTTACCGTGGCGAGAGGTGCGAGGTTGACCAGTGCCAGAGCTACTGCCAGAATGGAGGGAAGTGCACCACCTCCCACGCAGGTGAAGCCCCAGGGACACGTTCTCACTCAAGGCTAAGGGCCATTTCAAACGTCGCTCTTCCAAGTGCACTTTTCAGTCGCGCATGCAGTGAGCTAACATGAATTTCGTCCCCAGAAACACATACAGTAATAGCAATTAATAACAATAATCATTTCTCTCTAGATTAGAGAGATGACTGAACGCATTTGGGGTTCCCGAATAGTTCAAACATAAAATATGTAAATGCCCAAGTGCCCCACCTATTTCTCTGGACACAAGTTGCTACCGCACTGCAATATAGTGCATTGTGTGAAAAGTTGCCCAATCAAAATTTTTAACTGCCCCCTCCCCCAACCTGAACAGTCTAGATCCGGGTCCGATGACGAGGTGAGAAGGTACCCACCTATCTAATTTTTCAGAGTGTCCAGACATTGTACCACGGTATATAGTATTTTTAAAAGCGACACAGTTCCAGCATTTTGAAATAATTTTGATGAAGTTTGCTGAGCAGGGTTGCAGCGTTTCAACCAACCAGTTGAGTTTAAAGAGTTACAATCACAGACTATCAATCAATCAATACCTTTATTGCTGTTGTTGCTGCAATACACCATGTCACTAGTCACAAGTACCAGCGAAAAGCA
>JAABNY020000037.1:1267892-1293278 GCA_015164015.2 Brevimyrus niger
CATGTGAAGCAGTGGCACAGGGATTCACACACCATGTGAGGCAAAGATACAGATGCTGAAGCACATTAAATGTCTTGTGACACTCTGATCTTACATGTGATAGCTGATCCTCCAACTCCTCCACCTTCTCCAGGGCCACGTTCTTGGTTTCCGCATCTTCCAAGAGCCCCCCTACGTCAAACACGTTATCTAGGTAGGCCTGGATCTGCACTGACAGCTTGTCACTTTCTGTGTGTTTGCACTTCTGCAAAGAAAAGATCATCCAGAGTCTTGGGATTCAGTCCGTTGGAGTTTCATGTCTTAATTACATGCCTCCCTACAAGCGACTGCAAATCACACATTGTTCATAACTGTTTATATAATTAGGGACACAATTATGCAGAATCTGTTCGACTGAAGTTTCCCCCACCATGTCAAAAATAACAGGCTTTTATCAAATTGAGGTCATTTGGTCCCCTCACATAGCTGAGATATTATGGAACAATCATATTCTCATAATTATAGCTGAATTATAACATTGACTTGTTTTAACTCTAATATGAATGTTATTGGACCAAGAATCATCTGGTCATACCTCCAAGAAGTCATCAAGGCCTAGTTTGGTGAACTCATACTGTAGGTGGACACGGAAGTTCATGTCTTCCACTGAATGAACGACAATGTTGATGAACTGCATGCAAGCAACCTAAAAATGAGAAGAAAGATAAATGCATCAAGGGCCACACCACTCAGATGCCAGTGCTAGTTCCTTAACCCCTCCCTGGTGAAACCAGGACAATCTTGACTGGATCATGCTGGGTAATTTAGCACAACATCTGTCTGGATACTGCTGAATTAACCTCTATTGCTAATTCTTCATAAATCTTTATCTCAAATTTACAGGAAATAAATCAGAGCATCCCAATCAACATCCACCACCGTGAAATGCTAACCATGAAGTCAATATTTCCATCCTCACTGCGGAAATACTCCATCAGCTTCTCAAAGCGATGCTTCTCTTTGCACACCTGAAATGGGAGGGAGGGAGGGAGGGAGGGAGGGAGAGATATCAGATTCCAAGCCACTGGCTCCAAACCTTAACTGGGAAATAACTTAATTCCACAGAATGGAAAGTTCCAGAAGAAAAATATGTATGTCTATGAGGCTTATATGCAAGAGCAGAATTTTAACTCAAAACAAATGATTTAGATATTATGGAATACCGAGGATGGTCATATTAACATGACTGAAAATATTATGTATGTATTAAATATATATGCGATATATGAAAATGATTACTTAATTGTTTGAAAGAGTTTCCAGATGTGTAATTCGATGCCGAAGCCCAATGGGCGATCAGGTTGCAACCTCACACCTTCCAGCTAAAAGATCTCAGGCCTTCATTTGGAGGAAAAAAAATCCAAATTATGGGAACTCGTGGGAATAGAGGAAATAGAGGTATAGAGGAAGGAGCAGAAATAAGGTGGGAGCGAGCATGAGATACTCTGGTTGCTGCCAGGCCACAGCACTCTCCGAGGACAAAGAAAATGGGCCTTTTCCTTTATATTAACAAAGGCAGTACGGACTGTACTCGGGGTTTCACAATTACAGTGCATTTTCACTGGCATAAAGGAACCCGGCCGTACCGACTCGCACTGCAAAGAGAGACTATTTACGGCAGGGCTCCAGCTCGATTTTCCACTGCAGGGGGAGTCAACTCGGTAAAGGTGTTGCTGAGTTTGAAGGGGTACGTGTAAAAACCGGAGAGAACCTTATTTACCGTTCACATGGTGAACATCCTGAGTCACTATGTACCAAATTGAGCTAGCACACTGGTGAAAATCGCCATGTTATGTCCGTGGCAAATTTGCATTACGAATCCATTCCGTTCAGCCATTCTCTAGTCATTTTTTAATGAGGAGATACTATTAATACTATTACTCATGAATACTATTAATAGAGAATAACGTATAGTATACGCGTTTTTTCCCTCAGAGAATCCACATATATCGATGCAGATGAATGGTGTCCATGGCTATAAGACCACCTATAAGTTCCTGATAATCTTAGACCACTTATTGGATGCTGAAATATCCTTAGGAGAGTCATACCTCTTTGAAGTTGTCGAATGCCGACAGAATGATTTCATGACCGCCTCTAACTAAACACACAGCGGCGAGCAACTCCAAAACCAGGGCCTTTGTCCTGAAAAGGAACACAAACATGCAAAGATACAAAATGACACCCAAAGAGCAAGGCTCGGTGTATAATATCTAACATTTGTTTACTCATCACAAATGAATAGGAGAATCAGTTACAGAATAGTATAAGGCAGCGTTATGGCTTAATTACGCCACACTGCTAATCTAGACAGTGTCATCAGCTGCTACAGGATAACAAAACTTCTCCTTATTATATGGAAGCAGATTATGGGGATCCACAGGATGAAGTTTAAAAAAAGAAAAATATCCAAAACCCATAAAAACCTCAATAGCAATAAAAAAAAAAACTGTAATAGAATGCTATCACTTAGACCATCAGGTGTTATTGAGGTCACCTGGTCCACACCCCAGCATTAAAAGCAGGATATTTCCGTATACAATGGAAGAGGATCCGAGGACCAACCTGAAGTTCTTATTGTTCAAGCTAAGTGCAATTTCATTCACTGCATGGGGGTGAGACATCACCATATTGAAGCCATACTGTAGAATACAAACAGAGGAAAAATGATCAGCATCTATTCCATTTATTATTAAATCACAGGTGAACAGATAAATAATCAAAATCAATTTAGGCAACTATAATAATTGTCAGTACATCTCTCTACTTCTTCTACTCCTTCTTCTGTACAATTGTCTTCTGCCAGTTTTATTCAGCGCCATACAAAAGAATTCCGACATTAAGCGCGAACCCCCGCAAAATCCCGAAAGCCGTGAATTTGGAGTTTATGATGTGCTGCGCAGCTGAAAGGGCTGCTACACGCCGATTATCCCAGCGCTGCCCCACGGCAGGGTGACGGCAGAAGTACCTGGTAGTTCATGACGGCTCGCAAGCACATGATGCACACATGCACGTCGTCTTTCTGGCTGACCAGCCTGGAGTTCTTGATGGTTTTGCGGTTACTTATCGTATTGTAGCTGTAAGAAAATGTAACAATGGTGATTGTCATTACCGATGCAATGCAAAGCTATTCGAGCCGCTCAAGTGAACCGAGAAAGAAGTAATAAATGGCAGAAGTTGAGAAAGTCCCTTCAGAAAGTCTGTGCCCCTGACCTTAATTCTACACACTCATGTGTTTTGAGACTCCCTTATTTCCAAAGGAATACTAGTTTCATAATATGATGCATGGCCGGCACAGAGCTGCATCTTAACACCAGGGGGTGCTGTTCAGGAGGCGGGTTTGAGAGCGCACAGAATTTTCTTTTAATTTGCAGAGGTGAAACTGGGACAGGAAAAGCAGGCAGCAGTGTGGTTACTAATGCAATACTGGGGGCAGACATCCATGCGAGCAGATGACATCCGCTTCCTGTCGAGCACTATGTCATCAGATATCTCATGCATGTCAGGGGAGACGTCAATGTCACCTCATGCCGACTGCGCATACCTGCATGACAAGGGTACCTCTGAGACTGAGACTGAGCTGTAATGCAATGTGAGGTGTATCTGGACGACACAAACACACACTTTCTGCAAGCACTTGTCATATTCAGGGTCGTGGGGGATCTAGAACCACAGGTGAAAGGCGGAGAACCCACAGGGAACCCCACAAGAACACAGGGAGAAACACGCAAACTCCAAATATGGAACTCTGACAGAGAGTCTAACCCTGGTCCCAGAGGTGCCAACCACTGCACCACTGTGCCTGTTGCCGCACTGTCTAGATCATCTATCATGTGAGCAGTAATGCGTCAGGTAGGACTGCGCAGAGGTAGCAAGAGGCTAAGGGTTAGTGCAGAAGCGCCTTGCAGCAGTACACACCGGAGCACCGGCTGGCGCGCGGAGCGAGACAGCGTGTTGCAGAACGGCTGGATGCCGTTCTGATGCAGATCTTCGATAGATCTGCTCCAGGACTTAGCCTTGTCCAGGGAGCCCTCGTCCCCGGCCTCAAGCCCCTCAAAATCCAACCTGGGGCAGCAGACACACGGACAGAGAATCACAGGCAGGCGTGGAGAGGCAGCTTGGATGACAGGCGACGGCGTAACGAGAGGGACCGGCTGGGGCACGGTGCCGCGGGGCAGACATCGGGAGCACATCACGGCAAGCTGCAGCATCACAGCAAATCCAAGCTGGCTGCAAGGCCTTCAGGCATAACAAAGCAGTCGCTTTCTACCAAAAAGTCCTCGACTTATTTTTTCTATGCGTTCTCATTTCATTAAAATGAACGTCTCTGTTACACTGAAACCAGAGAACTTAAATCACAAGGTTATTCTCTATTTAATTATATGCTACGTACAAGGGGCCGTATTCCATAACCAACTCGTACAACAACCAATCACCTCTTTGAATAACAAGGAATGCGCGATGATTCTGAAAGAGCACTGGGAAGATCAGTGTCAGCTGGGAGAGCACCGTGGAAACAAATACTCACATGACAGCACACTGAGCGAAAGAAAGATACTTCACCAGGATATCCAAGCCTTGATTATCATCATTGAGGAACTCTCGAACCCACCTGTGGGATGAGCAACCGAGTTAATGACCCAAGCCAGGCTACTGATTGAACAAGCGGTATTAACAACCAACTCGACCTGGCAATAGTCAATGAAGTCCAAGTCAATAAAATACTCACCTTCAGATTATAAATTAAAAGACAGAATCCCACTACTCAAGCCAGAAAAATATTGTACAATTATCGTGCAATAATTGTATTTCTTGATTGTAATAATGATCCTACTCATGCTATGATATTAACATATATACTGCAACCAATAGTAATGACCAATGTCAGGTGACCCTTATAATGCCTCATAACTCCAAGACCCTAGAATTGTTTTTGATAATGATAAAAATGTAGGTTAAATGCAGTAGAAATTTAGCACACGCTTAAGCTTATATCCAGAGTGACATACATTTTTGAGCAATCAGAGCTAGACGGGTCCGAGAACAAGCAACAAATCTCCCAAACTCATTCAGTCCTTAAGTAATCTAACTAGGAACCTTCATTACACTTCAAAAACTCCCAGAAATTCTGTGGGCTTGGTGAGTTTTTTGAAATGTAACGAAGGTTCCTAGTTATGTATCCCATGGACTGGGTGAGTTTTGGAAATTTGCTTACAGGGAGTCACCAAGCTTAGCACGTGTCCCCTCAAGGGTAAGGGTCACGGGGACACTCCGGTCCCTGAACCCCCACTCCGGTCCCTGAACCCCCCTCCCCCCGACACCAAAAGGAAATGGCATGCGACTCAACACAGAGACTGCGGAGCAGATCTGTTAAGGGGTGGGGGCTGCTGGGATGGCGAGCTTCCCAGTAAGCACCCCTCCCTTGCCTTTTCCTGTCCGACCAGATGCTTTTTTGGTTTGTAGTGGCATTCGGGGGAATAACAGATCGGAGGGTGTCAAAGGTGGGATACACACGGGACAAAAGCCTGCGTCTAAGGGAACTTATTTATATGCATATTCAAGCAAATGTATTACAGGGGACTTTATTTCTCATCAAAGAAAAATAAAGATGGGAAGCTTGAAACAATTTACAAAGTTGTCATTTACTGAAACAAACTTAATGTATTATCAGTGTAAATGGTCCAGGCATGTGAGATTATTGCATCTGTTTCTCTTATGTTAATGTGTGTTCAGGACCCACACAAAGCTTGGCCTGCCATTAGTCATTGGCTCCATTGTGGGACAAACTGCCTTCCTGGCCCAGTGGGCACACAGAAGCACATTTCCTGTCCGCTAAGAAAGCGGGGGAGGCGTCGTATTCCGGTCCCACAAGACCGAGGAGGTGCATCCCGGTGGCGGAGGAAGAAACCAGGAGCCACCAGGACTGACAGAGGTGCAAATTGAAAGTGCAGTTTGACCAACGCCGCCCCCCCCAAAGGCAAGAGCATGAATGATCGTGCGATTACCCAATGTGATTGGTCCTCAACGATATCTCCAGCTCTCGCAGAACCTTTGTGGATTCTTGAACTCGCCGGCGAAATTTCTAGACCACAGAAATTTACAATTATGCATCTCCATTTTTTTTTTTTTTCTCTTTAATGTCGTTTTCAAAAAAATAATCTGGACGAGAGTAAAAGAAATTAAACTGAAAAAAATTAACCATATGAATAAAAAAAATTGCAGTTCAATAAATTAACTGTGAAAGAAAAGCAGCAATAAGATCAGGCCTGTGAGAAGCCGGCTGTTCTGTGTGAAGCTCACCTTCCGTGTGACCCCTGGGTCCAAATAGCTCCTTAGCTTCTGGATGTAAGTGTGGGGGGGGTTCTTCACCTGGAAGCGTTCCTAAACAGACAGACCAAGCGTCAGCACGGGGAAGAACGTCGCCGCCGCCTGTGCAGCGGATGGAGCGCGCTGGGACTGTGCTAGCACACTCGAGAGTGCTGCTCGTTCACATTAATACCACTTCCTCTTCATTCTGTATGAGACATGGAGGTAGGACCAGCAGCGGGAACATATGACGGGTGAGATGCTGTGAATCACCTGATCACAGATGAGGTCCCACTTCTTCTCGTTGTCATACTGGCGTAGGAGACGTGCTTTATCGGGGGGCAGGTTCATGGAGTTCTGGGAAAAACAGGGACAGGGGTTCCGATGAGGACGAGTGTAGGTCTGCTACTGATGGGCCACCTCTATAAGCTGGTGTGAATGCACTGGGCCAGTGAAGGGGCCCTCAGTTCCATGTCCCCTTCAGCAGTCAGGGCCTTTCCAGAACTGTGCCAGTGACCCTGTTTCCCTCAAAATAAAGATATAATAGCCCGGATGCTTTTATTACCACAAAGAAGCAGATTTGTACATGGATTTTTCTCTCCAGCAGATATTTCCATCTTCATTGCCATAAGAACTTCTTAAATGGAAAAAAAAACTTAGATTCCAACAGTAGTAAGACACCTCATGGAGCGTCACATTGAAAAAAGCATAATCCTGAGATTGATTAATAGAGAGTTTACACTAACATAAGTGATTAACTCATCTTGCTCTCAAGCTAAATACAAGATTGACCCTTGTTCTCATGGGTGGGTCACGCTAACAAAGCCTGAACAGCTCATCCTCACTGCCTCACGCGGACAGTAGCAGTTTTCCCCCTTCAAACGGAACCGGGCTTTTCCAGCGGCGGCTTTCATCAAAAGGAAATCGGTGGTGATTTTTGGCACGAGACACACAGATGAAGCTAAGGAAACAGAGTGCCCTTTGAGCTCCAGGACAGAGAAAAACCACTGCACTCGACGTCTAAAGCCCGTAAAGTGAACAAGAAACATGCATTCCAGATGTTCAGAATTACAGAATAAATGTGATTATAAGAGCTACAAAGTAACTATGAAATCTGCCGGTCTCTCCATCTCACCCTGGTGGACCAGGTCTAGCACTGGATGTCCATCTATCATAAAGACCGTAAGCCTAGGGGTTGGCCAACTAGAAAAGGTGTCAAATATGCCCTAAATCTCTCACTCCTCGTAGCACTATGCCCACACAATGTGAGATGTTACCATCAACATTGCGTGTTATACACATGCAGTTGTCACATCGCAAGGAATGCGATATTTGGGTTGAGGTTAGGCTTTGGCAGTATTTTTCAGACCATCATACTGTATGGACAATACTCTATGGTATATGGTATTTTGACTGTTTTTTTCCAAAAGAAATACCATTCTGATATTTTGAAATCTAGGCAATTTGGGTCATAAATAAGTTTTGCTAAAGTATTTTTACTCATAGGGTACAGAACTTTGAAAATCTTGCAGTTGTAATGATTGCAAAATATTGATTTAATGTTCATTTTCAAGAATACCTACTATAAAATCATCATGCAGTTTAGCACACCTGTCTGTGCATGAGTTCTGTATGCACTTTCCCAGTCAATCATAATCATTTTTAACCTTACTGTTTAAATCACTCGTTTGTATGAAAAATTTATAAAAATGAGTGGGGAGGAGAAAATTAAACAAAGGACATTCAGCATCTGCAGCATTGAATGATTTTGGATTCCTTTAAGACAATATTGAACAAAAGCCAGTTATTTGCTGACAACTCACAGTAACACCATTGACTTATTTGACAGACAGTATTGGTAGATAAGTTCAATTTGGCAATAATTTCAGTAATTTTTCCCCAACTCCTTTTTTTTTATTATTTTGATATTTATTGCTATAATTTCTCATTGCCATCCATCCATCCATCTTCTGCCGCTCATCTGTCATCTGCGGTTGGGCCGGGACTTGGGTCTGCCCCAGGATCTCCTCCTGGTTGGACATGCCCCGAAACACCTTCCCAGGGAGACATCCAGGAGTCATCCTAGACAGATGCCCAAACCACCTCAAGTGGCTCCTTTCGATGCAGGAGGAGCAGCGGCTCTACTTTGACCCCCTCCTGAATGTCCGAGCCCCCCACCCTGTCTCTAAGCCCTGACACCCTGCGGAGGAAACATTTAAATTCACATTGCCATATTTCTGCAACATCTTGCAGCCTTACATGACACTGAAACTGCCTGCCTGGTGCCTAGAACACATCGGTTTGCTAAAGCTGCATAGTCTGGCCTTAGCCTGACCCCACATCTCACAATAAAACACATACAAAATAAAACACAGCTCAGGGATCGGGATACGGAGCACATTTACACTGTAAACACACAAATGCAGCACAGAAAAACATGAGAGATTTTAGCACAAATTATCATGTACTGGCTGCTGTTTGGTAGAATGTCATAGCTTCTAAAGCCATATCCTTGCACTTCAGGTCTTCAGGGCTAGTGTGAGGTTACAAACCCTTGGCGGTCATCACCAATCTGAGCATCCGTTACAAATCCATCTCCGCTGATAAACGAGAGAAGGTGAACAGTGACTTTCTCCTGTTCCAGGACACTGTGGCCTAAAGCCTAAAATTAGACTCAAGACTCAAGAGTTCTTTGTTGTCAACACTTCCATGTAAAACACACAGTGCATTGAAATACTGTTTCCTTTGGGCTCTCGTGGTGCTACATAAATACAAATACAATAAATAAACAATAACATCCACAACACAATTTAATAAATAGAACAGCGATATAAATAAATGTACAATTTGATTAGATTGTGAGTTCTGTCTACAGCTCCATCAAAGTCTCATATATATATCTATATGTACAGAATTAACGTACATTGATGCAACAGATACACATGGAATTAATTTAAACACCCAGAGAGAAACTATGAGAGACCAGCAGACAGACAGTTCCCAACCCCCAGTCTGAGGACCAGTACTGGTCCACGGCCAGTATTCCGCCAGAATGGTGATCGCTTGGGGATTTGCAGAAGGGTTGGTTTATTTCCAAATATAAACTATATTTAATTTTATTTTATGACCCCTCACCCTTGCGTGTTCACATCTGAAGCAACGGAAGTGATTAAACTTATAAAGCTGCCAACATAATGACGTAAAACTGATCCACAATCATGAAAATTTGAGAACCCTTACGTTAGGGTTAGGGATCTAGGCTGATGTCCAGGAGGTCATAGGTTTGAATTCTGTGGCCAGCAGAGTAATCATATCACTGCTGGGCCTAAACCACAGTTCTCCGTGGATACTGGCTCACCCTGCTCTCTGCTCCTGACTTGTACATGCCTTTGGACCAAAGGGTCTGCTAAATAAAACATAAGAAATGATGGGCCGCTCCAGTCATGTAGAGCTTTGTCTGTGACTCTCACAGCATGAGGTCAGGGTCCTCTTCTGGCATTTAACTGCCATAACGGCTATTAGGTTATGAAACAGGAATCTGGTTCGGTTATGATCTCACACACATCCGGTAGCCACCGGGAACCCTAACCCCACATACTTGCTACTGTAATGTTCTTTCGACAGTTGCAGTTGGCCCTACAAACATCATCTCCACTCTGTAAACACCACGCTCACTAGTGCCTCCCCTGCTTTTAGATGTCCAACTTTCAAACCCAGTTATCTGTAATAACTTCTATGACTCGGCTTAACATATTTTCTAAGTTTATTCCAGGTATGTGACGGCTTAAAGCTGTTTATCCAGCAACAGATTTCTGCTCTTTCAAAATGCATTGATCTCTAACAGACCTTCCACTGGCTTATAGCAGCATACTTCTAGAAAGGGTCCCTACGTGCTTTAATATTATGGAGCGCAGATTAGGCCAACCACAAAACTCCAAAGTCTCCTTTGTTTTCCAAAAGAGAAACATGACATATTTCACAGTAGCTGCAGCCCACATGATATTCACACTGGGGCTGGACACACTGAGCTCTGTCTCCATGTTAACGCCCCACAGCCCACGTCATATTGACATAGGAGTTGGACACATGAGCCCCCTCTCCATGTCAACGTCCCACACAATATATTCACACAGTAACTGTACATGCTGAACCCGATCTCCATGGTAACGTCCCACACATCATATTGACACAGGAGCTGTACACATTGAACCCTGTCTCCATGGTAACGTCCCACACATCATATTGATACAGGAGCTGTACACACTGAACCCTGTCTCCATGGTAACATCCCACACATCATATTGATACAGGAGCTGCACACACTGAACCCTGTCTCCATGGTAACGTCCCACACGTCATATTCACACAGGAACTGGACACACTAAGACCTGTCTCCATGGGTAACCGTCTGCCCCAATCTGCGAAATGAATATCTTTGAGTCTGTTTCCTGATTCAGGTGTGGCTCGTATTGACAACTTAACAGGTCTGGGCAGTCTATTCCCCAGGACTCAGTGTGACTCAAAGGCTATGAGATATAATAACGTGTCCTCTGATGGACTAGTTTGCATTCAGTATACTTTGTGCATTGAGAGCCCTTCATGTTATTGTGTTATGATAGACCACGAATACCCTGTTCAGGTACTTAGCCTGCAGTATACTGTATTGTCCAGCCGTTTGTCCACGGATCCATGTTACCATCATTATCACATACGAATTTTTGGGTAATTCTCTCCACTAAAGACATTCAAATGATGCCATCAGATGTAAATAATAAATCACGTTTGGATGAGAGAAATTGAAGCACAAATGAAAATGCCTCAGACTACAATTCAATCCATGCTTTCATATTTTGTTCTCGTTTGTTCCACCTCCAAACCCAAAGCACAGGGTGCAGTTAGAACAGGGCGGCGTCGTCATGGGACCCGAGTCCTCTCCTAGTCCTTCAAAAGGACACACCACACTAACAGGGTCAAACGGTCACACCGAGTCCTTTCCAACCACTTCAGGTGTGTTGTGAGATTGCCGGTATGGGCAACGGTACGGCAGTGGGATTGTGTCTGTGTGTCACTAGGGAGGCCCGTACAGGTGACGGGAACAGAAAGCGTCAGAGCATATTGTGAGAATGTTCTGGGTTTCTTATTTGGCAAGGACACCTGAGCCAAAGGCCTTTTAACAAGGTAACCTGAACTGTGCGATTGTGACAAAGGAGATCAGCCGGGGGAAGGACAGTGGGCAGAGAGGGAAACAAAGAGCAGAAAAAGCTGCCCCTTTTCACTGAGCATAAACCGGCAGGCCCCGTTTACCACGCCGAGGGGAAAACGTGATGTGAAACGCAGCTTTGGCCTTTCCCATGCGACGCGTTATGAGAACGTTGAGTGACCGAGAAGGAACCGAATGTGTGAATTTCACTTTCACTAATGTCCTCTGAAGATGGGGAACGGCTAGAAAATGTACGAGAAGCATGTGGTGACCCTGAGCCGCAGTATGGGAAAAGGCCCGATTTATTGGGTCAGTTCACCGAGTCATCACTGGACGTTCACTGGAGCCTCTTTGCTTTCCATGAATTCAGCAGTGACAGAGAAAACGAAAGCGAGCCACTGTGGCATCCCAGTGCTTGCGAGAGCGCAGGTTTGCTGCCTGCGGTTCAGACTGCATCGCTCTACCCTGCCCCCCCCCCCACTCCATACCTTGACACTGCCAATCTTCACATTTCCGCTCACATGTGTCGTTTCAGACCACAACCCCTAAAAAGAATATAATAATAAATAAAACAGCCAGACATTCCTCCCGCTGCCCCACGGCACTGTGACTGGAGACCTACGCATTTCGCAAACGGGGGATTTCTCGAAAATCAACCAGTCATAAGAGCGACCGTCTCATCCTCCTAAGGCCATCATGCTGCAAAGCTGCCGCCGACTTAACGAATAAGACGCCAAATCACATCACAAATCGTTAACAACGAGAACCATTCATATCCTTATACAGTAAAAGTTAAAAAAAGATGGGTAAAACGGAAATTCATGGTAAATTACTTTTAACTCCACACACAAACACCGAGTAGAGTCTCCATGGGCTTTTCCTGCAACAGGGAACTGAGGTCTGAAATGCAGAGAGGCCCAGGAGTGACCCCAGAGTCAGGCAGCGTGAACAAGTTCCGCCTAGCCATGCGGCACGTACCATTATTCTGGGGGAAATTCCTAGGGGGAACCCCCCCCCCGCCCCTGAGCAGTCCCAATTGGGTTTACCCAAAATATAAAGCATAAACCAACACAGGGAAGAGACAGCGAAAGCGCGAGGTACTGCGAATGAACAGCACATGCCACTAAAATGAAACTGCAGAAAATATAATAATTGTCATACTGTAAACTGGTGACATTTTGCTGTAGTCAGTCCCCAGGCTATGAGTGAGATCTGTTTTTCAAGTCTGTACTTAAGATGAATTTGCAGGTAAATCTTAAAAACAATAAAAGAACATCCTCACAATATTTTCATGAGTATCATATAGTAGTGCGTGTATCTGTTATTACATAACATTGTATTTAACCTACATTTTTACATAATAAGCTTTATGCAGTCGCTTTGCAAGTACAGGTTTTCCATATGTTGGGTGTTCCTAACCTAGGAACCGTCTGTGCTTTTCCATCACATCAGGCATCCTACTTTTGGTAATTCAAGTACCAAAAAGTATGGCACTCCAAAGCGTTGGTTTTCCACTGGCGAAGAAAGGGCTCCCAGCGCTGAATGCCATCACAATGTGAGGAGGGGTATTTTGTGCTGGATTTGAACAATACCTGTAATATATTACAAAGCCAGACGATGTGCGATATTAATACCAACACTGTATGTAATGCTCAAGCCATTCTCACACTGCTGGACATTTACATTAAGATCAGTAACTCATCTTCAGTTCTGCATGGACATTATGGCGCAGGGAGTTTAAACTTCACGAAAACCTTCTTCATTCAGTCACAGGGAAGAAAAAGAAAGGGAACGTTTTCCAGTTTAAACGGTTATTCCTTTTCAGGATTATCTAGCAGGCCTGTATGTTTAAGAATCAGTTTCGTGCATTTTCGACCAAGCAAGACGACCGTGATCATTTTTTTTTTTTTGCTGTTGTGTAGATGAGTTTGTGAGAAATTTATGTTGAATTCCTTTTTCGCGTTATAAATACAGCAATATTTATTACAACAAATTCACACTGTGATATTTGAACTATTTCCAAATACTGGTCTGTCCTACAGACTATATTACATTAAATACTTTATTTCTTGACACGTCGTCCCGATGTTGTTGTATATTCTCTTCCCGACAGATTGCAATTCAAGCTTGTATCTCTTCATTTGTCCATGCATTTATTATTACTTTTATTATGTTTTTTTTTACTTCATCATCATTTTCTGATTTCAAAATCGTTTTCAAGGCGGCATTTGTATCGTGTTTCAGAGGCAGGCTATTAGCATAACCAGTCCCCAAAGAAAGCATTTCAAGCCCCAGCCCAAAGTCCTGAAGTACCAAAAAAGTACCCCATGTAGTGTGGCCTTTTAGATGACGGAACTTTAGGCACTGGTGTTCAACCGGAAGTCAGTGGCAAAAGGAAAGTACCGAAAGTACCGTACCAAAAGTATGCTACCTGATACTACTCAGTAACCACTCAATGTGACTGCTAAGGCATCTTACTGGTTAAGCTATGCCAATCAAACTACAGCACAGCCAGTTAGGTTGGCAGCCCTCTGATCGGCGGAGACAGTGGGAGCTGCGTTTCAGTCTGCAGTGCGATGCAGTGCGATGCACTGTAAGCATGCGAGCGTTTTGTCTTTTTCGGTGCCGCATTATGCCACACAGCTGCTTCCACGCCACTTCAAGCTTGTAAATAGAAATGCCACTTTGAGACCATGTTTGTGCGCGAGGCTGCAGTGAATCACTCAGGCTACAGGGAGCCGGTGTGAGAGTCTGTCCCACTGGAGGCTGGGGGACGGAGGCCCCCTTAAAAATAACATGGCAGGACAGAGTCGCCATTGTCTCTGGCAGGAAACGGCAGCAATAACCTGAGTCTGCCGCTCCCACACACACACACACACACACACACACACACACACACGCGTGAATGCACAAGTCACACAAATCTAACCCGAACACACAGGAGCATGCACGTATCATCCTCATCTAAACACAAGCACACACACACACAGACACACCAAACATATTTAACCCTAACCCAGAAATGAATACAGTTGGCCCTCCATATCCATTTGTATGTATGGGGGAATCAACCAAGTACAGATTGAAAATGTTCAGGGGGGGAAAAAAAATCCAGAAAGTTCCAAAGAGCAAAACACTTGTAGCACCACACTGAATCTACAGAAACAAAGCGATATGCAGGCGTGCCCAAGATCATCCCCTCTCTCCCCAACACTCGCTGCTCGAGCATTGTTTGTCCCGCGTCTCATTCATTTGTCGTCGCGTGGTTCCCAGAAAACAGGGTGCACACAACACGACTCTTTACATAGCATTTACATCATACTAGGTATTATGTGCAATCTAGAGGCGATTCAGGGTACACGGGAGGACGAGCATAGGTTATATGCAAATACTGTGCCGTATTACATAAGGGATTTGAGCATCCACAGATTTTCGTAGCTGTATGTGTGGCGATAATAGAGATCTGACTATCAGCACTCTGCTGTGTCTGTCCCAAAAGCAACTTGAGCCAACATGCAGGTTTCCGAAGAAAGTAGGTGCTCAAGCTGCAGGTGTATTGGTCACATCAGCCGCTGTGGTTCCGTGCGATTTAAATGCCATAGAACCCTTATGGAAGGTTCTGGAGCACAGCGTTTGATGCGGATTTCCACCTCCTTCATGCCTCAATGAGTTGGAGGTTTTTCCTTCTAATGAGTGAGGCGATTCTCCGCCATACCGTTACAATTTCAAGGTTTGAAAGAATTATGAAGGTAAAAATATATTTATTTCAGCAGGTAATATCTAATGTTCAGAAGAGAGAGGAGCTGGAAACCTGGTAGTTGAAACATAACATCTGAACATGCCTGACTAAGCAACGGCCGCATGCACCAGGACTCTGGTGAACGCTGCTAAAGTCATTTGTGTTCTGATGAACAATTTAGAGGAAATTTTCCCCTGAAACCCCCCACCACCCATGTCTCTGCCAAGACCTGACCACAGGAATTCAGAGTGGAGGAGCTGCATGGGCTACTTTGAAAAATGATCCAAGCAGAACCCAGAACCCTCTTTCTCAAGGGCGACCGAAGGCAGGCATCAGCGCCCAGCCACCCCGTTTGACCTTGGCTGAGCCAACACCGACACACTTAAAGGAACCGAGGTCTCACTAATATTCTGCCATCTCTGACTGCGATGGGCAAGTGCTGTCCATACCAGTCTCTTCCTAAAGGAGGAAAACAGTACCGGTATATGTTTGCAACCACAGCAAAGAGATCCCAGGATATTCCTGTTAAAAAAAAGCTAGACAAGAGAGATAACAAAAGATGTCTTTACTACGTCCCAAATCGGACCCGGACCCAGACCCTTAGTAGCCCAATTTAAACCCACTGGACCTCACTCCTACCAGCATCTCCAACTCACACGCACTCCATCAAAGCCATTTTCCCGCGGATATGACCACGCTGGAAAACGAGCGGCAGTGTGACATTATGGGCTGCATTCAGGCGGCTGCAGTGAGACAGAACCGGGAGAAACAGGCATCCTCACAGACGGCAGCCAAGAGCTGGGACACACAGCGGCAGGAGAGCAGGAAAGGACTCCAGAGGCGACCACACATCTGTAACAGGACAGGGACTGACACGCGTGCCTCCGTGCAGATGGCGGCCACGGAGCACACGCATGATGCACGTGTCCTTTGCGGATGGGAGCGGAGGAGCAGGACGGCGATGTGCGGCGCATCTGGAGGAGCCTCCGGAACTTCAGCGTGTCGCTTCTCATGTTTCCACTAAAGAGGTTCAATGAAGGAGCGCAGTTAAGACTGCAAACTCAGGGCTCAGGCGTGATCACATGACTGAATGTACTGAAACGGGCACTTTTATCTTCCTCAGTGTCATTATTACTCATCTGAGGGCGCAGAGTGCCGCAGCGGTTAGCGCTGGGCCAGGGTTCGAGCCTCCGCCGGAGGCTCCCGAGTGTGCAGTTTGCATGTTGCCGTAGTGGGATATTCTCCAGGTACTCTGGTCCCCCGCCCCCACAGTCCAAAAGCATGCTGGGGTTAATTGGTGTTACCATATTGCCTATTGCTGATGTGTTATACAATGGGTCGGTGGCCCGTCCTTGCACCCATAGGCCTAAGACCCCCCATGACTACAAACAGAACAAACAGTTACAGAAAATAAATAGATGGATGGATTTCTCTTGTGCTTCATGGTAGTACCATTGTGTCTTTACCGAAAGCAAGAACTAAATTTAAGCAGTTCAATTGAAATTAAGAACATTTTTTTATAATATACAAGGCAGTAGGCAAATCAATCTGACTCATTAAAAGCCTGATGGACCCTAATTGTTTGCTCAGTTCTGAAAGTAGAGCAACAGAACACGTTTAGGCTTCAGCTTCCTGCTGCAAACCTAAAAAGTGAATCTTGGCCGTTTTCTTGCTTGCTGAGAGGCAGCTTACACTGGATCAATAGCCACAAAGGAGCAGACATTTCCCTGAAAAACTCCCCAAAGTCTAGGAGATCCACAGTAATCAAGGAATTTCTGAAGTAGAAGGTAAATAGTACCCATCACAGACATGTTTTTCAACCATATAAACAAAATACAACAAATCCACCTTTTGTTTCACAATGCTGCAGGAAGCTATTTGCAACCATTTCATAACAAATAAAATATTCTGTTTCAGAGCTTAACTTAAACCTGTAATTTTCTCATCAAGAACAAAGATTGCATTTGGGCAATGGCTGCACAGGCCATTTAAAGAATAATCTTATATTTAGTTAGTTATTGAATTAGTTCGAGTCTCTCAAAGACGCTGTGACAGACCATGATGAGAGAGGGGCAAGGAAGTTTTTGTCTAATTATGTCAAGTGGGAAAGGAGTATCAATGACTAGGGAATGAATATTGTATACCATTAATAACAAAAAGTACAACAAACAAGCTAATAAATATAGAAATGCACAAAAATCTCAGGTTTACCTAGAAAGTCGTTTACAGAAATCACAGTACTGCATTTTAACGAAGACAAATTTGTCAGGAGCATTAAGTTGTACATAATAGCTTAGAAAATGCAGCTATGAGTCATATTTCTTGTTACAGGGAAAAGTAAAAAAAATACCATCAGTGTTTTCATTTTTCTAGATCAGGAAACGGTTAAAAAAATGATAGATGCAGACTCGGTACTGGAGAGAGCAATGCTACCCTGAAGCAGAATACCATAACAGGTACCTGCCGCATATCATCGTGCAGTTTTCCGCTGCATTTTCACACAAGTGTTCAATCAGTAAAGAAGAAGCAATGCCACTAGTACCACGCCTTTCCTTAGATCACTTCTGACAACATTCCGTAAATTGCCAGCGACACAAAGGTAAATTGACTGTCTGCTGTCACTTAAGATCAGTATTTAGGTACTTTCATTACTTTTGGTCTGCGTGGAACCAGCACAGGACAAAGTGTTTTGATTATTCGTAGTAGATAACATTTGTGTACAGTCCCGGCATTATCAAATGCCAACAGTTCAGATCGTATCAGACGGAGTAACGTGTTACAACAAATTTCCCATGAGATATATGTGTTGATTTTAGAAGGGCACGTGGTACTTTAATCTTGACTAGTGGTAACAGTGTAATTACTAAATGAAAATATCACCAACCATAAAATGTTACGGTTTAAGCTGCACTACGTCGTTAATCTAGCCAGGCAGAGAGCGGAGGAGTTAATGAATTCAGAAAAGTTGGCGACTTTCCTGTGTTTACAAACAAGCCGTAAAAGTCGATCTCCGCGTCTGAAGACGGACGTAGTTTCAAATGCGCTACTGCGTGAAAAACCTTCACCCGACGGGATTTACGGCGTAAAAAAACACATTTAGCCTAAACCGGCGCTCATTTTCGGAAACAAAAGAAGCAGAGGGAGGGGGCGGTGGGCAGTTTATCAGCCGCTCATTACAGCGGAAAGAACGAAGGAAAGGGGAAAAAAAACACTTTTCATCACAAAAAATGGAATAGCAGTATTGTGTTACTGCCGATATACTATCCATGGCTTGTGCCACTCAAGTTAATATCATTTTAATTACTTCAAGTAAGTTAATTTCACTTAGTAGCTATGCAGCCTACTTGATTTTGTACGTGTCTGATAGACCGTCTGCTTATATTTACAATATAAAACTTACATTTTCAGAAATGGCTGCAACAGAAAATAATGTGAAAAAGTAAAACTAATACCCTTGAATTACTCTTTGTCATCGCATGAAAATGTGGGTCTTTAAAAACTAAACTTGAAGTTTAAAGATCAAAGATTAAAAAAAATGTAATCTATGTACACGTTTAATAATTGCAACCAGGCAAAAAAAAAACATTGTGTTCTCAGAACCAAAAATCAGTAAAACGGCCAAGCAAGGTTTATTGAGCCTACAGAGCACTTCCTACCTAACAAAGTCGAGATTCAGGATGATATCCTGCATTACTTACCAAAACTAAAGCGAACTTCTCCTCGAGCTCCGTAGGGTCCGGCATGGGAACTTTTAACGGCATTATATGAGGTTTAATTTCTGAGTGACCGTCCACACTCTCGATATTCCCCATTTTCACGAAAATGTATATCCTTTGTGGGGAAAAAATACAGTTTTCTCTCTGACTCAGTGTCCCCGTGTGATTTAAAATTCCCCCAACAAATACACTACTGCGTAATTCCGATCCGAGGTGATTTCCTCTCCATCCATGTGTTCATCTCTAAGTTAGAAAAAGTATCTGCATCGGCCCCATATTGTTTTAGAGATAAAGTATGTTATCCTCACAAAAATCGAGTAATGCCTTAATCACATTAAACTCTAAACAGAAAAATCAGAACTTTACCGCCCAAGTAAAAAAGTACATTATATTTTTCCCTGGTTGTTTTCCCTAGTATTGCAATCTGTAGAAGCTGATCCTTGGTGGGATGAAATCATTTTGTCCGACCGCACACCCACTCCAGCGATGGACTTTCTTGGCTCTTCTGCGTTTCCATTCATTATTGTTATACGACCGTCATTATGTGAACTGGGCGCCTTTGTTCCGCCCTCTATTTAGTAGAAAGGCATCTTATTGCAGAAGCTGCATGTCCATCAATCCCTTTGCCGAACCCTCAAGGCAATCCTGCCATCTGCTGGTCAAAGTGTCTCACCGTTCCCCTCACCGTTATTTGTGATTACTGTATCATAATCGTTGCGTTATAACAACAGTAACATTTTCAAATAACTACCTTAATTACTAATTCATCATTCTTCTATTCCTGAACCTCCCATCCAGTATACGGTTATACCACTATACTAAGGGCAATCGAGAGACACCAAGAAATGGAAACTCGAGTAGTCAGAGTAGCTGCATGGAGTGAACATGCAAACTCCACACTAACAGAACAGCAAGTGGGATTCAAACTCACAACTCTAGAGGTGTGAGGCTATGGTGCTAAGCACGGTTCCTGAACCTATAAATTTGCCTCAGTCTTGTTGCCCCTGATCCTACAAATTTGCCACAGTCTTGTTGCCCCTGAACCTACGAATTTGCCTCAATCTTGTTGCCCCTGAACCCACAAATTTGCCACAATCTTGTTGCCCCTGTACCTATGAGGGGCACATATCAAATCAGTTAATTGTTTAAGAAAGTACTTTCAAACCATTTGGTAATTTTTTTGATACAAAACGTGATCCATAAACTCTGGCCCTCATCTCCTCTCAACAAAAACACACAATAAGGCATTTATAAAGGGCAACACAGCATTTATTTTAAGTTGTCTGTAAAAATGTCCTCGTAAGCTGAACACATATAGATTCCTCCAGGTCTGACATCCTCTCCATACAGATTCATATTCAGCAAGCAACATTTTTCCAAGCTCCAGGCAGGCTGCCTAGTCTGTTGGATAGTTTCACTCAGACAAACTGACCACTGGGGGCAGTACAGCTGCCCCTGGGCCTGGGAATTAGGACCACAGTGCATTCTTGGCAATCACAGACTTCACAGTGATTCGAAGTGACATACATACTGTGTCATAACAATGTTATATGCTTTTGCAGACATCCTCAGAATTGCATTTCTGCATTCATCAGAACACGGGAGACAACACACCGCAACACTTTAAAACGCTTTAAAATAAAGTTCCTTAAAACATTCATGGTGGAACACTTCACAAATTCTCTCTTATGCAAATATATCTAAGATTTTCTTTATAAAAATACTGATGAGCCATATAACAAGTAAGAAAAAAATGCGGGAAGGTATAACTCTGGTATCGATACACATCCACTTACAGACCCAAAGAGTCACATGAGCGCCAGCTCCTTCCTACACAGCATTGGATGCTAAAGCAGATTTAATGACAGAGGTAAAGAAGGCCAAGGCAGACAGAAACAGGAAACCATCATCATGCTTATGTTTCAGACACATTTTTTTGAAGAGTATCAATTTCCAATGTACAGGGGGACCCCGCAGTCCGGAAAAAGGATAGGAAAATTATAGAAATAAACAGGTTAGAAGTTTCAAACTGCGCACCAAGCAAGTAGAGGCTGTAACACTATGACATCTGCCAGCCCATCTCTCTCTGTCCCCATGCGCCGCCGCATGCTCTCTGTCCCCATGCGCGCGCCGCATGCTCTCTGTCCCCATGCGCGCGCCGCATGCTCTCTAGCATTCCTAATGACTGCATTCATTTCCGCATTGTTGCAGTGTATGGGTTATAAAAAAGTATGAGGTACAAAGTACTGTATTACTACGGTATGTAATGTTGGTATTGTCTTACTGAGCATAATTTATCAATTAAACTTTATCATATGTATGTACATGAAAATCATGTTATACAAGGGTTACGCGAATGTTTCACTTATGTTTTATGACCTGCAGACAGGGGGGGGGGGGTCTGTCCTGTTTTATACCGAAGAGACAGGCTTGCAAAACACTGCATAAAAATGGCACCAGAGAAACAATCTGTTTTGGGTAACAGCATGAAGGTCACAATATCACTTTCAAATAGATAAAATATATATATTCAATGTGAAGGCCAGATAATCAAGGATGATGAAGTTCTCATTGTCATAGTTTGAAATTAAACATATTGTAATAAGCTTTAAGTTATTAAAATATTCTTATTTCATAAAGCATTTTCAGAAGAGCTGAGTCATGTAGATCAGCATTTACATATCTATATACCACATTATATATAAAGACTACCGACGTAGGATTTTTTAAAAATATCTTTTGTGGTCCAACAATATAGAGTAAGTAACCTAAAACAACAAAATGATATTTTAAATCAGGCAAAAGAACTGAATAGAAAAAGATTAAAAGCTTCATTAGCATCAAAACATAACTGGAACATATAAGTGCCGTTAGTTTGGCACCTCCGTCAGATTGTACCTGGAGGGGAAGAACAGGAAAATTTTATGTTACAGCCTAAAATAATGACTAAGTATGAATATCAATGTATGAAAGCAGCTTTAAAAACTGAAAATGTTACGCCATATGAGGGTGAATGGTCGCTGGCAGACACTGGCCTCATAGTCTGAATAATTAAAACACACACACACACACACACAAAGTCACGTGAACAGACTTGATTTTTCTTACCATTGTGTGACTCCGGACTTGAGGTCAATCTGTGCCAAATCTATCTGAACCTGAGAGAAAACAGACGAGAAGCTTCAAACTCAGCCGAGAAGATGGGCAGGGGAAGAAGCAGTAAGGTCAACTCAAAGGGTGACTGACCCTGCCCATGACCTCTCTCTCACGACTCATGAAGGTCATGCTGTTCTTCACCTCCAGCTCCAGCCTCCTGCTCCTGGCCTCTTCCAGCGAGAGCTCAAAATCAAACCTGCGGTTGGCGAGCCGACGACAGAGGAAGTGGTTCATGAGGAAACCGAATAGATTCTGGGGCAGAGTAAGCGGTGAAGGAGGAAAACCCCAGAACGCTCGCGGACGAAAAAAACTCTCTAACTCGGGACCCTAGCTGGACCCCGGCCGACTCGACGGACCTCTCATTGAACTCAGGATTGGCGTCTCGTTTCTTGACGCCGGTCTTCCGCTTCGTCGTCTTGCTCTTGTCGGGCAGCAGGATGAACGACACGCAGGAGTCCGGAGCCTCTTTGCTGCCGGATGGAAGGTGCCTGTGTGTGAGCCATGGAGAGAGAGAGAGAGAGAGAAGCGGCTCGATGTGGCCTTTCGGAAGAGTGACGGTCGGCTCTCCATGAAAGGTGCCGCTCGGTCCGGCAGACGCACCTGCAGGCCTGCACAACCACCAGCAGCCTCTTCTCCTCCACAGAGTAGCGGAGAGTCAGCTTCACCTGACTGCCTTCTAGCCCAGCAGCTCTGGACAGACACGGGGTCACAGTGAGGCATCGGCACGTGTCCATCGGCCCGCCGCTAAGCCTCCCATCGCAGACGACCTCCCGCTCACCTCTGGCCAGGCGTCACCCGCTGTCTCAACTCCGGAATGGTAGCCGCAGCTACTTCCTTGCTAGAAATAACAGGCTTTCCATCACCCTGTGGAGAACCATCTTCGGCCGGGATCCAGCTGCACTCCACTGCTGTGGAACCCAAGATCTGTTCAGCAGTAAAAAAAAAAAAAAAGTACAACCTTGATAAGCTCCAGCATAATCATCCGTCCATTTATACTAACTAGGGTCACACACAGGGTCCACTTTTACATGCACTATTACTCTTCACGGGTAATTCTGAGATTAGGCGTTTGGGCTGTGATTATCTTTAGGTTCAGGATCCGAACACCAGCCGGGCCGGTGTGGGTCCCACCAGACCGTCATGGCACCCCTCCACGGAAGCTGACCGAACCACGATGCCGTTGAAGAGCTTCAGGGTTGCGACTTGAAAACACACAGTGGCTTGAAGACACACCGAACCCTGACCTCTCTCAGTCCCGCAGGAGGAATAAAAAGTCAAATGACAGCCTTCGAGCTGGTAAGCTGGTACCTTATGTCTCTCAGCTCTCCTGCACCAGCATCATGTATCAGGATTATGAAACATAATCCTTCCCAGAAGAGCCAGGTTTACACAATGAAACGCTACTGCTCAGAACTTTAACGTTATCCTTTCCCTGTTCCTAAAATTCTAACATGTGAATAACTGGCAGATTTCTCGGTTCCTTTTATTACCATGTCAAAACACTATTGATGATTATTTAATTAGCACTCTTATCCAAAGCATTGTACAAGTCGGTATCAGAGAGCAAGGTCAGACAATTAACTGGAGCAGTTAGAGTTAAGGGTCCTGATTGAGGGGCCGATGGAGGCCTCAATGTGGCAACCATAGGATCTGAACCATGAACTCATCCATAGCACTAAATCAGGGGCGTCAAACTCCAGTCCTGGGGGCCCAGAGCTCAGTGTAGTTTTACCTCTTTCCCTGTTCCCACCACAAATGATTCAACTCAAACCGTGTGGCAATTAGCACAAGGTGTTGGATCGTGTTAAACGAGGGCCGACCAAAAGCTGCGTATGTCTGAGACCCCTGCGCTAAATCACCACCACGTCGACGCGGGAACGATACCTTGAGTGTGGCCCTCAGCAGAACCTGGCTCGCGGGAAGGGCCCCATCTAAGGGCAGCCAGCGGTCGAGCTCCAGGCCCGGCTCGGAGAGTAGCTCCCTCAAAGGCAGAACGAGAGAACCCAGAGCCAGACCCCAGGCATGCGAGAGCTAGAGTAACACAAGCGTTACAAAGGAAAACGCCACAGTTACAACTCCGTCTCCGTTTAATATGGGAGTCAGTTGTAAAGTATGACATGTATGACAAATCTGTCACCTTTATTATGAGAGTATCCTCTCTGGGGTCATGAACCAGGAAGTGGAAGGCTTCATCCCACCGAGGAGAAACGGTACGATCACAGACCTGAGAACGACGAACAGGTAAACAGTACAATCACTCCGAAATCACACCGTTCACACTTGAAAACCCGTAATCACTGACTCGCAGTTTCATAGCTATAACGAGGATCCAGTGTTTTAGCAGCACGGGCGCGGCGGGCTCATTTCACCTTGGTCCTGTAGGAGGCGCCCCTGAGACAGAGCTCCGCTCCCGCCTTCGGCTCCTTCCCGCTCTTCTTCAGCTGGTAGCAAACAGATCCGTCGCTTAGATCCATCACGGAACTGAGCTGGAGAGTCGCCTCCATGACCACATTTTACCACGAACGCCCAATGCAGGCCGTACCACACGTACCAAACTGGTAATACCATGTCAAAATGGACCGCATGAGGAATCGGTCACTTTCAGTACTGCATGAATGAATGGCCTCCATTCTTCCGTATATCATAACGGCAAAGCCGCAGGAATATCTTGTACCTGAGCAGATTCCCCTCAGACTATCCTCTTATTCCACTGCAGCATTAATGATGCTCAGACAGGTAACACACAGGTGTACATGCGCATACTTACAGGTAAGCTGTGCGCAGCCTCCAGATAGATGAACAGCAAGGCAGCAGATGGTACCGCTCTGTTCTGATAGGAGTGCTGGGTCTGGTAACTCAGAACCTGAGTACAAGGAAGGTTCACGTTTTCACACAAGCACGCCGACAGCACGGAAAAGAAGAGTGTGAGATGGACCTCTCTGATATGCTGACCTGGTCCAAACAGCCTGCGTCCGACAGTCTGGGGAGCCACTCCAGCACCAGGTGAATACGGCCGGACTTCACCTCACTCAGGCTGAACCACTGACAAGGATAAACAGCGCAGGCTGAACCACTGACAGGGATAGACAGTGCAGGCGGAACCACTGACAGGGATAGACAGTGCAGGCTGAGCCACTGACAGGGATAGACAGCGCAGGCTGAGCCACTGACAGGGATAGACAGCGCAGGCTGAGCCACTGACAGGGATAGACAGCGCAGGCTGAGCCACT
>JAABNY020000037.1:1313549-1325740 GCA_015164015.2 Brevimyrus niger
GAGATAAGGCTGGATCTGGATGACCCATGACTACATACTGTATATAAATCAATCAGTTTATCCCACTTAGTCAATTTTTCCAATAAGCCACAAACACGAAATGTTTATTACATACAATCCATAACTAAAAAGGAGAGTAGGAGGAACAAAGTTCTTGTGTTTTGCCCCTTTCTCAATGATTATAGAGTAAATTACATATGGCTATATACATAAACATAAAAAAATAAATTGCAAACAATATCACTCTCATTAATTCAGATCATATAATTTTTTCTTTGTAAAGTTTTATAAATTGATTAATAGTTGAACATTTTTTCAAATCATCATCCAAATTATTCCAGTTTTACTCCATATACTGAAATACACATCTGCTTTAATGTTGTCCGTACAATTATACTAATATCAAATCCTTTAGTTTCAAGATATTTGATTGAATAAACAAACTATTAGCATGCTCTCTAACATTCATTTTGTCACACCACCACCCGTGCCACACCCCCCTCGTTAACCTCATGTGGATTCCCAGTGTTCGCCAGCTGTTTCGAGTTGCCCTTATTAGTTTGGTGTATTGAAGTCCACCTCAGAGTTTTCCCTAGTTCTGTCATTGTAGTGTTATGTGCTGTTTGTTCCTGATGCCCCTTCGTTTTCAGAATAAATCCTTTTATTTTACCCCAGTCCTGCCCTCCTTTGCCTGCTTTCCCGGTCCGTGCCTTGCCACCACATGACAGAACTCCCAAAGAAAATATTGCTTCCTCTATTTAAAGAGTAGAATCGCAATTTAACCCATGAGATTAAATATTACCTGGGTCAGACCAAAGTCAGGGACGATCCTGTGCTTCAGGCTCGAGTCCACCGTGGCCGGCACATGAAGAGATGTCCCTGCCTGGAGATGCACACCGTGCTGAGGAAGTGTGCTCCATCGCACGCCGGATTCGAGAAGGAGCTGCCGACTCAATGAAGAGATGGATGGCCGTGGACTGCGGTCTGGGTCTTGGTTCTTGCTTCGTCCCCTTGGGTTCCTGCTCTGCCCCCGGATCCCTGATTCCCCAGACACTACTCCTGTGCCCCCGGTCCCAATCCCTGAGGAGGTCCCCATCTGTTGAACCATCACTCCTCCTCCCTTAGTGGAGGTGTAGTAGTTTGAATGGGACCCCCCAGGGATCATTCTCTCCCCAGTGACTCCTCCACCCACACCTTAGTGAGTTAGGTTCTGGCTGGGTCCCCACCTCTCAGTCTCCTGGAAACAAAGGGGACACCTGTGCCGAGGTTGGGTCCCGCCCACCCTACCCCTGGCTCACCTTCGGCCGCCCAAGCTGCAGCTTGGCGGTCGCCAGTGGGGCCTCTAGCTCCACGTTCTTTCCCCATAGCGGTTGCCTCTGGTGCCGCCTGTGGTGCCTCGTCGGCCGGCTGCAGGTCCGCCTCTGATGCCTCGCCGGTAGCCTGCGGGTTCCCCCGTCTCCAACTCGTTGGTCGCCTGCACCTTGGCCGGCGGCGATTGCACTGTCAACTGCCACAGCTGCTGTTCCCTCCTCCCCTCCACCTGTATTCCGTTTCAGCTTCTTCCTGCTCGCCCCCTCCATCAGTTCCTTCGCCTTCCTCCTTGCCACCTTCGGCGTTCCCTCCTGCGCCCTCCTCGTGCTCAAAGAGGGCCCCTGCAGCACTAGCCTTGCGGTCGCCTGCTGCTGGGGTTCCCCCCCCGGCTCCCCACTTCCCCCTACCCATTGCCTCCTTGCCCTCTGCCTTTGTGCCCCCTGTGTCTGCTCTTCGTCCCCTGTTTCTCCTTCATTCACTCCTGGCCCCTTCGTTCCTCCTGTTATTTGTTCCACCAAATAATACAATGTAATAGAGTGTAGAAATACACCAGGTATTGAAAAGCAGCTCAAATACAAATTAAGGACAGTTCTTCACCCACATTTATACCCCAAAAGACCCTGCCCAACTGTGTGTAGGTGTTGTGAGTGCATTTATACATGAAGGGTGACTTCCTGGAGTGTGAGGATTCGGCAACAGGGATGGAGCAGGACAGGGCAGAGACTTCCCGCAAGAGCAAATAGTAATGAAGTCACTGTATATTTAGTTACTTCCCCTACAACCCCCATTCTCTCCCTAATTTCCCTCATGATCATAATTTGATAATTTGATTTTGTGCATCTGATGTGAACTTCCAGTTTTACACAAGTTTTCCTTCTGAGACGGTTTTCGGAGCATTTCGGCATGCATATTGACCTTTGATGAGCTTTACGTGCCCTGCTTCGGAAATACCCCCAACATCTGTACATTTTATTTCAGCCAGCCCAAACCATGGATTTCCAGATGGATCAAATGCTTTTGCGTCAGGGCTTCCATCAAGATGAGGAGCATGCAGATGAATTACAAATCTGTAAGGTACACACATTTACATTAGTTTGGCTCCAAAACTGCCGGTTCAAGTTCAAGGCCTCTTCATTGCTTCAGTCTGCTGCTGTTCCCTCGGTTATTCTTCCTGCCAATTTATTCTTCTTAATCGACAACACAAATTTTGCATTTCCCATCATTCCGATGTATCGCAATGCTCCTGGCTTCGTCCAGTTTTGGAAGATTATTCACAAGAAGAAGGTTCTTGCCACCTGCCAGGAAGACATGTTTGGTGAAGAGGAGTGAATGATCTCAACCTACATCCCCTGCATTACATAGCGCTGCTCACTGAAGACCCTGCCATTGTGAGAATGGCCCTAAGAAATGCGAGATTGATCGCAAATAAGACTTTTATCCAATGATTTCTTTTTATCCCACAACTTAAGACTTTCTTTGTCACATAAACCTGACTTGGCTGTGGCGAGTCCACTGTGTCACTCGAAATTTCACCAGTGATCTGTATATTTATTAGTTCTCTTAGAACTACTGGTTGCGGCGGTGGTGTTGCAGTTACTTTTAAAAGACTGTTTTAAACGCCAATCCCTTGTTACAAAAGTATATTCTAGTTTCCGGGTTTCTACTGTTCACTATTGACTATTATTGCAACATGACGAGAGTGAAAAGTGGTCTCGTGAAGCTGCTGCATATCAGCCGCTGTAAGCATGTCGGCGTCTGATGAAATTACCGTAGCAGATGCCCCACACATTATTAGACCTCTTGTGTGGCAGCATTTTGGGGACCCCACGGAAAATATAACCGGCGAAAGACAAAACACGAACCATCTGTTAGCATTGTAGTAAAATAATGCCGTACACAGCGTCTAACGCTACTGCTATTCAAAGGCATTTGCAGCACCATCATAGCTCTTTACTTAAATCCAGTGCGCCGGGGAAGAAAACATTAAAAAAGGTTTTATGTTTTTTTATTTATATTCTATTTTATGTTCAATTGAGTAGTCAGATACCAGAGAAGTCTGTCATTTGAGTTTGTGGTGAAATATTTTATGGTGCTAGATATTTGTTCAGTTCTTTACTGATTATTTAAAACATTTCACCATGCATCTGCTTTATTTAGCATTTTTTGTCTTTCAAATGAATCAAAGGCTGCTTTCCAGTAATACATTTCCTCTTTGAAGTTTTACTTAAAATACTGTTAAAATATCATCCTGTCTCGTTCTCGTGAACCCAATATCGTGTCTCGTCTCCTGGGCTGAGTATATCGTTACATCCCTACTACTGATAGTTTTGACCAATTACTTTGTATCTTAATGTATTGACCTCCTAGAGTCAAAAAAAGACTTCTTGGTCGTTTTCTTGGACTTTTTGTCTTCAGTCGTGCCCACTGCAGACAGGGAGACTTTAATATTCATGTCTGTCGTCTCCCTAGAGCAACAGTTTATACATTTATTGAGCTAATGTACTCTTCATTTGACTTTATCTGTAAATGGCTGTACTCATAAGCATGGTCATACGCTGGTTATTTTATAAACTGGTGTACCTGTTAGAACTGCATTTTTTGGATGCCACTTTTTCTAACCACAATCTTATTGTGTGCATTCATCCCTCTGCTGGTCTACTGTACCTCCAGCCTAAGCCGTTGTTCATGTACTTTAAATTCCACTACTGCTGCTTTTGAGACATAATATACAGCTAAGTGAGACAGAATACATATAATTTATTGGCTGCAACAGCCCAAGGTCCAGGCGGACTGTACAGCTCGTGTCCTGGCTGCTTGTTCGCGGGATATCTTGGAGAAGATGTCTCCGTTAAGGAACTTGCACCTCGTGGAGGAGGTGTGAGGGAATTTGCAGTGGCTCCGGAGTGGGGAGGCAGAGACCATGATGTGGTAGGTAGTCACCGATTGTGGCTTGCCTAACGGTCCTCTGGCATAAATGCCAGAGGTTCCCCAGGCTCCACCAAAAAAGTGCAGCAGAAAGAAACGGAAAAGCCGAAGACAGAAGGATGTGCCGGAGCTCTTCCTTGGGGCTGTCTCTGTCTCCGCTGCCTACCCTGCTGCGTGTTGGGAGAAATCCCTCGAATCTGGATCCGGCAATGTTTGTGCCAGCGCTCTGGGGCAAGGTTGGCTGAGGACACCAAATTCGGGTTCCCAAATTCCTTAAGTGGGCAGAACTTGCTGCCAAGGCGCAAACCTCAGTCGCACCCCCCATGCTTCCTAACCTGGCGGTTCCTGCTTGGGCCTCCATGGTTCCTGACCCGGTGGCTCCTGCACCGCCCTCCATGGTTCCTGCTCCGGCGCCCAAGAATCCCACACCTGAGGTTCTTGCTCCAGCGCCCAAGGTCCCTACGCCTGAGGTTCCAGCTCTGGTGCCTGAGATTACAGTCCTTTTGATGCCCACTCCCGAGGTTCCAGTCCCCGTGGTGCTTGTGCCCGAGGTTCTTGTTCCAGCACCCGAGATTCCAGTCCCTGTGGTGCCCAAGGAGCCAGTCCCTGTAGTGCCCGAGGCCAAGGTTCTGGTTCCTGCTCCAGCACCAGAGATTCCTGTGCCCAAGGTTCCTGCTCCGGCGCCCAAGGTTCTGGTGCCCGAGGTTCCAGTCCCCGTGATGCCCGCACCCAAGGTTCCTGCTCTGGGACCCGTGGTGCCCGCGCCCATAGTTCCAGTCCCCTCTGTGCCCACACCAGAGGTTCCCGCTCCAGCACCTGAGGTTCCTGTGCCCGAGGGTCCTGTTTCAGTGTCCGAGGTTCCGGCACCCGAGGTTCCTGCTCTGGATTCCGAGGTTCCCGGGCCAGAGATTCCTTCTCCGGCGTCCGAGGTTCCTGCGCCCAAATTTCTTGCTGCAGCACCCAAGGTTCCCACTCCAGCGCCCGAGGTTGCCGTGCCAGAGGTTACAGCGCCAGAGGTTCCTGCTCTAGCTTCCGAGGTTCTGGCGCCCAAGGTTCTTGCTCTGACGCCCGAAGTTCCCACGCCCGAGGTTCCTGCTTCGGCAGAACGTTCTACTTTTGTGAAAGATCATGCACTGAATTTGGGTGTTGTCTTTGACTGATTGATCGGCAAATTAATTCTGTAGTTAATCGGCTTTAAATCATTTTTATCACCTCCAGATCTTAAAAAAAGTTATTCATGCCCTGGTTTCATCCCTACTGTAACTCTCTGTATACAGGAATCAGTAAGTCATCACTTTGTCGCGTACAACTAGTTCAGAGCGCCACAGCTAGGCTACTGACAAAAAACGGTATCACGTAACACCTATCTCCGGAATACTCTTCCACTGGAGATAAGGTCCTCTCCTTCAGTCTCTTTTTAAATCACCATTAAAAACCTATTTTTTAGATTGGCTTTTAGTGTCGATCACGGACAGTCTTATTATTTTAGTCCCCGTTTGTAGTGCGCAGGGAGTTTTGGAAGCTCTGGAGCGCTTGCGTACTGTGTGGACCTTATGGTTGTGACGGGTGGGCACTGGTATGACAGTAGTGAGCCATGAGGCGAGCAGGTCAGTGCACAGTGCTTTCCCTGCAGTGCATGACGCGCTGTTTAACTACACAGGCTCGATCTCTAAAGTGACCCACAGGTGGACAAAGAAGTGTGACACTATAAGGCATAGAATGAAATGTTTGTTATAATATTTACCGATGAGCGATGATAAGTTTCATGGAAAAACAAGAGCAATATGACACTAAGGCAATCAACCAGTCATATTAGTCATATTATATTTGTATTAGTATCAAGCACCCTTACCGTGTAGCAAGTTATCATACCAAGTTATCATGTGACATTTTCTACCACAATAATATTGACTAATTTAAGCAGATTACACACTATTCACTTTAGACACAAAGCTCTCGCAATGCCATACACACAGAAACATTGAAGCTGAGTGGAGTTGCTTTGGCGAGGAGGTAACCAGTACCAATCTGCTACACAAAATCTGTAGGGAATGTGGTTCCTCTCTTTTCCTCATTGATCTGTGACACCTGCATCTTACCACTATCTCTATATTCAACACATTTGATACTAATCACGTACAAAGAACAAAAAATAAACTGCTCGATTCATAAATCAGCATGCCATGTGATATTACCTAGCAAAGTAGCATTAACAAGAGAGCGCTTACCTTCACCTTTGAAAAGGATTTTTCTAAAAATATCTGTGCCCCTTTTCAAGTTTTTTCGATGATGTGTGGCTTTCCACTGATTGTGTAGCATGTGCCATGGTCATTTTTTAGAGAACAGCCGAACAACAACCCCGATTGCTCCATTGTGTTTGCCGACCACCATTAAACAGGAAGTTGGTTATCTCAGCTAGAAGCTGGCAGGAAGTTGTCATCGACACCTACTGGTTTCCTCTCCCAGTCGACCAATAAATTACTCAGACGAGGATTCGAATTTGCATCCTTCCCAGCATGCTACACGGGGTCTGCCGAGAGAAAAATAATAGAAGAAAACAAGAAATAATGCAAGAGAATTATTCATTTTTAGATGTAAGCAATTGTAAAATAAATCATCCATGTAGGAAAATGTAGTAGTTGGTAAAAGTGAAGCTTTAATTGATGAAATAGTAGTACTACAAGCTGTATGCGCCCACCCATCGACATGAAAGTACACGGGGGGACGCAGTACAAAAAGAGCTTGGCCAGCTCTGACTATCGTGCTCGCTTCGGCAGCACATATACTAAAATTGGAACGATACAGAGAAGATTAGCATGGCCCCTGCGCAAGGATGACACGCAAATTCGTGAAGCGTTCCATATTTTGCAATATCCTACACCAGATGTACAATTTTCTTTGCATGACTAGCCAGTGAAAGGGTTAGAAAATGCCTGTTTTCAATGCTGCACGTGATGCGTATGTGTAGAAAGGATGAGTACACTTAAACTGCTTGACGTTTACTGGCAAGTAATGTGGGATATTTTCAATATTAAGTTTCATTTGAGTTGATCCGAGTTGATTTTTCCATTCTCTTCCGTTCTCTAAGGTATTATTGCAAATCTCTGTATCACTCCAATTATTAATGTGATGCCAAAGCAAGCCATATATTTCTACATATATAGTAGATTTTGTTTTTAACTTTCAAATTTATCTGTAGCTTAAAACGACACTGTCCTTGTGACGGGGGAACTGGCTATTATTAAGCGATCTTTGAAAGTCATCTGAAGTGTAGAATCGATACAACAGACGTTTATCTGGCTGCTGTAATTCAGAAAAGTCAGGCAGTATTTGATCTATTCCACGGCAAATGTACAATTTTCTTTGTATGACTAGCCAGTGAAAGGGTTAGAAAATGCCTGTTTTCGATGCTGCACGTGATATGTGTTAAAAACATGAGTACTCTTAAACTGCTTGCCGTCTTTGGCAAGTAATGTGGGATATTTTCAATATTAAGTTTCATTTGAGTTGATCCGAGTTGATTTTTCCATGCTATTCCATTCTCTAAGGTATTATTGCAAATCTCTGTATCACTCCAATTATTAATGTGATGCCAAAGAAGGCCATATATTTCTACATATATAGTTGATTTTGTTCTTAACTTTCAAATTTATCTGTAGCTTAAAACGACACTGTCCTTGTGACGGGGGAACTGGCTATTATTAAGCGATCTTTGAAAGTCATCTGAAGTGTAGAATCGATACAACAGACGTTTATCTAGCTGCTGGGGCTTTTCAGTTAATGTACTCTTTGTTCCGTACAGTTACAATACGTTTTCGTGGGCCAGTGGCGCAATGGATAACGCGTCTGACTACGGATCAGAAGATTCTAGGTTCGACTCCTGGCTGGCTCGAGCATTTTTTTGGCTCGACCAACTCAAATACGGAGAATTTCGGTCGTTCCGTGGTATGAGCTCACGCTCTGTCCCGTATCAACTGCAGTCGCGCGACTCGCTGCCCGGGCCGGGAGGGAGGGGATTTTAAATAGCAAATACATTTCATTTCCACATCAGACGATAACTATATTAGTCAGTATATAATTGAAGTCGCTACTTTTTACTTCAATTTGGCCAATTTATGACCAAAAATGTCCGAGAGATTATTAGTCGCTGTTTTGGAACATTACGCCACGTTACGCTTTTCACGTAAATCTTTTTAAAATGTCCCATGATCGGGGCTGTATGCACTTGCATTCTGTATGTTCTGCATGGCGATGCTTCAAGGGGTGAAATAAGTTTGTAGAATTCCCCGTTGTAGTTCGCAAGTTTTCGACAGAGTTTAAAATACACGGCAGCAGCTTGTTGCCTGTCCGACTTTAAGCTGCAAAAAATATCACCACAATACCGACGTCTTTTTACCTTGTTTATCCACAATACGTCTTAAATAAAAGATGCTTCGAATGCTGAGCTACATACGTTTTCACCAGTAAAGGAGGCTTCCTCTGAAGCAGCGCTCATTTCTTCCAAAACAGAAGCGTGCGCGCTTCGGAAATTTAACCAATCACGCTGTGCGTAGGTTGTCCGTCCTTAAAACACTATCATGCGATTGGCTGGAACTGCGTTCATGTTTTGTAAAGAAATGACTGCGGCTCACGTGTGCCATCTAGAGTTATTCCTTACTGATAGACGGGCGGGGGAACTCCACCATTTCTCAGTCAGTTGGGTTAGATTCAGCTGCAAGTGTACGTGCATTCTCAGTACCGCGGTGTTTTAACAGCATTTAATTCACCAATATGGACTGAGAGCTACACGCTTCTAATGACTAGGGTATAATCTAAAAGTCAGTGGATGGAAAGGGAGGAAAATCACGATTCACTGCCATCCTGTACTTGTGTAACTGCGTATAAAACATGCTGTGTTAAACTACTGGTAAAACCACTGGTAGGTGGAATAAAATCATGTAATAGATGAAAAAATATTCACTCATAAATTTGAGTGTCAGGAGTGTGAATATTTGAGAGCAGTTATATTAAAGTATCTTTTGTTTCTCGGATCAACTTAAATTTTGCTTAGGGCTGACCAAGCAATAACACGGACCTTTACATGAAGATGATAAAATGGTCTGACAGACTTAGGTAATTGCCTTCAGAAACCTCAGGTGTAGTTGAAACCGGTCGTTTCAGACCTTGTGAATTAACTGCGGCGCGCTACTGAGAATGCACGTGCACGCGAAAGGCTGGGAGAGTTTCGGCACGAAACTGTCTTTATTGCTTAGAAGTATAATCTGTCGGATTTAAGGTGCCCCAATTAACATGGATTTTCTCATTGTTCACTTACTTATATTCCAGACACCCACAAATCCTGCTTGACGATACAGGCCCCTGCTTGACGATACAGGCCCCTGCTTGACGATACAGGCCCCTGCTTGGAGCAGCATATGCTCGCAGGCTAAATAAATACAGCAACATGTAGCTCTGCAAGTGAGCTTCCTTTCGTATCGTACAAGGCAGGTGCCGGGTTACGAACGTTCCTAGGTTCGTTTTCAAGTCGAATTTGTAGCAACAGATACATATGGTCGCTATTTCGCGTGTTAGTCAAATGCATAGTACACATTATGCATATAAAACACTTATACCTATACATATGAAATACACTTCCAAATACACAAAACATCATAAACACAATATGGTACATAATAGCAATAAAATACAGTAATTACAAAAGTAACTACACACAGTACTGTACCGAAGAGAGAGAATTTGTGTGTGTGTGTATGTGTGAAGGTATACAGTACTGTAAAAAATAATGAAAGTTCTTAAAAGAGTTTAGACAGAAAACATCATGACTGAAGGTTAATACTTACCGTCGCTCCATCGCCGTCTGGCATCCCGGTAGCGGCATTCGCGACGTAACGCAACAAGAACCGCTGAGGCCGCGCAATGTTCTTATGGGCGTCACAAAATAGTGCGCGCCAGGATTATCAACTATTCTATTCGAATCTAATTCTTAATGTACTGGGCCATATGTCCGTCCGTTTACAAGTGCAAGTTGTCCGTCAGTCGCACCTTATTAACCCGGACATTCACTGTACTGAAAATGAACCCCCGAGTAATCCGCCTAAACCGACTTCGTTGTTAGCTATACTCCTTAAGAGTCAGTCACATTTAAACTTAAAACATTTTTCATCGGACTAAAATATGTTCGACTTAAAAATATTAAAAAATAGTAAACTGATGTTTCTAAATTTTTATGACTTTAATTGGTTCAATTCGAGTTTAAGACTTTTCAACACTCGGCAGACCCATGGCCGTCGCCGCCATTAATCTTTGGGCCCCCCATGTAACATAAAATATTGTTCACCCAGCGTTGTTTCTATTGCTTGGCTAAAGAATCCACTTCACTTGATCGATATGAGAATACGCATACGGCATCTAATTCATTGATACATTTCTGGGAGAGGGTCCACACAAAATGCTTCTGACGCCCCTGCAGCACACATCCCTAGAAGGTCGGCCACCTCGATCCATTTCAATACACTGCAGAGGTTAGTGTGGGATTCAATAATTGGCTCCAGGACAATTCCGCTGGCCTGCATTAGGTGGCAGCGTTGTCACACAGGCGGAAACCCAGCAGTTTATTCTACAGTGGAAAAGTTCTTGGTCTGTGCCAGTTAGCATTATGCTGTATTAGAAAGCATTTCTACTGTAATTTACAGGTCTATGCCAGTTAGCATTATGCTTTATTAGAAAGCATTTCTACTGCAATTTACAGGTCTATGCCAGTTAGCATTATGCTGCATTACAAAGCATTTCTACTGTAATTTACAGGTCTGTGCCAGTTAGCATTATGTTGTATTAGAAAACATTTCTACTGTAATTTACAGGTGCAACTTCTCACATGACAGCAACACCAAGTGATGGGGGTGATTGTGGCTCCTACCGTCAGCAATGAGTGGAGGTAATTCTTAGTAGTCAAGGCGAATCATGTTTCCTCCTCCAACCGAGATTCCAGTAATTCTAGGTAGCCACAGCCAGTCACATTGCCTTCTGCGACCAAGTTTCAGACCAAATCTTGGTAGTGACAACCAATCATATTTATCCCTCCTACCAAAAATGAAAAGGATGGCCCAAAAGGTCAAGTAATTCCAGAGAATAATTCATTACGATAAACACTCCCAAGAAGTTGGCGAGTTAATACTAATTTATATAAGGGTCCAAATTAATCATTAATCAATCAATCATATATTTATCATAATTAATAAATTAATAAAACAATTAATAAAACAAAGGGTGCTTTTGGGCCACAAAAAAAATTGTAGCACCAAAAAGGTACAGTGATATGAGCAGTTGTGCTAATTATCTCCCATTGCACCGATACTTATGCCTTTAGTAACCTATATTGTTTCTGGTCTTTGTCAGGTGCTTTGTTGGAGTACACAGTCCTGCTCAGTGGCCAGACTGTTACAGGATTGTAAGGGAAGCATTTGTGAATTTGTGTCTGGAGGTTCCAAACCCAAAATGCACTGATGGCGTCACACTTTCCAGGTGGAGGGGACTCTACCATCCAACTGCCGGAAGTAAACAGCAGCTGGTCTTTGAAATAATCCAGCATACACTGTGTGTTTGGTAAGTGCTCAGTTCAGCCAACATTTGGGATCAGTTGAGCAGAGAGTTTTTTTATGGATTAATGATAAATGCTGATTAAGGTTATTGTTTCTGGTATAACAAATTGGTAAGGTGGCAAGAGCTTGCTGTGTTGTCTGTGGACATCCCTCTCCCCAGCCCCAGCCTGACAACAGCCACCCCTCTACCGGAGCCCAGGCAAAAGCAGCCAGAGCCTGCAGAACCCCCTTCTGACCTGAGGCCCAGGCCCGTAGCCAGGATTTTTCAAATACCGAGGTCATTTTTTTTAGCCCCTCTCCCCCCCCCCCCCCCCCCCCCCCCCCCCCCCCACATCCTCCCTCTCCACCTCACACTGC
>JAABNY020000037.1:1364699-1390668 GCA_015164015.2 Brevimyrus niger
ATATGATGGGACCGAATGGCGTTCTTTCTGTGATGTTTACACCTAACTCCACACACCAATCATATCACTGCGCAGTATAATATGCCGGGGAACTCGTATCTTCTGCGTAGTGATACGACTGGTGTGTGGAGTCCAGTGGAAGAAAATAGTTCCTACATTAAACTGCTCACTACAAAGTCTGCGGATTATCTTGAGTAATCAAAGAAAGTGATGTTTAAAAGCTTTTCATGTTGGTGTAAAACTACATTACATCAGCTCAATTGCATCAGTGTAACCATTTCCAAAACTCTTCTAAAGTCACCTCAGTATTTTGCAGTAATCATCCAACATACCAATATACACTTGAAACAAGAAGTTTACATAAACTTAATAAAAAGACACCTAACCTTTTTTTCCTTACTGTCTGACATATAATCAGACATAATCAGAGCATTATATGATATCTTATTAGCTTATTTCAGTCAGTACATGTCAGACAGTATGAAAAAGGTGTCTTTTTATACAGTGTATGTAAACTTCTGCTTTCAACTGTATTTTTGACTCACCCAATAGCATGCCACGACTGGCTAATGAATAACTCATCGGGTTATTTAGCTAATTTAATTTGTTCATTTATTAATTAATTGAACTGGTTGTGAAATTTAAGGAGTTCACACACAGGCTGAGGTACCCCTGAGGAGAGGATTGGTAACCAAAGCTATGTTCTACTAGCCGTCCAGCAAGAGATCAGTAACTAACTGGAGAACAGAAAAAAATTCTTGTTCATCTCTGTGGCATCAATATTAATTTCACATGTATTAATGTTAAACTGTCTTTTTTTTTCTAAGCAAACATTCACTTACTATACAGATAAGTGTAAAGATTTTCTTTAACTGCTAAAGGCTTTCGCACAGTGCTATACACCGTGGACTAACCTACCTGGGCGAATTCCCTTCTCTCTTTGAGATGTTGAGGTGAAAGACGGAGGGGGCCAGGCACACGGCCAGGTTGCCGGCCGTCATCTGGTTGCCTTGAGCAGAGGCGATGTCGCTGAGGAAGTACAGCAGAGTCTGCAGCACTTCCCGGTTCTCATCCGGCAACAGGATGACCGCGGCTTGAGCTGCTTGCAAACGCTGGTCCTTAGGGACGTCTTGGAATGAGATGCAGGTGGGGGAGAAGTCAGAAATTACAGGACGGTTTCTATTTCACACAGTGAACAAATAAGGCAAAGAACATTTTCTTATTAATAACTTTAACTTTAAAAAAGTTACTTGGCATTAAAATAAGAAAATATTCTATAAAATTAAAAACAACACACAAAATAAAAAAAACATACAAAAAAACTGATGATGCAAAACTCACACTGGTAAATTTGTAAGAATGCTTCTGTTAGTTTGCTGGTAAAGACTGGTTCTGGTAGGTCCCTGAAGTACTGCTTCAACAAATCAGCCACATCATAGGCTGACTGGCCTTCGTAGCTCACGTGATCTGGGTAACTTTCATTCAGCTGTCTCAGAGCATGGATCCGGGTCTTCACACCAGACTTGCGGAAAATGCCAATCTAATCGTACCATTCAAAAGGGGAAAAATACATTTAAAAATGTAAATATGGTGAAATCTGTGACAAACCATGTCTGATTGGACAACTGGATTTTACCTGGTCCAAGCATCGGCTGCGCAAGTAGCGCATGGCTTGCTGAATGCTCTGAGGCAGCGGCTGGCCATTCCGCTGAACATTCAGGATGGGGGGAACCCCAAAGACGTTTTTGTCCCTGTAGTCTGGAATCTTGCTCCTCCTCATAAACTTTGGAATAGTCCTGTGTAATCAAAAAAAGGAGATTAGAACATGCTTATGTGAGTCTATAGACTTTAAGAGCTTTATTTCGCAAAATAGGTTTAGCATGTAGGGGACCAAAGACACAGTATTGTAACTAAGTATGAGGATACATGACAATACTCCCAAGAGGATGAGCATACTTGACAATACTCCCAAGAGGATGAGGATACGTGACAATACTCCCAAGAGGATGACGATAATTGACAATACTTCCAAAAGGATGGGGATACTTGATAATACTCCCATAAGGATGAATATACTTGACAATGTTCCCAAGACACCCAACATCAGCCGCATGAATGAATTCATAACATGTCCCACTATATATCCATATGTTCCGTAACTTATTACAGAATGGAACAGTAATACTTTAGTCTAAATTGTCTTTTTGCCTATCCTACGTTGATCTCCATGACACACACAGATACATATACAGGTGTAAGCAAACTTGAGTCGGCCAATGTGTCTACTATCCTTGGGAGCAGTGGGCGTCAATGGCCTTGCTCAAGATTCCAAAAGCAGCATCAGTCTTACTACATTGAATTCAAACCGGTCACCTTCCAATTACAGGTAAGAGTCCTAAACTGCTGAGCCGCACACTACCACAGTTCAGGGGACAGGGTTGCAGGGCTACTACAGCTTAACCAGGAAACAGGGACCATAAGGCAGGGGGCACCTTGGATGAGATGCCAGTCCTTCTTAGGTTCACACAGAATGGCCCACACTGTTGGCAATTCACCTAATTGCAAATGGGCTACAGCAACCAAAATACACAAAGGGCAGCCACACAACACGGGAAGAACATGTAAACTTCACACAGAAAAACAGAGAAGGCTACAACATACTTATATATCTACTTTAACTTCAAGAAGTTGCAGTGCATTAAAAACCAGATATTTTCTAGAATGTTACAGTGAAATCATAAATCTTACAACCTGTAATGTTCCTTCTATGAATGCAGCTACAAAATGTTTACAATGCCTGAATGATTCAGCCTTTTGCGGCGGAAAACTTACCAGCTCCAGGCAAGTTTACTGCCCGCGCAGTATTTCTCCATAATCGCTGTCAGTCTCAGCAAGGAGAATTTCTGCAGAAGATTGAGCTGTGCGGCTGACTGCCGATTTATTTCCAGTGATGCCGAGTTCAGGCTGGGTCTATGGGAGTTTTGAAAACTGTGCCACCTGAGTTTCCTGGAAACCAAAAAGAAAGTCAGCAATTTGGCAAGAGACGATTTAGGTGATTTGTATTCCTGCTGGTTGGTGATACACAATAACAGCAAAGAGATGTGCAAGGAAAATGATGCAGGTAATTTAACTAAAAAGCATCTGACCTGCTGGGTCTGGTTAAAGAGGCACCCACTCCAGAATCCCGTCGTTCTCTCATGTCAATATCCTCTGTTTCATTCAGCGAATTTCCTGTACTACCATAGTCACTTGCTGCTGTGCCAATGTCGGACATGGACTGCTCTTCGAAATGCAGGCTTGAAGGATACGCGATTTCTACCTGCTCCTCCGATTTTCCATCCAGCTCGCTGTCTTCCAGGTCTAGACAGATTCTCCTCGACCACACGTCTATGCTATGCTGAAGGCCATGAACGTGCTCGAGGATATCATCCAGGTGTTGGAAAACCTGGTCTCCTTCCAAGTTAAGGCCGTCAGTGCTCTTGGTTGCCTCCGGCACATTATCATACACACTCCCTACAGAAGTACAGGAATTTCTCCTCAGTTGAAACCCTGCAAAGTCCTGTGACTCACTAGTGCTAGCCACAGAGATATCAGCGTTGTCCATTTGCCACACATTTGAGTCATTATGGTGTTCGGGACACAAGCTTTCGATAGACAGTGACTTGGGAAAGGTGCCTGGCTTGTGGCCAGTTGGAAGATGAACCAAACAACTCTCTCGTCTATTCCCAAAATTGCTTGAATGCTTTGTCCAATTTGCTACCTTTAGGTACATCTCGTAATCCTCCAAATAGAATCCCTTATATTTTGGTTTAATCCTCTCATCTGTAAAGGATTGTCTTGCAGTAGTCCTACAAATTGTATAAGCCTTTCTGTAGTCCGCTAAGCTGCTTTTCTCACGAAAGGTTTGTTTCAAACCAGGCAAAGTCTGTGTACAATGCAAACTATCAGCAGCTTGCGGAAGCTCTTGTTTCACATCTTTCTCCTTCACAATCATTTTCTCCCTTTCTTTATTCTTCTTCCGGAATGAGTCTAATCTCTTCAAAATGTTTCTGGAGCACCTCTTTGTCTTCTCTTCAACAAACAACTGGCCTTTTGAAGAACCGTCTGCTTGATTGCTGTGGGTTGACCTGTTAGGGGAGTCTGAGGAGGTCAGCCGTTTGGTCATGGTCACCAGACTGGAAGATGTTCCTCTAGTACTGCTACTCAGACTACTGCTGCTCTGGATTGAGGCGGTGTCAAGGTCACTAAAGTCACTCAGGATACTCTCAGAGCTCACTGAGGTCCTCTCAGTAGCTGAGGAAACACCCATTTTTGGGGTCATTGGTGGCGTGAGAGTATTTAACCTAGACCATCTTTTACTGTCGCGCTGAAATGCCCAGCGGTCACTTATTGCACAGAGGTCATCATCTTCAGAGTCCTCGCTCTAAAAAAAAGGGAAAAACAGCAGAAAATTGTTCAAACTTAACTTATATTATTATTTTATTACTGATATTATCCTCAAAGCCTCAAATTACACTTTTCTCCAAGTCACTTTTTCAAAACTCTTCAGTTTGCATTACTAACATACAGCTTAGCTTAACAGTGAATCAGTTGATCTCATGCATTTCAGTTATTTAATGCATTTCATTAAACTGCATTTCATATACCCACACTGATAATGATCCATAGTTTAATCCATGTATATTGTCGTGCCTAATGTGAGGACCTTAGAAAAAGTATCAGTTCAGCATTTACTAGAACAAACAGCATTAAAATACTTATTATAAAATCAGTCCTACAATAACGTACATGTTAACTGTAGTGCACTGTATATGTGTTCTATACTGGGGTGACATAATGGGACTGAATCAGCCGATATTAGACCACAATAATTTATTAGTATGACGTAGGGCCTCCTTTTACAGCCAATTTAGCATCAGTCTGAATGACATTGGAATGACAGATTCAAGTCCAGCATGTGACCAGAGGGATTTTGAGTCACTCCTCTTGCAGAACAGTGGCCAGGTCACTAAAGTGATGCTGGTGGAGGAAAACGTTTCCTGACTCCTTCAATCAGATGTCGTAGTCCTGCCTCCTCCAGTAGCTTGGACCCACCTCTTCCACAATCTAATTCGTTCTCTCTCTGAACCAATCATTTTTCGTTTTGCCCTCAGAACATTTTTGTGTAAGTAAAAAACACCCATGAGCCAGCAAGACACGCACTAACAATTTGTCCTCTTTGGGTACGTCTCCACTTATGTTATGTGGATTGCAGAATTTTATGCGCAGGGCTGCTATTGCTTTGCTAATTCAACCTCCACACTCTGCTCTTACTGATGAAATGTGCAATCAGTGAAGATTGGCCACCAGGCCATGCACATATAGGCATGAGACTTCAAACATTGCGCTGGTCAGCTTCATTGTCCCATGTCTGTATGGTGTAAATTGCGTTGCCCATTGCGGCACCTCATGTTATTTGTTACGCATGTCCTGTGTCCCATCTGCGTGCCACATTTTGGGCCCAAAGGCACAACACCTCATTTCATTATGCACCAGGTATATTGCTGTGATCAGCCTAGGTGACATTCTGCTGGGCTGCTAAACCATCTAGCTCCAGATGGGCTACTTTGTCATGGAATGCAACCAGTATTTTCACTATTTAGCTCCCCCTAAATTAAACAGCATCCTAGGCGATTACCTATGTCAGCATCAGGGCGGATGAGCTCCGGCTGTGATGATAATGACGTGAACCAGATCATGAAATGATTCGTGTTTGTACTGTGATTGCTTCGTGGATATATCGATTTAATACAAAATTGTGTTTTTCAGAGGAAGCAATTTTCCCAAACTGAGGTTCATCATATCAGCAAAATATCAACAACGCCAATAAGCATCAATGAAATGAGGCCAAAATGTGCTGTTATATTCTAAGATAAAATGGAATGACATCACAGGCAATTAATTGGGCTTGTTGAAATAGCTTCTTTGTTCCACCCACCTGCTTGGGTTGGAAATGCACTTCGAGCCTCAAAGAGGCACAGTTGTTCAGAGCTTTCAGTCTCCTGCACATGGGACACACAGATAGGACAGTAAGAACTAAAGGGTCAAAATATAAATATAGAATATTTAAATATAACTTCTTGTATTTCATAAATATAGCTGTGAAAACATCTTTAAAAACAAGAATCTTCGCACCGGATTCTAAATAATTGCAGCTGAAGTTTCTAGGAAGGACATTCTAACTATAAACACTGTTAACACGGCTTTCTCACTCGTGTCATGGTCTATATGCTGATCTTCAGGCATTAAATAAGGCTGTGACGCAAAAAAGGAATTTTCGTGTCTTTCATTTATAAAATGTGTTACATATTAAACACCTGAATCTAAATTGTAATTTGTATTCACACTGTCTATGGAGCAGATCAACAAAAGAACAAAAAGACATTTACAAATGAGAAGCGACTAATAATCGGCTTGCTTTTCTGTAGTGCATACTTGAACTATTTTAAATACTATGCTTCCATTAAAATTGTAGGAAATTCATTCCAAACACCAGATACTTTATTTTACATTACTGTGCTTGTGCATTGATGTGTCCATACATGTTCTGGCCACCCACATTCTCTCCTTCCTTACCACATCCTGAGATAGAGTTCTGTTTAAATGCAACTGAGGTATGACATCATGCATATGACTTACGAACTAGTGAAATCAAGGACTTTGGCTTTGACCTTGATCACAGTTCACACCTTGCTTTTAGCATGCAAGGCCACTCTTCCTGTTTGACCTTTGACCTACAGAGGATTCTTTTTCTCCCCACGTGGGAGTTTTTGGTTCCTCTTCTCTATTGTCACCTTGTCTTCCCTTTTCCCTGTTTTCAAATTACTGAGTACAAATGATGTAGGGATGTATTACACCCATGTAAAGTGCCTTGGGGTGACAGTTGTGACAGGCACTATATAAAAATAAATTGAATTGAACTGAATTATGTATAAATGCATTATTTCTTTGCTATACTTTAAATTGAAACCTAGCTAGTCTGTATGTTCCCCACAGACCTGACCATGAATAAGTGGTTAGAAGATGTATGGACAGTCTCTGTTTGTAATTCTATCTGTGAAGCTCGTGATTTTCACCCTGGGAGCGTTACTACTATGTAACCAAGTTGATTATACACTTAGTTATATCGTATAACAGAAATAAAGTAAAATATATATATAATAAACATCATTTTTTTAAGTGTTTCTTTACCTGCATAACGACTTCAGTGAGTCTTCATCCAAAAAATCATGATCGTTTTTAACAGCTGTGGTGTCAATGGGAAATTGGCCATCTGAAAAACAAACTTCATGTAAACTATAATAACCTGCAATATTTAGGCCTAACTGGTGTATGTGTGTAAGGGTCTGAGCTGCAAAACAAACATTTAAGTTAGAAGTAAAACTATCCAGGAGGATATGTTATGCATTGACATTGTTTAAAATATTTTATCTACCAATAACATTTCTTGCACCTCACTATCAGATGCTATCAAATGAAATATGAAACTTTAATGTTTGGCTTTACTCAGTACTTCCTGTGAAGCACGCAGGCTGTTCGACATTGTTTCAGGGAGTTCATGAGGGATCCTTGCAATAAAAATGTAGTGTCTCTATATTCAGTCATATTTTACAGTCGATATAACAGTTACCTTCATACAGTTGTGCATATTGCGGAAAACCAGCCGCCCGTAGCCAGCTGCAGGCCTCCGCTGCTTCAAGTTCTGAGCCGGGAAAACAGAAAACGTTAAATAATTACACTAATAATAATAAAAAATAAAATATTACCAGGGCCATTAAATGCCCTGCAGGTTTTGATTACAGTTTTACATTTGATGTAAATACTAATCATGACAACAAATTTGTATAATTATATAAACATTTTACAAAGTTGGGATGGTACGTTGAATTCAAATGAAAGCAAAAATCAGTGGTCAGCAAATGAAAGCAAATGATCTTTGACCTGGAAACTGTCACGCCCCGATCGTGCCGATCCTTCTGTGCCACGCCCCGCTCGTTAACCTCATGTGGATTCCCAGTGTTTTACGGCCGTTTCTAATTATTGTCATTAGTCCGGTGTATTCAGTCCGCATTTCCGTTCGTTTCCCGAGTCCGGTCATTGAAGTTGTTGTGGAGTTTGTTATCATGCAATAAACCCGTTTTTGTTCATATTCATGGCTTCCGTCGCCTGCTTCCCAGTGGGTCGTGACAAAAACAATATAACAACACGTTATTTTGGTGCATCAACAAATTAATTTTATTGCTTTTTCAAAAATAAACACTTATTTTAACACATGCAATAAATTCGAAGAAAAACTGCGCAGTAAACGATTTACCACTTTGTAACACAACCTTTCCTTCTCACAACACTTAATAAAAGTTTAGGTCCGGAAAACACCAACTTATTGGTGTAGAGTTTCATGTGTAATTTTATCCCATTCTTCTTTTCAAAATGTGCCACACATTCTCTATCGGGGACAGGTCAGAAATACAGGCAGGTAACAGTCTGTACAGTCAGACTTGCTGGTAACAGTATGGATGGTCATTTTCTTCTTTGACATGACATGCATTTCTTCCAAAAAAGACCAGGAATGTTGACTCGTCTGACCACAATATGCATTTCCACTGTGTGACGGTTCATTCCAGGTGCCCATAAAAGACAATGATGCTTCTGGACACTGTTAACAAATGGCCTCCATTTCTGCCCAGTGCACCTATATGACTTGGCTTCAATTACATATTGTATGATAAAGGTTTGCCAAAGTACTCCTGAGCTCGTGTAGTTATGTCACTTAATGATCTACTGTTCTTAATGAATGTTGCAGATTGCAGGCAAGCGTAGGTTTGTGATGGTATGTTGAAACTCCTCCAAATTCCAATCTTTAAATTATATTATGCTCGGTTGAGTTGTCCTCATACATTTCTAGGCAAGTTGCGGATCCTCAGCCCATCTCTGCTCCTAAAGGACTACTGAACATCATCTGTTTAAAATTACATCATTTTCCTTTTTAAAATGATTATTGGCCTGATTTTGCCCCATCTTAGCTTTCTTTGGAATATAATATAGACCATCGATGGCAAGAATGGATGCATGTTTACAAAAAGTGAAGTTGGATTGTGATGGATTGCAAGTCAAAACGAATTAAGCTATCACTGCTTTTTTTTTTAATTTGCAATTTCTGTACCGCCCCTACTTCTTCTGAGTTCGGTTGTTGATATCTGTGACATTCAATTTCAATACTATTATATAGCGAACTGTTCTTCAGAATATACAGATGCTCCTCTACTTACAAATGAGATGAGTTCCAAATGGCCGTTCGTAATTTGATGTCCGTGTCGTTATTCAACGCCATTTTTAGGAACACGCAAGTACAAAGAACTAGGATTGATTGATGTTGCGGACAGGAAACGGGAGTCCAAAGAACACAATTTGGACTTGCGGTCCTCTTCATTAATATGTCTGGAAGTTTGTAAATTTAAAGTTCGTAAGTAGAGGAGCGTCTGCATATATCATATCTACAGAATTATTTTGTCTTTCTAAATCAATTCTGAAAAAAAAACCGCAGAAAAGAAAACAAATTGTATGACATGAATACGGGTGTTGTAGCACGAATCTTACTATTATTATTGGTATCATTAATTGATCAACTACAGAGTGACTTTTTGGGCTTGAAGCTGGTATTGAGGTTGCAAATGAGATGAAGGAGAAGTTTGTGGCTTTCAGAGGTGTCACAGGATCCAGGCTTATGGTAAGTTGAATTTACATATACAGAAACATTTCACATCCTGCTTATAGTGTGCTTGACACATTACATATTTCACAATTATGGGACACAGACTCCTATGAAACTGACCGTATGAGCAACACGAGAGATAAAAGCCACAACATTCCAAGAAGAAACTGAATCGTGACATCAGACATTGCCCCTCCCTGCGTAATCACTTATCCAGTTGGGGGTGGGCGGTGAGCCAGGAGCCTAACCAGGAAATTCAAGTCACAAGGGAGGACTTGAAATGCCCATACTGGTGCATACTGGTGTCTCACCAGCATTCGAGAGGTCTTTATCTAAATAATCCCTGTGGTACACAAATCAGGGAGCCCTTTACTTTTAACTAACGGATTAAATGAAACATATTTTCTTCTGCGGTTGAACTTCCAACCACGACTGCAAAATTTGGCAACATTTGTCAGATGTCACTAAATTCTGGGAAATGATGCAGTCTAACACATTGCTATGAAAAGCAGACTAGAGTTTTGATTGACTAATAATTACCCACTTACACAATTTCAAAATAAAAACAGAGACTAATTCATCATTGTGACAGAAGAAAACTGCACGTCTGCCATTATAAACAAGAAAACAAGAAGTGTACCACACAGACACAGGGACATCGAAACAACTAAAGACAGAGCAAACAACTTATTTTGCATAAATCCATATCTTAGTGATTTTTATTATCTTTTCAAAGTGTTCAATAAAGCTCAAAGAAAAAAAAAAATCTTTTATTTTTTATTTGCCCCACTTGCTCATCACTTTAGACAAATGGTCTGCTAAATCAATTTTAATAAATTAATTATTGTTTTCAAATTCTTTTTCTTTCTGAAGAAACCTGTTGCGATTACTTAAAAATTCTAAACTTTAAAAGAAAAAAGAAAAAAAAAAATGTTCTACTTGGTGAACCATTATGGCCGGACTGAATACGCTTCTCATTTTTCTTCATGGGACTCGACACGTTCCTCCCCAGAAACATTCCACAACCCCCGGAGTCTCAGAGCACCATAAAGGCCAAGCTCTCCCGAAAAAGCCATGTGTTCCCACGCCTCCCGTGGCTATTAAAGTCAGACTCCATGCCACCACTGTGTCGTCCTACAACCCAGAAAATCCTGGTAAGGATGGAACATTAATTAAGCCCACTTGTGTATGACTTAGTGTGTTTTAATACTTTCTGAATCTAGTGAGAAGTAGGAAAAAAATAAATAAAAATGCAACGACGTCAATGGTACGTTAAACATGAAAAAACATCGGTAAACCCAGATTAAAAATACTATGCAAACCTACATCTAATTCACTAGTTGCTTACTCTGGTTTAGTCACATAATAACCCTTTAGTGAAACTAATGTCTGGAAGACTAGTTCTTCTTAGCTTGTTTATGTGACAAGTTCAATTCTATTGATTCATGAGTAAAACTATTCTTAAGCTTAGATAATCAATTTAGCACCAAATGTCTGCATGAAAGACACCTTTTTCCCCATATGGTCAAGCCTGACTAATGCCCCTAATTCAATATATGCACTGCATAGATATCACCTTTCCTTAGAAATCAAGTTATATAGTTTAAGAGGGGATTTATTGAGCATATATTAAATATCTAAGCAATCTATGGACAAGTACAGTACAATTTTTGTTTGGTCAATTTTGGCACACACACAGATTTTTAATGTTATAACAAAGTACACCAATACTAAAGCCATGTGAGTACTGTATTAAATAGATAGATAAAAATGTTAAAATAATGCTGGTAACACTTAACTGTACCCTCACAATGCATTTCTAGAACATTAAAAAGCAGCAAGTAAGAATAATACCTTAACATCCTGACACACCTAAACATCTGTAATATACGTTTATAACAAATATTACGTGATTGTATGATTATAATGCTTATATATATATATAACCATTAAATGTGTGTTATTAATGTTCTCTCTGCAGCAATACAGAACATAGGAGAGAAAATGTAAGGTCAAGTAACATGACACGTGGCAAGCAATAAGAACGCTTTCATTCCCAGTGTGAATAAGACTTTTTAACTGATTCTTATTCAGTTAAAAAAAAACAGTGCCTATTTAATACAGTGCACTGGCAGTGGTGTGCTTCCGTCCCATGGCCAGTGTTGTCCACCAGAATTATAAGAAGGATAATAGAAGAACAAATTTGCCATCTCTACTGTTCAAAGCAATGCAACCAGGAAAAAGATTCAGTCTGGACCATTGTAACCTCTGGCCCCGCCCCTTCCAGCTTCCTGTGAGAGCGTGAAGAGGAAGAAAAAGTTTTCGTTCCAGGTTCACTGATATATGGTTTTATGAAATGCTACAAGTAAATAACATGTGACAGACATAATTTAGGAAAAGGGAAGTAACATCAGCTTCATGAGTTTTTGGAAACCTGTGCAGCATCAGGGTGTTTCAAACTGTTGAAAGTAATAAAATGCTGTTAAAAATAAACTAATACACTGAGCCAAAATAAAATCAGAAAAATCTATGTGATGAAGGTCTATTAAAACACAAAATATTTCATGATTTGAGTACTATTTCTCCAATACTATGTCATTTATATTTAAATATAATTTAGCTTTCCATTAAAAAAAAGCCTGATGTGAATCCATGTTTTAAACTGTTTAAGAAAAACTGTTGACATCATTTTAACATTTGTTTTCTCGGTTACTTGCAGTAAGATCAAGCTTTCAATGTTTTCAGACTCAAAACTCCCCCACCTCCTCTTCCTAAATAATAATAATAATAATAATAATAATAATAATAATAATAATAATAATAATAATAATAATTACTACACCAGTCAAACTGAATGATATCAATACCAGAAAACTATTTTGATCTGAGTGCCTCTTCACAGGTTAACCACTGTGATTGTTTTTTCATCAGTATTTTAAACTACATATAACATATTTCACCTAGAAAGCAAGATCAGCTTCTCTTTTCCCCTCCATTCCCGACCGTGCCAGAGGACTCACCCCCACGGCCTGCATGCTTTACCACTGTTTTGTCTGAATGAAAATGTGCCAGTGTGTTTGGGGGAAGGGTGGCGAGAGAGGTGCTGTTTGAACTCCACAGCTGAGAAGCAGATGGTCTGTCAACGCAAAGTTGAAGTTGGGGGGGAGAGGGGGGGGGGTACTATTGATTCACGTGAAAGTCGCTTGGAGTGGGGATGCTTGTTGACCTAAGGATACATGCTTACAGGACAATGTTTCTGAATGGTTCTGCACGTCTTCTAACTACATTCTATGTGTATTGCTTGACTAGGGACTGATGAATTTCTCTCGGCCGGCCTTTGATGGATTCCTTACAACACAGACAACAGATGGAAACGTAATTAATGATAAATCTGCATGCATTTTCAGGTAGGATGTATTTAGACTCTTATCTCCTTGTCTTTTTCTTTCCATACAGAAACAATACGGAAACAATCTCCACAACAATCTAGTTCACATTTCAGTGTAATCTGGTTCATATAACTTGCGACATTTATATTAGTGTCATAAACATGCAAAACGTTACATACTTTTTAAAAAGAACAGTTTCTCTCCACTGCCAAGTGGAAACATATGGAGGCACTTCCACAGAATAACACACATGGTGATCCAGCCAGTGCAAGTGGTCACAGCCCCCCCTCTACCCAGGTCTGCATTGTACAACTGAACACGGGATAATAAGAACAGCCTCGAATCATCACAGATACTGGTAATACTACACGAGTCTACAGAGAGGGGAGGAAACGTGTCTGTCTGACAGCAGGCCTCTGATCGCCCCCCACCCCCCTGAATAATGGGTATTGTTTGTGCTGGATGTATGGGTCCCATTGTTTCTCACCGACTTCCCATTGGGAATCTGGCATGGTTACAATGTAAACCATTGATGACCAGAAGTTCAAAATGCACAGTGCTGCTGATCTACTGTAAATTATTATATCATTAACATTCTTTCCAAGTTACACATGTGTATCAACACTGGGAAATTGGTCGAACGCTCCCAATTTCTAGAGATGGCTTCAATATTGATCAGAACAATGTGACGGAAGCCATGCACACCAAAGACAACAAACGCTGTTAAACTGGTGCAAACAGAAGAAAGGATTGCATATGCTTTCAGTAAATTCAGAGGAGTATGTTAGTAGCAGAAATTATTATCTAACACCAGTGAGAGTCGTCTCTAGCATACATATATCGAGAAGTGAACAACAATTTCATGGTCTATTAGCTAAAAATGTGTCTTTGTACCAAAAAATTAAACTAGAGACACCATAACATTAAGGTTAGTCTGTAAAGCCTAATGCGAAAGCAAATGAAAATGTGCAAATCCTAATTTAAAAACATACCAAGCTTGTTTGGCATAATTGCACAATAACAGCCAATTATGACAAATATTATATTAATTTAATAACAAGCCTGACTTACCATTTCTGTGAAGCAGAATTTTAGCCTTTTTATAACTGGTCATTGAAAACAAGGCATGCGAGCCTAGACCAAAATAAGAAGTTCAAAACTTCAGATTCCATATATATCCGTAAAGCCCTAAAATGTCACAAATAAATCCAAAAAGGAATATTTCCAAGGATGACCAGAGAAACACCCTCATTTGGGAGTTAGGCTGCTAGTGAAGGGTTTCAGTTCATTTTTTAGTCCAACAAAAAACTGTACCTTCCTTGTAACATTTGCCCTTCTTGACCCCCTTCATACCGGAAACCCTCTGGTTCCTTATGAACAAATGTCGCTCCTAAATTACCCCCTCATCTCCTCCAATGAGGCTGAACTGCTTACATACCCAAGAAAGGGGCGTGTCCGAAGTTTCCTCAAACTAGAGAGCCAAGCAACATAGCACAACATTAAAAAATTATTATAATAATATTGTTAATTTAAAATGAATATTCCTGAAAAAAATATATGTTTTCCATTGTTTGGCCAGTGGTTTTCTAAAACAACCATAAAACAGACCTCATTTGAAATGACCGATTATGCCCTTAATGAAAATGAATTTCATAATGTGCTTTGCTTTCATTTTGGGTTTCTATCTCATCATCCATTTCCAGTTCCTCCTTTTGCAGGTTATATACAAGAACGGCCCTTGCTAGAAGAATGAGTACTCCATAAAAGAACCGAGTCCGCACAGAACATATATTCATTTCGGCCCTAGGAATTGCTGAATCTCTAAAAGGCTGGAACTAGATCTTTTATTTCAAGAGAAAAGATGTGAACCCTCCTTAAAAACCAAAGCAGAAAAAGTGGGTTTAAAACAGGCACTGCTAGTATTTTCTTACTGTCATTTTTGCTTTGGAGTAAGACTTAAAGGAAAGTTCATACACAAGGTTAATAAAATAGATATCACAGTTTCTGATGTCAGTTGTGATACAGTTTCTAAGACGGAGACCAAACCTGCATCTCACACCCTCAGCCCAATTTTACAGGGCAGTCACTTCCCTTTTTGGCTGCACTGTCATAACAAATGCACAGACGAAATTGCAAATTTTCCCTCATCACAAACTATTATCCACGACAGACGTTTCCTTCATTTCTATGCGTGTAGTTTGAGGATGAACTGAGGCCCTTTTGGGAATTTCTCCTAGATGCTCTAGACGAACAGACAGGAAAAGGTGTGTCACTTACAAGGAGTGTTATCTTATTTCATTCCAGGGAAATAAAACTCCGGTGTAAAAAGGTTGTCTGTAACTGCTGGAATAGGCCATGCATCTTTCCATCTTTTGACAGATCTTACAGTTACACTTGAACTGAGATTTGTTGGCTTGTTTTTTTTTTTGTCTTTTTCCTAAAAATTATATAAGCGTTGAAGTATGGCTGATAGCATCTTGAAACAGCTTCCCATACTTAAGCAGCAGACACAGGCAGAAGGCAGACAGATCATAATACAAACAGATAAGTAAACCTACTGCACTTCCCACGGCTTCACACGTTAAGCACATCACCAATCACCAATGTCATGAATGAGGTTTTAAACTTATACTGACGATTTTAATGCTTCAGTCTATCTCTGATAGATCTGTCATTGCACAATGACTGTGATCTAGATCTGTCATTGCACAATGACTGTGAAATTATCAAGGAATGATGCGAACTTTGCATCGACATGGATTCCTTGCAGTTGTACAGATGCAATGATGCACGATCTTAATTAATAATGAAGCAGTTTTCACTGGATGTTTGGAGGGAGTCTCTGAATCCTGTACAGGCAGCGAATACTCTGGTTGGGAAGCTGGGAATGTATCTATCCATTTATTTATTTATTTTTTTTTGGGGGGAATGTAAACTTTACACAATGAGAAAATTCAAATTCCAAACCCCAATGGTGTTTATCAACAGAGCTACCCACTGAATTCCCACACTGCCCTGTTTACATACTACTAACTGATACTTAAGTTACTCGTATACTTTAAAGCACTTGTAAATCCATCCATCCATCCATTTTACAATCTGCTTATCCTACTGGGTCACGGGGGGTCCGGAGCCTATCCCGGAAGCAACGAGCATGAGGCAGGGAACAACCCTGGACAGTGGGGCAGCCAATCGCAGGGCACACTCACACATCAGTCACTTACACAAACCTATGGGCAATTTAGCAACTCCAATCAGCCTCAGCATGTTTTTAGACTGTAGGGGGAAACCGGAGTACCCGGAGGAAGACTCGAACCCGGGTCCCAGAGGTGTGAGACAGTGCTAACCACTGCACCACCATGCCACCCCTACACTTGTAAATGTATTTCTTAATTTTGTTACTTTTTGCATGCTTGCTACATTAGGCACCTGCACAACAGATGCAACAGATGTTATACATATTTGCAAAACTGCGTGTACTAAGCCTAGACATATATTCAGCATCAGTCCAAAATACCTATATACTGTAATCACTGCACACTTATAAATGAAAATGTCAAAAAGCAAACAAATACAGCTCTAAGCTATTCATAAGCTATGAGCTATTTATTACAGTATGAGCTATGAGCTGTTTTTCACTCCACAATACCGTGGAAATATGATACCCAAAGTAAAATGAAGATAGTAAAAAAGACGTTTTCCTCAATATAAACCAGTGTAACAGACGTTTAAAAGTCACTGCTAGTTTCTAAAAGTTTGATTCGACTAAATATTCTCCAAAAATAGGTTTTTATTCATGGTTTCATACAACTGATCTTGGAGGTAAAGGAGACAACCACTTGATCAATGATGTGAATTTTTAGAAGTGGCATCAGTCGAGTGAAAAAGAGCAAAGAGTTCATATTCGATTCATCAGAGGTAACAACAAAACTACTAGAATTATAAAACATCTGTCTTTAAGGTATGATTGGCTTCAAAACAAGTTAGAATAGGTGAAGCTGATAACGACACTGATTTCCATCTCAGATAAAGCCAGTTCCCGTTTATAAATAAACTGAGATCTCTACATCTCAACTTTTTGTGCTAAAAGTGAAAAAAAAAACTGCTTAACATATTTCCCATAAGTAAATGGTGTGATTATAGGAAGTTCTGTAAAGAGTTTAAGAGTCACTCTGTCAGGAGTTTCCAGGCCTTGCGTAATGGATGCTGGGTCTCATGCGTGTTGTTACTTTGTTAAAAACACGCAGCCCATTACAGCACAAACTTCCCTTAATGATAATGAAAGTGATTGTTGGCACGTATTTCTCAATATACTGTATATACTCATCAAAGCAGAGAAGTGAGGTGTCTCTGTTAGGATAGTGGGTCTTAGGCCAGCACTGTTGTCACATACAGAGATCATTTGTATTCCACCTACACGTTGTTTGCGTGCTTGTGTTGTACCGGGTTGCAACATATACCTTCCCCCTGAGACCCAACAACATGTGATCGTAGTGTGATTTTATGTTCCCTGCCACAGCCTGATGTCCCATGTAAGCTGTTCCCCTACTTTAGGCTCTGAGGTCACCATGCACTGCACTGGAGAAGTGGTTGGAGTATAGATGGTATTTATAGAAATATTTTCCACTACTATCTTACCTAATATTTTCCTTGTCATGCTACACAACCATTACATTATGCAACCAACATGTGATTTGTAATTTCATACATTAATTTCAATGAGTTTATGGTGTTCAATATTCTCAGTTTTAAAGGGCTAACATTAGATCTTACTGTGGTAACACTTTCTCTGACGGCCATGTGTACAGGGATCTATGAATACATTCATAACACATTACAACACATTTATAAAGTATTATAAACAAGGCTATAAATATTTATAAAAAAGCATTACACATTATTGCCATGTTTCCATGGAAGCTGTCGTCTATAATGCACTCTAGATACCTTCATAATGCAGTACAAAGCATCCTTAATTCTTATACTGACCATTCTGATACATTAGGAAGGTATCTATAGTGCATTACAGATGACAGCTTCCATTAAAATGTTACCCCTATTGCTTACAACAAAACACAAAAACATTAAAGAAGGGAGTCAGCCTAAAACATGAAAGGAACGCCGTATTTGGTAGGTGTACAAAATGATTAAAATTATACATCAGCCTCTAGGCAATTGAAAAAAATACTACAATACTTAAAGTAAGTTCTGGCTGTCAAACATAATGTTAAATGTCTATAACAAAGTAAAATTCAATGGTGACACAGCAAACAGAATTACTCTGAAGTGTTACCAGTTCTAATTTTGTTAGTATTTATATCCTTTCTTAGTGTTTGTGTCTTTGAATGGCTGATAATATACTTTTGACTTAACAGACAGTATGATACTAAGCTTTGCCTTTTGCCTTGTGCCCCACCCCTTTTCTTATCCTTTTCAAAATGAAAGCCAATGGGATTTCCCCTCAATCCAGATGTCTGCATGTTTGCTGTGAGGTATGCAGTCCAGGAAGAGCTACCCTGAACTCTACTTCCTCAGTGTATTGTTTCGCTCCACATGTCAATAAGGTTCCAAAGATCTGCGCCAAAAAGGAAGGGTCAAGAGAACAATTGAGAATTCCCAGTTCATTCACCATATATATATGTATGTGTGTCCGTGTGTGTGTGAATGTGCGCACATGTATAAACAAATTCACAGTGTAAGAGAAAGGTCAGTTAAACAAACAGTTGAATAATCTGCTTTTTTGTTTTCTGTTAAATGTAAGTACTTAAGTTACATATAATATATGTTTGATGTTGAAGTGCGAAAACAATTTGATGATTTACGACTTTAAATTAGAGCATGGTACTTCGGTGTTTTAATGCTCTGGATAGGCACAATCATATAATGGCAAAACTAAAGAAGTATGGCTTTAAAGCCAGCATAACCAATTGAGTCCTTCTTTCAGGTTGAACTATAAAACAGTCACATCTACACTGAATAGAAGACGTTTGCACCACAACACAATTCTGTGAAAGGTGCAATTTAAAAAGTCCAATGTTTCTCTTTTTAAGGCATCTATCTATCCACAAAAACAATGAAGCACAAAACAGCAAAAAATACATCTATATATATATCGCTACATAGTTAGCAACATACATTACAGAAGTGAAAAACCTATGTAATACTTTCACTGACATTAAATTTAGTGGGTTTTCTGTGGTTTCAGACCTGGCATTTTATAGTGACTGTGACTGTTTGCCTCACAACGAGCTGGCATCCCATCCAGAGTCACCCTTGCCCTGTGCCCTGCATTTCCTAGGATGGTACTCCATGGCTCATTGGTTATAGCAGGACAGCTGAAAGACAATTTTTTGCACATTTGCGCAAAAAAAGTGCTCACAGTGGTTTCCAAGGTAAGCAGTAGGGAAACATTCCACAGCTAAGGGTGTTGTCAAGTCTTCCATTACTATTATGATGCCATTACTATAATCTAGCATCATGAAAGAATTGACGACTCCACTAGCTAAATCATTTCTGATCCCACAGTGCAGACTGATTATAACTCCACAGGGAAACTGCTTTTCTGATGTTTAATTTCCCAGCAGAAATTTCCATCATTAACAGTGAAAGAACCAAGCTAGGCATGTCTGCCTTCTTAAGAGACTACTCCAGAATACTGCCTGAATACACATGGCCTCCCATATGACAGTATCTTGAATTTACAGCGAATTTAATCAAGTTAATCTTATTGTACAAATAACGACTTCAAAGAATCCAGCTGTTACGTCCCGGTCTAGAGTCGAGATGTAAGCAGGGACAACCAGGAATAGGGAGGGAGAAGGGAGACGGGGACAGAAAAAGAAACAAATGACAGTATAGTTATAGTTGAGATTGAGTATATTCTGAGTAGATTTTGATTTAGGGAGATAAATATGAAACAGCAGGGTGAACTTCAGGAGCGGCAGAGGCTAAAGCAATAAACAGAACAAGTGAACTAACTGAGGGCTAGCTAAGAAAATCAAATAAAAGACAATCGCCATAGTTTTTCCAGCAATGCTGCAGTGAATGTTTGCAGGAGGATTTGTCTATAAAGGGGTTACATGAATATGCAAAAGGAAACACTGACACCAAGCCTGTTCATGCTCTGAGACATTTTGTTTGCTAATAAGAGTCTAACTGTCACATAAATAATGCTGGGATTACCCTATTATTTATAAACTTTTATGATAATAAAAATTATACACTTAACTTAACTGTACTAATATAACAGAGCTGCACAGTGACAATAAAATTATTTGGCCCTAGATATAGGATATGTGCGTTTAAGGAGTATACTGCAAGCCAAAGGAGTATAGACAATTGGTGGTGTGAAAAGAGGAAAAAATAAAATATTAAAGATTTTAAAGATAAATTATCTAATTTTCATAAGCAGCGATACATATAACATGCTCAGTGTCACATTTCCCAGATAAGAAATGAACAGCTGTACCTTCATTATGAGTGGCAATAAATTGAGCATGGTCTGTTAACCAAATACATTTTCCAAGTGTAATCTCGCCAGCAAGAGAATGTTTCAATAATAGTTTTGTCAAATTCACTGCAAAACGGACAAACGAATGCTCACATAATTGTAAAGGCTGTTGCCCACACTGTTATGAACTTGTGCATTATTCACCTTGTTTGCATTGCCTATTATCAATAGGCCTCATTCAGCTATGCTACACATCCCTAGATATTAATAGTTATAAGAAATTACTGGGGAATGACAAGCAGGCATTGAATGTGAATAAGACGCTGCAAAAACAATTAAGGCAGTGTACAGCATGCTTGCCCGATTTACCACTGTCTGGTGAATGACCTCTCTGTGTCCCATATGTATTATACATTACACACATTCGGTTTAAGTATTTTAAAAGTCCTTACATTACAATTATTCAAACAAAATACTAAAATAATAATAAAAAACACCCAAACATTTCCTTAACATACTAAACGTTTGTTAAGCAGATATGATCGGGAAAAGACTTTTGTTTAATATTAGTGCCGTTTATGAAAGAGGTATCTTCACCAAAAAAGTATATTGCTATTAAAATCAAGATTGAAACGATCTTTTACATTTAATTCTGACAGTAACTGATATTAAAATGTGTCCCGAAATTTCAAGCAACTAGCTTCTTTTTTATCTGGCACTTGTTAATGTTTATACCATACAGTACTTTCCCCCCCCGTGATATAATTATATAATGAGTCTTAATTTAAACGAAAAGACTCTTAGCAGCATATCAATAGTAGTCTAATAATAGTAATGACCCAGCGGCAATGACTTGTATTTGCCGCCGGATAGCGGACACTATAATTAACTTCAGTATGATTAAGTGATCGAAAAATTAAATAAGTTAAATTCTGGACTCCTTACCTCTTACAGTTTTCTGTTTCGCTTTAATCCTCAAAGTATTGAACGCTTTAAATGTTGATTCTTTAATATTCAGAGTCAGGGATCTTCGCCTAATACCTCCCCATGCTTTGCGATCCATGTTCCAAAAGTACTTCAGCAAATCCTCCTTTTGCGGCTGATTCAAAAGTAATTGTCGTATCAATTTTATGGCTATAGTCAGTAAATTTTTACGTTGACAGTCCTCCTCTTAGATCTCGATATTCCATACATCTAACCCATTTTCTCTCAATATTTCTTCCTCATTCACTTAAAACTTACGGTTTGACGCTTCCTTATTGGCACTGCACTCTCAATGATGAAAAAAGTCAGCCCTGCAATGAATTTTGGGAAACGAAGTTCCTTTTTTTCCGTCTTCGAAAACGCAACAAAAATATTTATTATATATTTATTTTATTTCATGAAGACTTTCAATTAAAGATTTTCTGATAGAAAACTACTTCGATTATCGGAGGTATTGGATTACAGTTAGGTCTGGATTTGATGTCAAGCAACAGGTCAAACCAGTGTTTTACAAGGTTCTAACAAAACAATAGCTAAAGGTGTAGTGACAGGGGCAGCCAAGGCAGGCAAATACGTGGGCCCAGGACTTTAGGGGACCCCCAAGGGCAGCTGATTATGCAGCACATTGATCCAACAAATCTGCATTATTTGTGTATTCAGTTTTTCACAAAAGTTAAAAGATGTGTTTATTAAATTCTCTTATTCATTTAGACGAATAATAGTGGTAATACACGTTATTTTTTTGGGGGAGGGTGAGTCATAGGGCCCCATTAAGTTTTTTTCCAAGGGCCTTCCGAGTCTCTAAAATCACCCCTGACGATAATGCTTATTTTATGATTAACTTTGACGTTCAGTCCGTCAAATTGCTTTGTAAAGTCTAACTTGAAATTGGTTTAGTCAGGTGACATTACTGCATTACATAACCTGAAATATGAAAACAAACTAAGACTATTCTAAATAAGCATATGTGACAAATGAGTAAACTACTACAAAAACTTAGATGGATGGAAGTTATGCTTCTGTGTAAATGCACCCATTCAAATATAGGCTTTCCTTTTGTCTACCTCACAGTCCTTAATCCTTCACAAAAACAAAGGGCAAAATGTAAAATTGGTTAATGAACTTTTTATCCTAATTGTAATACTGGTGGTTGGCAGGTTCAGCCAGCCAGTAGAGTGTCCCCGAGAACTAAACATTGATTAACCTCAACATAGAAACCTGCCTAATACTGTGTAGGTCGCTCTGGTACTGCCAAATAAGCACTGACCCATTGAGGCATGGACTACACAAGACCTATGAAGGTGTCCTGTGGTATCTGGCATCAAGACATTAGCAGCAGGTCCTTTAAGTCCTGTAAGTTGAAAGGTGACGCCTCCATGGATCAGACTTGTTTGTCCAGCACATCCCATTGATGCTTAATGGCACTGATATCTGGAGAATTTGGAGGCCAAGTCAATACCACGAACTCTTCCTCATGTTCCTCAACCTGTTCCTGAACAATTTTTGCAGTGTGACAGGACACATTATCCTGCATAAAGAGGCCACTGCCATCAGGAAATACTGTACCACTGTCATGAAGGGGTGTATTTGGACTTCAAGGTTTCCTAGCAGAGCATTGCTGGGAACATTACACTGCATTTGCCTGCTGCCCTCCTTCCCATTGTGCATCCTGGTGCAATATCTTCCCAGGTAAACATCACACATTCACCCAGCCATCCACAATAGACATAAAAAATGACTCATCAGACCAGGGCTCTCTCTTACATTGCTCTGTAGTCCAGTTCTGATGCTCACATGGTCATTGTTGGCACTTTCAGTGGTGGACAGTGGTAGACAGTGGTAGACAGCGGTGGACAGTAGGTCGGCCGGTTGGCCTTCCTTGGTCCATTTTTGGTGGGTATTGACCACTGCATACTGGGATCACCCCACAAGACCTGCCAGTTTGAAGATGCTCTGACCCAGTCGTCTAGCCATCACAATTTGGCCTATGTCAAAATTTCTTGGATCCTTACATTGCCCATTTTTCCAGCTTGCAAACACATCAACTGCAAGAACTGACTGTTCACTTGCCTAATATATGATGGTGCCCTTGACAGGTACCATTCTAATGAGAAAATGAATGCTATTCAATTTACCTGTTAGTAGTTTTAATGTTACGGCTGATTGGTACATTTTTAACTCATACCAAAATCGATATTTTCTTTGGTGCAATCCTCATCCTCCAGTTTTCCTCTCTAATGAGATTTAAATGAATTAGAGGAGAGGATTTGAACAGGCAAAGGGCCAAAAAGATAGTAAAGGGCAAGAAATGCAAATGAATCAAGGTTCTAATGCAAATATGGAGTCCCAACATAGGCAGGAAGTCACAATGTCAATATGCGTAGTACAGCGCAAATAACCAAATTCAAATCACAAGAAGAAGAAGAACCAGGAATACAGGTAAGGCAGGCAAGAGTCATATACAGAAACCACAAAACTTCCATCCATCTGTTTTCTGTAACCGCTTGTCCTATTCAGGGCCACGGATGGATGGAGCCTATGGGTGAAAGGCAGCAATTTACCACAGGGCACACTCACACACCAGTACCAGCTATGGGCAATTTGGTACCTCCAATTTACCTCAGCATGTTTCTGAAATGTGAACTATGGGGGGAAACTAGAGTTCCTGGAGTGAACCCCACAGTGGCACTGGAAGCCATGGAGGAGACTCCTAATCCTAAACGCGTGAGCTGACAGTGCTTCCCAACTGCACTACCATGCCTCCCCTGACCAACTGCTCAGTGTAGCAGATCACTCAATGCTTCACAAGGAGGCGACAGAAAACCAGGTGTGTTTAGAACATGACAATTTACCAAGTTGCAGAGCTACAGTCATGGAATGTGGATTGGAAACTGGACAGATACACTATATGGTCAGCAGCAGGGGTGGCACGGCGGTGCAGTGGTTAGCACTGTTGCCTCACCCCTCTGGGATCCAGGTTCAAGTCTCTGCCTGGGTCACATGTGTGCAGAGTTTGCATGTTCTCCCCGTGCTGTCTGTGGGTACTTCTCTGGGATGGATGGACGATAGCATTCAGATACCTGGCCGTTAAACTTTAATGAACAGCCATTCGAAATCCATAGGCATCAATATGGAGCTGGTCCCCCTTTGCAGCTATCACAGCTACCGCTCTTCTGGGAAGGCTTTCCACAAGATTCTGGAGTGTTTCTGTGGGAGTTTTTGCCCATTCATCCAGAAGAGCAATTGTGAGGTCAGGCAGTGATGTTGGACGTGAAGACCTGGCTCGCAATCTCTGCTGCAGTTCATACCAAAGGTATTTGATGGGGTTGAGGTCAGGGCTCTGTATGGGTGCTAAACTCACCCAACCATGTGTTTATGTACCTTGTTTTGTGCACTGGGGCACAGTCATGCTGGAATAGAAAAGGGTTTTCCCCAAAATGTTCCCAAAAATTGCAAGCATAGAATTGTCCAAAATGTCTTCTTATACAGTACTGAAGCATTAAGGGGTCTCTTCACTGGAACTAAGGGGCGTAGCCCAACCGCTGAAAAACAACCCCATACTATAATCCCTCCTCCACCAAACTTTACGTTTGGCACAGTGCAGTCAGGTACTGTAGGTAACATTCTCCTATCCGCCAAACCCAGACTCATCAATCATACCACCAAATAGAGTAGCATGACTGGTCACAGAACACATCTCCCCTCCGCCAGACTCTAGCAGCAGCATGCTTTACACCACTGCATCTGATGCTTGGCATTGCACTTGGTGATGTGAGGCTTGCTGCTCAGCCATGGAAACCCATTCCATGAAACTCCTGGCACAGTTTTTGTGCTGGAGTTAATGCCAGAGGAAGTTTGAACTCAGTAGTTATTGAGGGTCGCCGACTTTTGTGCACTGTCCGCTACAGCACTTAGCAACCCCGCTCTGTTACCTTACGTAGCCTATCGCTTTGTGGCTGAATTTCTATTGTTGCTAACTGCTTCTACTTTGCAATAATACCACTTACAGTGTACCATAGAATATATATCAGGGAATGAATTTCACGAACTGACTTACTGCAAAGGTGGCATCCTATGACAGTACCACACTTTGGTTCACTGAGCTCTTTAGAGTGACTGATTCTTTCACAAATGTCTGTAAATGTGACTGCATGGCTAGGTGCTTAACTTCATATACCTGTGACAATGGGTTTGAATAGATGGATGGATAATTATTCGGCATATGAAGACAGCATGATTATTCCCATTGTAGTGTCATTCCCTTTTACTTTTCATGTTTTCCAAATATTGAATGATTTAATGAGAAGATAGACAGACCGACAGACAGACAGACAGACAGACAGACAGACAGACAGACAGACAGACAGACAGACAGACAGACAGACAGACAGACAG
>JAABNY020000037.1:1404223-1418667 GCA_015164015.2 Brevimyrus niger
GTCTGCATCTGCCTTGTGTGACATTCATATAACATACTTCAAAATTGAAACAGTGGGATTTTCTCACGCGAAGCCTGTTCAAAAGGTACTACTTAATGTTTATTTGTTAATTCTGGAATAACGAAGGGTTTTGGGAAACGCACATAGGCGTCACTCGTTCTTTACCTACGTCACTTTTGGGAAAGCCACCCTTGGGCCAAAACATAGGGCTTAATGAAGAGTGGAGATGCATTATTTAAAAAATATAAAAATCAGTTGTAATAAAACCTTTACACGGTGTACAGAGTGCACATGTTGATATTTTCAAAAGCAACACTATTCTAGTGGTGGATATTGTAATCAAGATGTCAAGATGTGGTATACTGTATTACTGTCCAAGCCTAATGATGACTGTAAGATAATGTGGTATACTGTATTACCGTCTAAGCCTAATGATGACTGTAAGATAATGTGGTATACTGCATTACCATCCACGCTTAATGATGACTGTAAGATAATGTGGTACACTGTATTATGGTCCAAATCAACTGATGACTGTAAGATAATGTGGTATACTGTATTACCGTCCAAGCCTAAAAATGACTGTAAATCTGTTCATAAAACCCATTTATCTATTTCACAACATTGCTTGTATTTCTGTTTGTTGCAATACATCTGCCCTCTACTGGTCTGGTGGAATATCACTGCTGGACACATGAAATTCTGTATGCACGGACAAATTTTTAATTTTTAAAAATGCTTAAAATGTTTAAAAATTCCAGTTTTGAAAATGTAAATTAAATAATTTCAGTGTTTGCATCAAAGAGAGCGTACAGGCTTTTGTTGACTGTGTCGCAAGCTGGAAGGTGAAGGACATGAAGGCAGGCATTTGGCGAGCAGTAAACAAGGGAAACAAACAAGACTGCAAGGGCTCAAAAGAAGAAGGTGGATGAGGGGAGGGTTATGGGCAGACAGTTACTTAAATAGAAAAGCTAATAAGCAACTGGTGTGGCTTATCGGGGCCACAGCAGGGAGGAGACAGGAGGAGCAAGCAGGCAATAGCAGGCAGGACGTAACACACCATTTGTCAACTTAGACATAAATATATTACAGGATTAAAATGCATTCCTGAAAGAATAGCCATTATTCCCAGATATGTCTCATCAGTTATTGGAAGAGCTTTTTCCACTTTGCTTTCAAATCAATTAAAACTACAGCAGAAAACACTTAACACACACTTTCTTACATTTTAATGTTGAGAGTTAAAGGAATAATCCACAATAAAGTAAGAATAATCCAATATTCTGTGAATAAAAATTGTATACTTTTTTATCCAATGAAAATACAGATTTAAACAATATATCCATATACTTAGGGTAAATGGGTGAGTTGATCAAAAAAGGTTCCCCCTATAGACTGTGGTCATGCTGGAAGACACATAGATGGGGAATTATGTGGATACCTGGAGAGTGTGATTGGAAAGAATGGCTGCCCAGATATAATCCTGAGTTTTGAAATTTTATTGGACTTCTGTGCAAATTATGGGCTGCCAGTGGAGGCCAGATGGTCCAGAATGACCCAGGGGAGCAGTCAAAGTTTGCTAGGAACTTCTGGTGAAAGCATCTGTGCAGTTTGACTCAGATTTCTGGAAAAACGTCTTAAATGTGTCAAGTTTGAATGGAACATTTTTAAGCCTTCATATCAAAGTGATGATTATCAGGCCTCTTTCATAACATTTTTACAATTGGCATTTATGCAATAGCAACTGAACTTTTTTTTTTTTATAGAAGACATTTCACGCTCCATCCAGAGTGCTTTCTCAATTCCGACTGACCGGTTGGCATAGCGGGTGTATGAACCTTGATGGAGACCTCAAGTCCGTAGCACTTGATGGTCACATGTGGGTTGTTGTTGTTCCCTCTGGCCTTCATGTGTTTCACTGATACCGCCTGAGGCCGAGCGTGAACGACTGGGAAACCGTCTGGGGAAAGTTGAAAGAACTGCAATGTAGGTGGACCAGGAGGAGGACTGGTTCAAATAAACGACTGTCATTGAACAGAGGAGGTGGCCTTATACATAATCTATCAGCCACTTACAATGCAGTTCTTTCAACTTTGCCCAGACGGTTCCACAGTCGTTCATGCTCAGCCTCAGGTAGTATCAGTGAAACATCGCGACAAGGCTGTTGATGGTCCAAAACAAAAACCAGAGATCATCCTTCATTATAATGAAATTGCAATTTGAACCCCAAGGACCTGGAATGTAACTTTCTAACAAGGACCTATTGTGGGTTAACGTAATATGATTCATCTTTCTAGCTAATTGTGATTTATTTACTTAAAAGTTAAAGACCTTTTTTGGTGGGATGTTTCCATTATTTGTCTTGTAGTACCCATACAATTGCAGTAACCATGCAATGTTACCTTTATATGGGTATTTCCTGCATTGCATGATATATTTACAGTACCTACATGAAAATATTAATGCTGAAAAACAGACAGAATATTATTCTTTATACCAAGGCTTTGGTAAATACTATTTTCCTATTGGTTTATTGGACAGTTCACATGGGTGTTGATACTTGTGTAACTGCATAGGTAGTTCTGACAGCCTAATAAGAGTTCTTTATTAATGTGTTTTGCTGTTTTATTAAAAATGTTAATATAAAAACTTGTGCGACTTTTTACTTATAAATAAGGAGTCACTCTTATTAGTACAGTATAATTTTCCTTGCTTTACAGAAAGGAAGAGCCTGACTCTATGATAGCTTAACGAATTTCGCACTTCCAGTGAGTAACTTGACCACATGTTCCACCCTTATAGGGGCTATATTTCTAAGGGCACATTGGACCATTACTAAATGATATTTGAAATAATTTTCTTCTAAAAAACTTACCATGACTGTTTTATTCTATTTTTTTTTGTTCATTAGCCGTCATATTAGAGAGATAAATCACTTTGATGTATGTGGTTATACAAAATAAATCAATCCAACTTGGTTAGCAGTAGTCATTCAATAACTTTCATATTACTGCACTCCTCATTGTGGTTTATCTCTCACATAAATTATGTATCTAGGCAGAGTTGGTGCTGTGGATCAGTGGTTAGTGTTTTATCTTCATACTTTTTTGATTTTCGCTCCTTCTCAGCTTCTGTGTATATGGAAGTTCTTCATGTGCTTAAATAAGAATGTTCAGGGCCCTTTTTTCCCCCATATTCTAACGTTTAGGGCAATTCTCTTACTTAGTATGCATGTGTCTGTGTGGCCTTGTGCCCTGTCATGAACTGACACTGTCCGGGATATCCTGTGAGCTATGTTTCCTGTGATAGGCCCAAGGTTTGCTGTGACAGTGAAATTGCTAAACAGTTATGAGAAATGGATGAATATTCCTGAACATAATTATGAGAGTCCTTGGATGTCCTGTTCTAAATGGAAACCCCACAAAAACTTAATGTTTTATCAGATGTAATAAAGTGTAATATTCCCAATAACTTGTATCTATAAAAATACTAAACATATCATGAGACACAGCAAATATATAATTTGACTCTATAGAACAGGGCTGACCAACCCCACTCCAGGAGATCCACCACCCCGCATAGAACAGGTGCCGCCTTATTTAACACACCTAAGCTAATATGGTTCTAATACTGAGATGCTACTGAAGGGCCTGATTATCTGTATCAGGTGTGTCAAATTAAGATCCTCATTTTAAGGAAGCGTTGTATTTAATTAATTAATTTCCCATGCGGAACTACATTACTTTCAGTAGTTGCGAGTTACACTTGTATTTAATGGCTACACTTGAATTACATACTGAACATTGCCTGGATTATACGTTTTTAGTGATCATCATATATTCCCTCATTCCACTGTTGAAATGTTCATAGAGAAACAGACTAATGCAACCAATAAGATGTATGCCTCATTTGATAAACTTACGATTTATGTTTGTTTTTACTACCCTGCTACATTTTCTAAAAAATATGCAACCATGACATGCTAATTGATATTTTTTTTTAAATAAAAAAGCAGCACCAACTGTACGTACGGTAGTGGCGGAGTAATAACTATCCCAGTAAGGGGCAGTATGTGATTAGATACTCAGCCCTCTCCCATGTGTCTGTGGCTTTCAAAAGAAAGAAAACTAAAACGAAGAATCACTACGTATGACAGACAAGACCAATGAGGGTTGTAGCGTGTTCTTTTTTTGATCATGTCTGAAAAATCAGGACACACTCAATAATCAAACATTACGTCCCCCCCCAACTATATTATGTTATGAAAGAACTTCATTTGACAATGTTATAGAACATCGTCTTTTCACAGGAATGCAACTAAATTTTATGTTTATTCCATTCTTGCTTCACTATCAGTCGTGTTATTTCGCAAACATCCTTTATTTTGCAAAATATTTCCTGCATAGGATATGCAATCAGCTGGTACTAATTTCTGCAAATCTAGTCATTGATTGATTTACCTATAGAACACAAGCAGTCATTTGGACAAAGTATCATCCGAACAATCATTTCAAAAGAATATTAGTCAATGATTATAGTAGGATGATTTTGGAGAAGGTTTTAGTCCAACAAAGCATTTATTTTGCCTATTTAATTGTGCATACATGCATTTTCTTACCAGAGCATGTTACTATCTCTTTAAGGCAAAACTATGGATGTTGAAATGGGAGGTCCATCGCTTTGCCCAACGTGTACTGTACGATATTCCAGAGCATACAACGAGGAAATCGTCTGAAAGCCAAGATCGGATTCATGTTACGCTTGAAAAGTTAAAACTTGGGTCGGATTTAAAATTGTGAGCATGGATAAATTCCGCTTCGAAGGTAAAGGCGGAAAAGACCGCTGAAGTAGATGTATTATAAGAAACGCTGTCGGAAAGCTGATGATCTGACTGGATAATCAATATTGATTTTGGGAAAACAAGCCGCTCGTAGGACATACCCGCTGAGGATGTGTGAAATCTTCGCAGTGAAAAAGGTGGAATACTGATACCAAGTTAACACTTTAGGCGTCTACCGAGGCATTTGAAGCCCATAAGGGCAATTTATCAATTTTAGGCGATTTAACGCGCATTTCCTTGCTCGGAAACTATGGGACACCCTCCACTGGAGTTTAGTGACTGCTATCTGGACAGTCCCGATTTTCGGGAGAGATTGAAATGCTACGAAGCGGAACTGGAACGAACGAGCAAGTTCCTGAAGGATTTAATTAAAGATGGCAATAATGTGATAATTGGAATCAAGAGTAAGTACATTTTTGACCGGCATGTATTAAATCTGTATTAAATATGAAAATGACTTGATTCTGTGTTTGGATTACTCTGGGGACTTTTTAATCGGGCTAGATGACTGGAACATAAATGATATCCCACAATACAAGCCACATTACATCTATGGTATTTTTTAAAAGTAATCATTTAATCATAGTGATGATTAATCATAATAAAAACTAGAAAAATGCGACAATAAAATTGTCATACATGAAAATAATATCGAGTATATAAAAAATTCCAAAGTGTTTTGTTTACTATTCCACTTCTGGAAAGGAGCAGATAGTTAGTTAGTATAGTAGCATGCAGGGTCAGCAGTCAATAAGAATGTGGTTTTATCTGGTAGCTACTTTGTTTCCGATGACTGCTGTCATGTCAAACAGTATCTGCCACTTTACTGTTTCGACTTTTTTTGCGGTTTTCACAACGATGTTGTGCATTTTCATTCTGATAACCCTTCCTATAACCTGTCATTCATGCCGCATTTTCTGAATATTTGGATCTATCCGTGGGTTACGTCGGTTGTGCAAAACAACATATTCCAAAATACTAAGGAAAGTATTCTTATAGGCTGTGCAGATTATATATATATATGATCTATAATCTATATATATGATGGACCATGGGAAATGTCTTAATATTTGTGTTCGTTCACGGAATTCAGCACAAGACAGAAAAAAACATTTATTGAAACTATTATGAAAGACAATATAAGGGACGTTCATATGAGGAGGACAGAAAGTTGATTATAGACCCACAATCTCATTCGACTTAAACTCTGTACTATATCTTTTTGAATGATAAGATGTGATGGTGATGGAGTTGACAAGCTAGCACATTGTTTACCTCCTCACAGAGCCAGAGGGAGCAGCCATTTTGATTTTCTTGTTCTGTGAATGGAAATGGGCTGTTAAAACCCATATAGCAACCTAACTTCTCAGAATGGCAGCTTTATATTCATGTCATGGTTTTCATATATAAATAGGATTTTTTTTAATGTATGAGGCCTAAATTCATCATGCTATGTGTTACACACATTTAAATACTTGTTTCTACTTATTTCAATATATCTTGATGGGAAAATGCCTCATGTCACGATTTAGAATGTATTTATTTCACCCTTTATTTTAAATATAAAAAAGTTTCATTCACATACTTAATGCTTGAGCATAATGACATTAATGAAATGTATTTATTCATTTATTTTGCCTACTTCAGAATAGTCTTCATGTATTGTCCCAAAGATGAATGAGTACTTACTCTATTTATTTCAAATACATTGTATTCTGTATAAATAATGCTCTTTTGTGCACTTTAACCAGTCTACCAACATAAGGCATTTAAAGTATTGTTGCTGCGGCCTGTGCCGAAAATGTGAGAATCATGCTACAGTAGGAGTGCTTGTTACTTTTGGAATCTCCCTCATTCATTATAAGGCTTTAGTCAACGACTGCCAGAAGCATTATTTCTCCAAATCCAGGACAAGAAAATATGCTGACATTTTTAGATTCTGTTGAAAACCATGACAGGTGAAGGGTTTGTGTAAATTCATCTGTTGTTTTAGGACTTATTATTTTAAATATAGCATGTGATGTAAGATATGTAAAAAGAATTTGTAAAATAATCTAAATATGTGAATCAAATTTTAAGCATCCTTGTAAATAGTCAACTTTAGGCTGTAGGCTTGTTATCCATCCTCTGGTTCCCTGGATAAATAATTAGCAGCATGTAACCAAGATTTTGTTTCAACCAACCAGTTCAGCATAATCACTCTGGCAGAGTGTGATTGGCAGAGTACTGAACTGGTTGGTTGAAACAAAACCTTGGTCTGGATTTGTACTTTCTGAACTTGAACTTTCCACCTCTGCCTATAGCAATACGGGTATTATTTGCTTTTGTGTGCGGTCTACCTCCCCCCTTCATGAGAATGTTAGGGTAGAGCTTTTCTGGAGCACAGGTACGGCCTATGCATTACTTCTGTCTGCTAACCAGTAGCCATGCCATGTTGGGAAAACACGTGCAAAGATTCAAGTTTAGCAAGCAGTCCATTATGAACAAGTGAATTCGTACAATAATTCTGTACACAAATGCAGTGTAATAACATAAGTATAATAATACATTGTATAAGTTGCCCTGTGCTCCTTATAGGTATTATCTCAAGTATTATTCATTGTCCCCATGGGGACAATTAGGTTTAATCTAATCATCTTTAAGCCTGTAATAGGAAACACAGACCACAGAACTTCCTTGCTGTGGGACATCCGTTCAACACAGGGTGGATGCACACACATGTGTGTGTGTGTGTGTGTGTGTGTGTGTGTGTGTGTGTGTGTGTGTGTGTATATATATATATATATATATATATATATGCACATGCACGCACACACACACACAAAAAAGTTAAACTAAAGTGTTGTGTTTACTGTGAGTGTTGAGCTCAGGTTTAACATCCCTGTCAGCCACCCTCTATGAGTCAGAGTGGGAAGGTTAACGTGGCTTGGCACCCAGCTCCCATAATCCGATGCATAGACCTTCCACAGAAACGACTAATGTGCTAGTCGCCTCACTTGTACGTCACATTGGACAACAGCCCCTGTTAAATAAATGTAAATGCACTGAATTTTATGTAAAGTGCTAATATATCGGCAGAATGCTACCTAACCTCTCAAAGGAATTGTTGTGGTGTCATGACATCATCTTTTGAAATGAGAAGAGAAAAGGGCCTCAGAATGAAGGTGTTTGCTATTTGGAAATTACTGGTTTCACTTCCTTTCGACTTCACCCAGCCGCAATTCCTTTTTTTTAATTTAAAAAAACATTTTTCAAGCACTCAGACTGAAGATAATATACCATTCATACCAGCAAATGCTTTTTAAGGGCCTATCAATTTACTTAAGGCTTTATTCACAGGAAACTGCAAGCAATATTTGACAGGATTGTAACAAGTGTGTGATGAAGAATTGTAGAAATTGTGTACTTTAAGCACAAATATTTTAAGACATGTTCAGGTGCTACTGTTTTGTTTATAATCAATATTAGGTTGGTAAGCTATTTTCCGACCTCATCATTTTTCAGTCCGTCTCACAGTGATACATTTACTCTACACAATGTCCCATGGTTACCATTATATTTACGGTGTTAACTATTGCCAACAGGGTTCAATTAAGCCATCATATGTAACCTGACCCTTTAAAATTGACTTATACCCTTTACAGGTGAGAACTTCCAGTTCTTTGAGCTTCTTGAAAGATGATGAATTCCTGGCAGCTTCAACCAAGCTCACATCTGTTTATGTGGAGTTTGCATATTCTTCCCATCCAGGATGTACCCCAGCCTTGTGGCCTATACTTCCTGCGATACCCCCCCCCTCCCCCCACCCCTGTCTCTAACCTGACCCTGGCATTTTATTAAAACATCTTGTTAGTGTCGAGTTAGTTACCACGATATATGGCCAATAATATTAAAGAAGCGAATGTACAATGTATGAGAATACTGTATTCTATATCAGATTGAATGAAATGTTTATATATATTTTACTGTTGTCAATAATGTATAAAAAACATTAGTGTTGGCTGAACAGCATGACAATGTGTGATTGTCCTAGTTGTTTTTGGCAGATAATGGAATGAACATTAACATGTACTTGCTTTGGTAGTTGGTATCCGTACTGGATACTCAGTTATCCACACTGGTTACTCAATTATCTGTACTGGTTACTGCCTTTTCTCAGTTATTTTCTTTTAAGGGCACTCGCCTCACAAGCCAGTGACATTATTTCAGTTGAATCTTTCCGTGCAGCAAGTTTCAGTTTTAGGTGGCAGCTTCGACCTTTGGTTTCAGTCACACATCATATCTGACCTGGAATATACAAGCCAATCCAGGCCATCAAAAGCTGCAGGCCAGAACCACGAAAGAAATTAATTTCTGTGGCTCCTGCATTTTCACAAAACAGTAACTTGACCAAGAACTCAAGTGTTTGTGTGAATAATTATACGCTCATCACCCAGTCGTACGTGATGTTCTGAATAAGTGGTCTTTAAGGGCCTTCAGTGTCGTCTTCTGGGCCATATGACGTGTTCTGATATCCATTTAAAGAAATGTTGATAAAAAAGGATTTATTTGTTCCCTACTGTATTGTTACTGTACCCTGTAATCATAAGCTGTGTGTGTTTTTCAGATTACTCCCTGGCTGTTCAGAAATTTGCCCACACGCTTCACGCTTTTCAGTTTGACTTCATTGGCGATTCCATGACCGATGATGAGATGAACATCTGTAAGTCTACACAGCACTCAAGTTGTCTGATTATTGTATAATAGTAAAACTTTCTGTAAGTCACTCTATGTTGGTTTCCTACATCCAAGCAGCAGGATGAAGCAGTAAGAGATTGTGCAGATATTGTTTTTCGTAGTGGTTCTTCTGAGTGCTCATTGCATGGAAAGAACAACATTCTCTGCGCTAGGAGTAATTAGTGGTCTAATAATAATAAATGAGTTAGAATAAGTCAGCAAGTAGTGTAATCGATCTGAATCATCCAATCAGACCTTCACCCAATCAGTTCATCTGTAATGTTCATCTGCCTTAAAGGTATATTCTCCATGTTGCCTTTGAACCACATGATATTTATGTCAGTAACTAAAATACAAGAATATCATTTTGCAAAAGATATCATTCCCATATAGATAGCTAAATACTAATGTGTGATAACTTTATCTCATAAATTATTGCGATAGTGATTACAAAAGTAACACTTAAGAATTAATCCGTATTCAGTAGAGGGTTGAGGGTGGCGGGAGAACAGAAGAGAGATGAGGGAAGTGAAATTGGTGATGGAAGGAAGTTACCTTTCTTATGCTGTGCAAACGCATCCACATATAAACCAGCTATACTTTTCGGCTCTTTGGGATAAGTAAACAATTTTGTTGCACAGTTTGCAAAGGTGTAAATTTGCGTATGGATGGTGCAGACAAACCCCGATGAATATCATGGGGGTACCTTGTGTGTTTAGGAGGGTGGGGGTTATCGGGGCTGATCTGGTGTGTCTGTGTGTCATCCGTTGTGTCTAACGTTACTACTGTTATTTGTGTGCATTGCTCCTCTATGCCTTTTAAATTGCCCCTTGAGGACAAACAAAGTTTTCTGAAATTGAAATTGAAAACTGGAGGTGTGAGGCATCAGTGATTTAAAAAAATATATATTATTGTTGTTAATATTATTTAATTGTATTTGTGCTGTGATGTAAAGGACCATTCTCCTCTGGCCGGCATCGGACAGTACGAGTTCACGTGAATACCTGCGGGGTACATCCGGGCAGATGGTGGCAGGTGGCAGGGTGCCAGGTATGATCTGGCAGTGATGGGCAAGTAAGTGGGCTTAGGTCATTGTTTCTCAAGCCGGTCCTCAGGGACCCCCAGGGGGATGCGGATACGGACGGTACAAATCAGCAACTACAAATCAGAAGAGTGATAAAGCAAGACAGCAAGGGGAGTACAGTAAAGAATTTCTGGCATGACTGGGTATGGTAGCAAAACTAGAAAGTGAAGGCAGGCCAGGACAAGGGCAAGAGTAACCGTAGAACTCTCCAAAAAATACACATGGCTGCATGCAAAGCCAGAGTGATAGCCCTCACAGTACAGCTCATCCAAAGTTGATGATGGTGATCCCCACCTTTTCCCTGCCTCAGACTATAACCCCAGCTAGGACTAAGTAACTACCAAAAGCTGTAAACGAAACTGAACAAGTGTTTTCTGTCCCTTACTTAAAGATTTGGAGTGAGCCTGAATCCCGCTGCTGTGGAAGTCTATAGGAATTTTCTGTGTAGGAAAGTACTCTGTAGGAAGGAACTCTGTAGGCCAATTGGTTCTTAAAAAACTGCTCATCTATTAATTGCCAGAGTTTAGAGAGCAAAGCAAACCAGCGGAGTTGTACGCAACTGAAACATCATACAGATAATCAAAGCCACTCAAATATCCACAGAGTAGTCATAGTATCTTAAAATCAATGCATAACTTAACAGGAAGCGCATGTCATGAATACATTGCAGGGCTAATTTGAACCAACTTCCTGATTCTAGTAATAACTGCCAGCTGAAGCCTTTAAGGAGTCAGGGAAATTTCCAGACAGTACTGCGTCACAGTAATACTGTTTTAAACTTATAAAGCCATGGATTTAACATGGTGCTGCACTGTAGTCTTACACCTCTGGGATCAGGGGCTCCATGTGTTTGGAGTTTGCATGTATTTCCTTAATGGGAAAAGTGGCTACAGAAAATATAAAGATAATATCTTCCTAACCTCGCTATAAAATGGAGAAGGGAACAAAAATCTTTCTATGTCAGTCAAATGGAAAAAATGGCTACATGGGAGCATCAAATAGCATCTGTCAACTGTGATGCCAAGATTTTTAAACACATGACCAAGTTCAACAGAAAAAAAAGAACAAGTTTTACAAGCTTAAGCAAACATTGAACTCCTGTAGAGCCAAGTTACAATACTTCCGTTTTATCTACTGTAGGTTAGTAGGAGGAAGTTACCAGGCATCAAGCTCCTCATATCCAACAGAAGGTTTTCTATGTTTCACAGCTGTGACGGCTCACCTGCTTTGACTGATGCGTATGGCTGTGTATCTTCAGCCTGGAAGCTGCAGCTGCACACAGGCTGCAGACGTACACTGTGGACTTGGGAAGGCTTTTAGAGTTCATCTTAAAGCTGACTGAAAACCCACCCAGGGTGTATTCATTCGTTTCCGAGACTGAAGTCCAAGTCCGAACTCAAGTCCGTACCTCAACTCTGGTCAGCGAGTTCATGCGGCGTAAACAATAATAGGTCACTCTGGTAAATTCAGATGTTTATTGTTCACATAAGCTTATAGTGTCAAGTTAGGTAAGATCCCCAAACCAGGACAAAGCAAGCCCTGTAATACCAACTAAGGATTCTGATGGATACAAAAGAATTTCATTGTCTTATAATGGGAAAAGGAGATGGGAGACTCTAGCTGTGGACAAGAGGCCCACAAGGAGCAAAGTTTATTGGGGAACATGAGGGAAAATCATAGCGAAAGGGTGTCTGCAGTCAACAGGCCTCGGCAGGCAGGAGGTGGTGCTCTCTTCAGGGCAGCCATTCTTCATGTTCCACCAACAACTACATGCCTTACTTTTTCCCTCCTTCCTCAGCTTCTTTTGGAGCTTCTTAAGCCTGGAAAGGGAGGGTTTCAGCCCCTGATGGGAGTAACACTCAATTGCCCGGCACTTAGCACCACTTAGGCCGGCGGTGAGAAACCACGATCAAAGTCGCGTCACAGTCTACGGTATCAAGTGCTGCACTTAGATCTCAAAACTCAGACAAGGACACGCATTCGGTCAGACACCATAAGCGAGTCATTCATTACTTTCAGTGACACGATTTCCAAATTCTATGTGATGTGGTCTAAACCAGGGGTCTCCAACTCCGGTCCTGGAGAGCTACTATCCCAAAGGTTCTCTGTCCCACTTGGCTTCTGGTGAGATACACCTGTTCCTGCTATTACCTGAGAATATGTGTGGCTCATCCGAAGCCGAGTATGATAGAAATCCTACTGGATGGTAGCCCTCCAGGACCAGAGTTGGAGACCCCTGGTTTAGACCAAGATTGAAACAGCTGTTATATTTCTGTACAGGTTTCCTAAAGACAGGTCAATAACAGGAATACATCTATGGCTTCAGTATGAGTTTATCATATTTAGTAATTGATAATGCAGTCTCGTTAACATGCTTTGCCTGAAAAGGATCCAACAATCATGTAGCTCATTTAGAGGAAGAGATTAAATACGAGTTTGGCCAGTATACAAGCATTTTCCTCATTTTGTTTAAGCATTATCTTAAGAAGAGCAACCAAGTCCAACCTGTTAGGAAGAAAATGTCCAGTATTTGCTTAGATGCCTCCCCAGTGATGGGGAATGTCTGTAGAATCGTATAACAAACACTACTGCTAGCTACTGAAGTAATGGAACAACTAACACTATATTTGGAACTAACACTTTATTTAGTAGCTGATAAAGCAGCAAACCTTAGACGTAACTCAAGAGTTAAGCGAGAGTCATCTGAGCAGGATTCAGATGAAGAATAGATGCGTGGTGGACTGTGTAGCGGGAGAGGATGTTAAAGAAACACAGAGTTGCTGAGGAAACTCATAAATAGGGCAGTATGGGGATGATCTATGAAGAGCTATGAAGGTGGAGGTTGTTGGCATTGTGCGTAGGGACATATTCTCCTTCTTGATGCTGCTGGGCCACAGGAGGTACAGATGGGTGGCAGCAGTCCTCTCTGATTGGTTGGTCTCTAGGCTGTTTATGGTCAGGGATAAAAAGAGAAAGTAGCAGGCTGTTTGCCAGTCACCTTCCAGCTTGTCCTAATGTGTATTTGAGTAGTTCTGCGAGAGGCGATACACCCACTTTCTTGAATGATTAGCTGCTGCTACTGTACCTTCATTCTGTTGGCATTCCTCATGGGAGGCCCAATGACGACAACTGATTAACAGTGCAGGGAATAAACACAACTTCTATTGTAGAAATGTTTAGGTGATGATTCTAAGCAGCTAAGAGAGGGTTGGGTTAAGCCAGTTTGTCAGCCTCGAATTGGCTGCTGTTAGTCATCGCTTTGTCCTCAACAGAAGATCAGCATCAGCCCACATACAGTAGGGTGAATACCCAGGCCAATCCCAATAGGTCCGTCAGTTATGCCTGCTATAAAACTCACAGCTTTATTGGAGACTATTCAGACAGCGATTAAATTGATAATTTCTTAAAGCCAGTGTGGGAGAGGCGATTTTGGGTGCGTTTTTCAAAGACCGGTTTGAGAGATAGTGATCCTTAAAAGAATTTGATTACCATTTTTTTTGACGCAAGCAAGTATGAAAACAATTTCTGAACCTTTCCACCTCTAACTGCCTCCAGATCCTTATTGATTTAGAGAATAAGCAAAGATCTGCTGGAACTTTACAGCTGTCAAGGGATATTAGCACTACAGGGAATCCCCAGGTGGAGAACGTCCATAAGACAACTTGTACTTAGGAAGGAACTTCCATGAAGCCTGTTGTGTTCATTAAATGGAGTTCAGCAAAATGGTTAATAATGAAGGCAAACACTCCTTTGTGAAGCTCATGAAAACTTTGCTTGGCTTCGGCTGGAGGTAGCGTGTGTATA
>JAABNY020000037.1:1418767-1430388 GCA_015164015.2 Brevimyrus niger
ATAATATACTAAGACAGACAATTGAGTTACTGATGCCGAATAAGAACTGAATTACCTGTTTCGATGTATTTACAAATTTGAGACAGACTTGAGAAATAAATCTTGTTTGTAACTGGGGGACTGTGTGTACTTATTAATTAACCCAAACATTACCTGGTTGATAGCTAAATATTTTGGCAATGGCCCTTTAACCCTCTAAGAAAAAGAAAAAGTAAGAAGCCCAAAACTACAGTTCCACTGTATACTTTATTTTACTAAAACTTTTCACCTGTTGCATCTTTGGCCGTACCCTATCCATCATGCAACACAATGGCTGTGTGTTCCATACACACCCCCAACCGTGTGTGTGTGTGTGTGTGGTCTGTATCTCTGTCTGTCTGTGTGCGGTCTGTCTGTCTGTCCATCTGTCTCTGTGTTTGTGGTCTGTCTGTCTTTGTGTTTGTGGTCTGTCTGTCTGTCTGGCTGGCTGTGTGTTTGTGGTCTGTCTGTCTGTCTGGCTGGCTGTGTGTTTGTGGTCTGTCTGTCTGTCTGGCTGGCTGTGTGTTTGTGGTCTGTCTGTCTGTCTGTGTTGTGTGGCATATTCTTCTCCTGTTCACAGAGGTTTCTTTCCTCAGCCCAAAAACATGCAGTTTTTTCGTTTACATCTTCTAAACACTTGTCCTCGTCACAGACACTGGGTTAAGCAGCTTGACTTTCTTTAAATGATCTGTGTAAGAAAGAGTACCTGTAAAGCCCATATACAGAATACATTATTGAGTGCATTACCGTATGTATGAAAAGTGGACAGATTAAGGACTTCAAAATTCAGAATGTGGTATTATTGAACTGAAATATTTGTTTGATTTAATTTAGTAATTTCAAATATCTCCAACTGAACAAAGTCAATATGAAGCATCACACCTACTTTAATAGTAAGTGAAGTAGTACTTCTGTATGATCTTTTAAGTATTTTTCTATCAAAAAATAATGGCTGAACATAGGGTGTGCTAATCCCATTTCTGCTGAATATGTGAAGGCTTAAACACGTCTCTGGGACTTGTAGGTCTCTGGGAATTGTTTTCCCAATTTTGTACTGCAGTATGAAGGACACTGCATATCATTTCCCTGCATGACTGTATTTTTTGAAAATAAGTGTGATTTCTTCTCAGCTGAGTCTTTTCGGGAGTTTTCTGGCCTGCTGCAAGAAGTGGAGGAGGACAGAATGATGCTGGTAAGCATGATTTAATATGTTTTTCCACCTTTGCTGTTTTGTGTGCAATAGAGTGCTGTTATTCAATCACACGTGTCTTTGTTCTGAGAGCAATGACATCAGATAACTCTTGTTTTCTTATACTCTGGTCGACCATTTTTTCCTTTTGGAATACATGCCATAGATATTATGGCCATTTTCCTACACTGGCCTTATAATTGCTTTTCCTTATTACAAGAAATCCTACTTAAAATATCGGTATATTTCGAAGAGTATAAAATCTATAAAATAGATTAGTGCAATCACTTAGGTTGCTCTGTGATGTCATACTGTACATTTAGAGTGATGTTCATCTGTCTCTCTGGAATTTGCACATTTTCTATGATTGTTGGACGTCATGCAGTTTAGGAGTTTTTCTGTCTAAATTGTGTGTGTGTGTGCGTGCGTGCATGCAATGTGAAAAACCTGTTACTTTTTAGCTTGTGGGGACATTTTTCAGGCCTATACAGTATAAACCTCAATTTTATGGAGAAAAAAAAAACAATGCAATCAAAACACTAAAATACGAAAAAACCTTGCAATTTATTCGGTTATTTATGGTTAAGGTTGGGACTGGGGAGGTGTGTTATCTATGTGTCTGTGTATGTGTTTGTGTACGCGCAGAGGTGGACATTTCAGATCCAGAAAGTAAAAATCCAAACCAGGATTTTGTTTCAACCAAACAGTTGCGTACTATATGGCTGTGAATCTTTATACTCAGCAGGTTGGTTGAAACGAAATCCTGGTTTGGATTTTTACTTTCTGGACCTGAAATGTCCACCTCTGTGTACACGTGTGTATGGAAACGCCCTGTATGGTATTGTAATGTGTGCTTAAGGTATTAGGTTTCAGGCTTGCTGTGATAATGTACTGCATAGGAGCTTGGAAGTTATTTAATGCATACAATTAAAGTAGCAAAACATTTGCCCTATCAGACATGAGGAGGATGTTAATTATAATGCAAATTATTTACCTCACAGTAGAATTAGACAGTATTTATGAATGTATACATGAAATACATTCTACTTAATTGATGGCTATAGGTCTTTCTGGACAAATCTAAAATGAAAATAAAAATAATCATACTTGACCATTGGAAATTGTTTTAGAAGCGGACAAACCTTACATACAAACATTGAAAATTGGATTACAAGTGGTGTTTATGATGGTAATGATGATTAATGAAATGACCCTGTTGATGGCAGATGCTTTCTGCAGTGGGGACAGAATCAAAACCTTTGTCAAAAAAAAACTTTGGCACAAAAAAGAAGAGCGAAGAATCAGAATTTGTAAATAGGTCATTTGTTGTCTGTTTTGTTTGACTCAGTGTTTCTCTAAATTGTGTACCCAATAACTTATCAAGACCAAAATGAAACTGAGCCCTCCCACTATTGTTATGATTACTGAGTGATAAGATCATGTGACATAGGTAAGTAAAACCCATAACATGCTTTTAGGATAGAAAGACTGCCCTCTGCTGGAGCAATTGAGTCTTAAATCTCTAACTCAACAGTATCTTGGAGATCTCACTTAAGTGCAGTAGGTCATTTCTAAAAGCCTGCAAAAATCATTTAATGCTTACATCTATGAATTAAGCGTAGTTGCATCAGTACATTTTCCGAATGCACTACAGTATATTTTAAAAGCAGCGTTCACTACCACCATGGCTTACCGGACCTGTCAGACACCCTTAGTTTTGTGCATTGAAAGTTTGTGGATCTGTGATGAAGTATCCAACATGTACTATTACTTAGTTAGTTATGTTGGAGTTGTATGTTAGCTACGGGGCGGGCTAAGGCTGCATGTAAAAGAGTGACTCAGAGGTCTGTGAAGGGGAATGAAAGTCTGATCAAATTCTCCTGCTGCCTTCACTTTTATTGCAGGTTCAGAATGCTTGTGACTTGCTGATTAAACCACTGGAGACATTCCGGAAAGAGCAAATAGGAGTTACAAAGGTAAGTGCTGGGAGTCCATACAAACCAAGTGTCTTGTATCAGAGATGATTCACTACAGAGGTCGTCTCACTTCCTCTTAAATATTTGGTGGTTTCTGTTTTGTTATAATAGTTTCAGTCGCGGCTCTATATACTTCCACTTTTAATGCCTACATTGAGTTTCTTCACCCACCTGATAGAAAGAGAAGCAGTTTCTGCAGCGCTTGCATGTTCAGCGTATTCAGCTCCGGAAAAAAATTAAGAGACTGCAGCAAATTTTTTGTTTCACTCATGGGTATGCGACTGTGTAAAATATACATTTATTGTGAACTGCAGCCTGGCTCTTCCCAGTTTCTCGTTGATGAAGGGCTCCTTCCCTGCTTTATGAAACGTCATGAACTTGAATCTTGGTGACCTGAGAGAGCCTATGTACTTAGTCCCAGAATATCCGTAGATCATCCATAAGGTGTACAAAAACAATCCGTCCATGTCATTTTGCGCACACTTCAGGCCCTGACCTGATTTCCCACATCACATTTTCACATCCCTTTTTTGTGAATTCATTTCAATTGACTGCAGCATCACTTTAGTCATGGGATTGTGTTGTGTCCTGCATGTTAAGAAAATGAAATAGAAGATCAAAGAATATGATTAGCTAACCAGAAAATTCTGGAAATCTAACCAAATCTGACAGTTTTCAATCAATGGGACAATAAAATTACTAGAGAGTTAACAGTATAAACAGTATATTTTCCTTTTCTCACATGTAAAACAGATTTTTTTTTTCATTTGTTGTCCTGAAATCTGCTCAAATCTTCTATGGTTTCCATGTTGTGTAACAGAGCACAGTTTTTGAATTTGGTGATCAGTAGTCAATGTTGACACACCACAGCACAACAATGAAACATGTCCTCTGCATTTAACCCACATGTGACACTGTGAGAGCAGTGCTTGGGGGCAGTATCTTGCTCAGGGTACCTCAGTGGTGCCTTTCTGGTCGGGGATTCGAACCAGCAATCTTTGAATTACAAGTGCACTTCCCTAGCCAGAAAGACACCACTGCCCACACATTGATGTAATTGCATCATATACCAATAATAAGTGTTCTTTGTATAATCTGTGTTTCTCTCACACGCGCGTACGCACGCACACACGCACACACACACACACACACACACACACACACACACACAGACAGTTTGTTTGCTTTATATGTACAGTACATATTTACAACATATATATTTATTTCATGTATGTAGTGCTGTACAAACATCATCATAGGCAGTCGTAAAATGTTTAAAGCTGGGGAGGAAGTGTATAATTTAACACAATTTAACATTAGAACACATGCAAATTAATTGTAACACAATAAACACTAATAAAAATGTCTTTTACTCTCCAAAAAGTTATTGATATCTAGTTGGATGGCTAGATGAACACTGCTTCACCCACCAAGGTGGGTGGTGTAGCAGATACTGATCTAGCAGCAGAGAGGCTACAACGGGATCTGGATTTAATTAGCAATTGGACTACCTGGCAGATGAAATTTAACGTAGATAAATGTACAGTAAGTTAATCCATGCAGGGAGCAGAAATATAAAGTACAGATATTTTATGGGTTCCACTGAAATACAGGTAGCTGATTCTGAGAAAGATCTCGGTGTGTATGTTGATGCTTCCATGTCCCACTCTCACCAGTGTGGGGAAGCAATAAAAAAGGCCAATAGGATGGTGGGTTACATCTCTAGGTGTGTGAAGTTTAATGTTTAAGTCAAGGGAGGTGATGCATATATATAATTCCTTGGCAAGACCCCGCCTAGAATATTGTGTGCAGGTTTGGTCAACATACCTTAAGAAGGACATTGCTGCCTTGGAAAGGGTGCAGCGTAGGGCTACAAGAAAGATTCCTGGTCTTAGAGGAATGTCTTATGAGGAGAGGTTAGCTGACCTGAATCTGTTTAGCCTTGAGCAAAGGAGACTAAGGGGGGGCGTGTTGCAGGTATATAAGATTCTAACAGGTCTGGATGCTGTTCAGCCAAATGGCTACTTCAATATTAGTTTAAATCAAGGGTCACCAACTCCGGTCCTGGAGAGCTACCATCTAGCAGGTTTTCTATCATACCCGGCTTCTGATGAGCCACACCTGTTCTCAGGTAAATACCAGGAACAGGTGTGGCTCATCAGAAGCCAAGTGGGACAGAAAACCTACTGGATAGTAGCTCTACAGGACCGGAGTTGGAGATCCCTGGTTTAAATACTAGAACTCATGGTCATAAATGGAAATTAGCAGGAGAATTTTAAACTGCATTTGAAAAAACACTTCTTTACACAGCCTGTAGTTAGAGTATGGAATAGTCTTCCTGTTAGTGTAGCGCAAGCTAAAACCCTGGATTCCTTTCAATCAGAGCTAGATAAGATTTTAACGACTTTTAGTTAAATTCTCCCCAAACGAGCTTCATGGGCCGAATGGCCTCGTTTGTAAATTTCTTATGTTCTTATGTTTAAACCCCTCCTCAGGGCCATTCCATCTAGTTATTAAATTTCATCAGCTAATTAGTTAAAAAAAAGTAAATGAGATATCAGTCAGCTCTGTGAGGTGTGCTAGCGGTCAAGTCAAAAAATTCATGGCTGTATTGGAGGGTTGCTGAAAATACTGATTTTAGCAGAAGTTTTGAAATGGTTAAGTAACACAATTTGACTGGCATAACATCATAGTTTTACATCAACACGAAGATCATTTAAACATCAATTCGGCTGCATAAGACTTCTGCACAGTACTGTAACTGTATATGTGTACTGCTGATGTATGTATGTTAGTGTGTGCGTGTATGTATGTATAAAATCTACTAACAAAAAGAACAGTGTAATGTGATATTCGTTGATGTGTGTTTGGTATGTTTTCCTGTTTTCTTCGTGCTGATGCGCAGTAATGTTACGGAGAACCACCAGCAGGTGGTGTGCATTAGATGGGAAGTGGGGAATCTTAGAAAGAAATTTCTCAGTTTTTGGAATGTCTCGCAGCTAAGGAAAAAAACATGGTTTAAATAGTGAATGCTTGCTGGCTGCAAGCCCTTAACAGAAACTGCACATTATAGATGCGAGAGACTGCACATTATAGATGCAATACATGTTTTTCTGATGTTTTCTGTGTTCCAAAGTGAACCTTAGAGTCAGAAATCGCATAAAGATAGAGAAACCTAAAGATGGTGCCCCCCCACCCGCCCTGGTCTGTTTTCTTGCTGCCCATGGGCAGTCAAGATTGCAGTCTATCACGTCAGTGCTAATTAGGTGCAGATCCTCTCTGCTGAACGGCGCGGAACGACAAACGCACAGTCTAACCTAACTGTGTGGGCCAAGCAGAGCTGACAGGCAGCCAAGAGAACTTTTCAAGCTGGAGCCAGTTCAGCATGGCGGAAACAGCTCACAATCATAAATACATTCTTGCAGTTTTTACCTTACACCAGCGCCCTTAGAAGGAATGCTATTGCTTAGCATTTCTGTCTGCTGGCTTTCTTAATGAACTGTAAACATAAGATTTCACTCTAGCTGTACTGAGTTCAGTTTCCTCATTTTACATCAATTCCCTGTTTCCACCGATGCGGTGCCGGAACTGGTGCTGGGGTTCTTCCCAGTCTGTAACTGGCCCTGCGCGTGTTTTTAGGCCGCTGCGCTCATGCAGCTGCCTTTAAGCATGCTTTTACACAACAGAAGGCAAAGCTACTCCCTGTCATGCTTTGTGTTTTGAAAATACGTCTATGTTCCATCAGCCTGATACTGAAAAATGTCTAAATCGGGCGCGCCAAAATTATTACTAAAAAAGACATCATGGAATGGTCTTACCTTTCTTGCTTTACACATAATTTCTGATTTTTTTGAGCTACGAATGTCAGTGCAGATGTGTTAATAGCCGTTTGGTAATTACATGCACATACTGTACCAATTACCAATCCAATTACATGATCATCATAGATTAAAGATTTGAGTATTCTGTCCAGTTTTACTCTTTCAAAGCTACATAAATCAAAAAAAGTTCACATTCAGGGAATCATTAATATATCTTTGAAATTTGTTTCATTTTGAATGTTCAGGATAAATCTTCCTTGATCGTTGAATGTTGTCATTTTGGGCCGTTAATTCTTAGTCTTATTGTCAATAATCTTAATTACCACATGCTATATATAGCATATAAAATAGATTTTAGGATTTTTTTTTTCTCTTAATCATGTAGTATTTAGAATGTATGTTTATTTCTTCTTAACATTGGCTTTTTCCATAACTGCAGGATTTGTACTTTAAAAGATTTGTAATATGACTTATGTCTGAGGAAATCAAATGAACCTTTGTACTGAAAAAGTGATTTTGTGTTTTAGGAGAAAAAAAAGAAGTTTGAGAAAGAAAGCGAGAAATATTATTCTGTGTTGGACAAACATTTAAACTTATCATCCAAAAAAAAGGAAACTCACTTACAAGAGGTGAGTTAATATTGGTTTTGTACTGTGGATGTTACTTATTGTATTGCATTACATTATGCTCAATAAGCAGATGCTTTGGTAACACCTTAGGGGACAGTAGTAACTTAGTAACTCAGTTACTAAGTATAAATCATGAACAAATATAGTAACTGCATGAAATACGAGAACCGTTATGATTGATTAATGATGAACGAACATGGGGTCAGTACATAACTAACACTTAGGTTCTGTATAAATTAAGAGTGTACTAGTATAATATTTGTAACCCCATAAAGTAAATTTATTGCAACTTTTGTTTAAAACAACATAAAAGGGAGTAAATCTTGTGACCTGAAAATCACCCATCCACCGCCTTTGCTTACTACATCCAGAACAGGACACCAAATCCCAAGTTATATTTATTTATACTCACAAAATAGTCTTATCCAAACAGAGAAACATTCCCACGAAATGTGAACATACCAGCAAATGCTGTGAAATATAGAATTTAATTATACTTACTGAAAAGTATGTGGAATCCTGATTGACCTGTTTAGTAAACATGTAGGCACAGAGAACTTAAAAAAATTAGGAAGCCTGAGTTTCTTGCATCTCTTCATTTTGACGAGATTCTCTCAGCACTTCTGATTAAATGATAGGTGGGCAAACTAGCTTAAAAGATTTAAAAAATATCCCTAGTCTGTCAAGGGAAGATCTAAAGCAGGCGCCTAGAATGAAAGTGACCTCAGACATCACTGATGCTCCACCGTATTCCAGTCATTTTCGTTAAGTAAGCCTGAGCAGAACTGCAGGGTAATTAGCAGCATGGGGAATGTTGCCACCTTGTGTACCATCCTATTTTACTTTTATTAGGACTCTATATGGTTTCCCTCCCCTTTTACCTTCCTGACTTTCTCGGCTTGGTCAAATTCCAGGCTGATGAGCAGCTTGACAAAGAGAGGTTAAACTTTTACGAGTCCTCAGTGGAGTATGTCTACCAGATCCAGCAAGTGCAAGACAGGAAGAAATTCGACGTGGTGGAGCCTGTGAGTACAATAAGTTTTCCGTCCCAATTTCGGTGGAGCCCGTCTATGCCATCCATTATCTATGTGTAGATACTATAAATGTAGATAAAACTGCACAGATGACTTTAAAGACACGCGCAATCTGCAATGCAGGTTTTAGCTTTTCTCCAGAGTCTTCTGACACTGAATAGCCTCACCTTTGAGACAACTCAAGACTTCATGCCGTACAAGCAGGAGCTGCAGCTCAGCCTGCAAAATGTGAGTACTTATTATTAATGGGTTGCAGTATTGGGGGGGGGGGACTTCTTTAGCTCAAGTGCTGTCTGGCATCCTCTGAATCAATATGTCTCTCAGACGAGGAACCACTTTGAAAGCACCCGGGAGGAGATGGAGGAACTCATGAAGAGAATGAAAGGCTCTCCTCAGATGTGCAAAATTCCCGGCCAGCCCACCATTGAAGGCTACCTGTACTCGCAGGAGAAATGTAATCCATTTCGCAAATGTCCTCAGCAAACCAGCCAATTTATTTTTCATATTTTACAACTCTTGAAATTTAACCATCTGCATATTTCTCTCATTTTGGTTCAATTCCAGCATAATCGTTTTAATTGTTGAACAGCAATAAATAATGTTCATACAAGGTATTGCTCTGTGAACTGAACAGGCAAATGCTCTTGTTTTTTTAGTTCTGTAGGGTAGACTTCAGGTTCCTTATCCACATTCATTATATGTAATTCTTCATGTATGTTTAAGGGGCTCTGGGCATTTCATGGGTGAAATATTACTGCAAGTATTACAAAGAGAACAAGCTACTCATTATGATCCCTGTAGAGCAGAAGCCTGGTACCAAACAGGTAAGTTATTGAATCATAATCCTTATTTTAAAATATTCATAATTACATTTAACGACTGTGTGCAACACTGTTAAGTAAATATGATATCATTCATTCAGGATGCTTTTTTTTTTGGTTCTTCACAAGCACAAATATTTTTTTTCCCTGCTAGAATTTGAAGGTTTCTGTCATGATGAATGTTTCTAGCTTTCTTAACTGAAATATTTGAAAATTCTTTTCTGCGATACCATTCCTGTCCTTTCATTACTCCTTACAGGGCCCTGTGGAGTTGAAACTTAAATTGTGCATCAGACGCAGGAGCGAGTCGATAGACAAACGGTTCTGCTTCGATATCGAAACGTGCGAAAGGTGAAATAAATGTTTATCGATGTGATAAAATGTCTAATCAGCCTGGTATTTGCTGTTGCCTCCTCTTTGCTGATCTGATAGATTATTCCTTTAATTTCATTGCTTTTAGAACATGACATAATATGAAAAAATGTAACTATGGCAGCTCATTAAGCCCGGAGGCTTATGTAGATGTATATTATGCAGTACTGTGCGAAAGTCTTAAAAGTGTTAAAATGAACTTCACTTGGGTGTAAAACTATGATATTATGTCCGTCAAAGTGGCATGTTAGCCATTTCAAAGCCTTTCCTCAAGTCGCCCGAATATTTTAGCCACCGACACCCATCGACCCCTATAGCACACCTGGAGTGAGACTAATTACTGAGTTATTTTACTAATTAAGTTTATTAATTGAGCTGGTGGTGAAATGTAATGAGTACATGGACTGGCTGAGGTGCCCCTGAGGAGAGGTTAGGGAACTGAAGCGGTGTTCATCTAACCCTGAAGTGTGTCAAAGGAAGACATTCTTGTTAGTCTTTATTGGGATGCTGTGTGTATAATCTGGGCACATCACCAGTATGCACTGCTGAAATACTTAAGGTTCGTTCATGCGCTGGTCAAATTTAATTTTCATTGTATAAGGCATCGTAGAGGTGGTACAGTTTGTTTGACCAAGAAAGTAATGGAAGCATTATTTGGAGGTGCAGTGAGTTTGAAAATGCTTAATTGTACAGTGCAGTCCATAAGTAAATGGACAGCAACACTTAAAAAAAAAATAGTTTGGCACTTTAAACTGTCAAAATGGATTTGAAATTAAACACTCAGTATGCATGAGTATTTTATTTCAAACCTCAGAACCAAAATAATGAAAAATGTGTCGCTGTCCAAATACATGAGGACTACACTGTATATTTGAAAATGTATGTATCTTGTATATTAATTTTACAAATTACGCAACCTGCTAGCAAAGTAAAATTTGATGGTAGGGTGAATTATTTATGTTGATATTTGTATTTAACAGAGCACTAGAAGGAGTGTCAGCTAGAGTAAACTGGGAAATACATACACAGGATGTGAATTAAAGTCTGTAAAGCCTTTTTCCCACTAGTGTGCAGTGCTGGGACTGGCTCAACATTAAAGCCCGATTTTTGGTATTTTTCCCGTCCCTGTATGTGGGCCAATCCGGAGAAAAAAGCAGTAATTTTCAGATTGGTTCAATACCTGGAACCATTTGTGCAGAGGTTGTATTTTATGGTTGCCAAATGCAGTGTTTTTATGCATTTTGCACCTTGAGTACAGAAATCATATCACTTTTTTTGGCAGACGTATGTATGGTCTTAGCCTGCAGCTGTGTCAGTTTCAGTGAGGTATATGGTTTCATGAAAAGAGTTTGTTTTGGGGGGGGGTTACTCATGGACGCTGGGGGGAGACAGGTGGGAAATAGAGGGGCTGTGTGAATCCCGATGGTCCCTTAACTAATACCCCCGACCCCCGATCAGTGTGTCTCTGTTTGTAACTTTATTGCTTATTTCTGTTGTTATCTATTGGCATTTTGATGTGTTACAACCCAAAAGCAACATAAAACAGAAACAAGAAACTAAGATTAATTGAAAGGTATTTATCAAATCAAAAACAAGTAAAAACAAAGGAGGAAAGCAAATGGGGACAATCAGCATACTGTATTCTGCTGCCAGGCCGTCTGCTGAAGTCTGAGTGAGTGAGTGAGTGAGTGAGTGAGTGAGTGAGTGAGAGAGAGAGAGAGAGAGAGAGAGAGAGAGAGAGAGAGAGAGAGAGAGAGAGAG
>JAABNY020000037.1:1430488-1454523 GCA_015164015.2 Brevimyrus niger
GGGGGGGGGGGGGAGTGTGTGGTGGGGGGGGGGGGGGGGGGGGTGGGGGGGGGGGGGGGGGAGGGGGGGAGAGAGAGAGAGAGAGAGAGAGAGAGAGAGAGAGAGAGAGAGAGAGAGAGAGAGGAGGTGGGCTGTGGCCAGGATTTAAAGGCCGCTCACACCTGTGGGTAGTGAGTGTTTGCAGTTGAGTCTCCTACACGGACACACACACAACACACACACACACAACACGGACACACACAACACGGACACACACACACAACACGGACACACACACACAACACGGACACACACACAACACACACACACACACAACACAGACATACACACACAACACAGACACACACAACACAGACACACACACACAACACAGACACACACACACAACACAGACACACACACACACACACACAACACAGGCACAGGCACAGACATACACACACAACACAGACACACATACAAGGCCTGTAACAATTAGTGACCGGTTGAAATAATATATGCAAATGGCTCTTTATAAATGTATAAGAAGGTGGCATGCTGGCTCAGTGATTACCGGGGTTGTCTTGCACCTTTTTTGGCTGTAGGTTTGACTGCACCCATCTTTCTCTGTGCTAAATCATTATCTTCCCCCTGTGAATTCCCTTGTTCCCACAGGACCAGAAAATGTGCGTGTGTGTGTGTGTGTGTGTGTGTGTGTGTGTGTGTGTGAGAGAGAGAGAGAGAGAGAGAGAGAGAGAGAGACAAACAGACAGACAGACAGACAGGCAGCCAGACAGACAATGACATACAGAGGGAGAGAGAGAGAGAGAGAGAGAGAGGCTGGCATTTTGCCCAGATTGTCCCTTGCCTCAGGTTCACTGTGACCCTTTCCCTGATAAGCAGTACATGTATACAGTACATGATTGTGGAAGAGGGGTACATGTATACAGTACACGATTGTGGGAGAGGGGTACATGTATACTGTACATGATTGTGGGAGAGGGGTACATGTATACTGTACATGATTGTGGGAGAGGGGTACATGTATACTGTAGATATTGTGCACATATTGAAATTGTGTGATGGGTTGCTGCCCTGTTCTGGGTGATGCCCTGCCTTGCACCTGTTGTTTCCAAGAGACCCTGCATTTGATAAGCAGGTATAGAAGATAGATGGATGGATATTTGAATGGTATAGTTGTATATAATCAGTATGATAATTGTTTATATTTTCATGTATGAGATTTACTCTTCAAACAAGGCCAACGTTGTCTCAAGGTAACTAGCTGTAGGAATGCAAGCTGAACTTTTACAGTCCTTCCTGCAAAGTATTTTTTACATTAAATTAAAAAGTTAATAAGAAAGAGGCCGTTTTGCATGCTTGCAGGGCTGGATGTAGGTTGGATGCCAATAGGGGGACAGGCCAAGTTGTTGCGCCCCCTTCTGTCTAAATGCAGTTACGGCTAGGGAACGATTAGGCAGCCTAATAATAATTTGAGGTATTTCGTGATTCATTATTTCCATATTTCAAATCGTTATAAATTTGTACTGTAAGTTATTGTTGCACGGCGTATCACTCCATGCCTAATACATTGTTTATATACTGGTTAAAAATGGATATCCTTTTGTCACAGAATTCAAAGTTATTTATATTTTTATCGTCCTCTTAGTCAGAGGGGATTGTAATACCGTTAATGCTGACAGTTTTGTGAGTGATAAGTAGCCTGCAAAATGTTTTCTTTGATGCCCATCATCAAGCTGGAAAGCACACATCCATTAAAAGTTGTCATATATCAAGGCTTATGCTGCAAAATGAACACAAATGTACATTTTTGTTGTACCTCTGGTAATAGCTGTGCTTTCTGTTATTGTTTGTGCAGAACTGCACCAGTTACACTCCAAGCCCTTTCTGAGGCGAATAGGAAGCTGTGGATGGAGGCAATGGATGGAAAAGAACCTGTATGCTTTGAATTTATTTATTTATTTATTGATAATCCCAGTGTCATTTTGTTATGAGAATTTAATGGTGGCCCAGTGTGAATACTTTTTTTTTTTTTCTTTCATCAGCTGTCATGTAGAATTTGTAATGATGCATTATATGCATTACAATTAATTGATGAATTGCCTGAAAAAGTCTCATCCAATTGGTCATTGTGTTCCTTTGCTGTTCATTAAATGTATTACGTCTTACATTGTATTCTCATTCCAGATATATCATTCACCAATTCAAAAGCAAGCTGAGAGTATGTATTGTTGACACCTGATTTTAAAAAAGTATATACGACACTAAACGTTTTACATTATTCATTTGTTTCTTCGGTGTCATTCTAAACTTATTGTACATATAAATTGCAGCATATAACACTTTTTGTATATGAATATATGTTTTATAGTGGAACTCAATGAAGTTGGATTCAAGTTTGTCAGGAAGTGCATTAATTTTGTTGAAATGAAAGGTAGGGTCATTTAAGCTTTATTTAAACTGGAGTTATTGACAGCTAAATGTTATAATCTAGTCATTTTAAACCTGTGTTTTTATCCCATTCATGATAGTTTTATGTGTTTTTATCCTATTATACATTAGCCTCCTGTGAGAAGTTCGAAATGGAACTTCAACTGCGTTCTGTTACATCTAAGCATTCTGGAATTTTCTGATGTTTATGCTTTTAAAAACTTTTTTAAGTTTTAAAATAAATATTTCTCATCCAGATTTACTACATATTTACAGAGCACATGAGTTAAGGTTGTAATTGGAGGAAAATGCATATCTTTGGAGTTGTAATTTGTCCTAGTTCTGTAATGAATTTCAGAAATGTTGAATTTCTTTTAGGTGCGACTGTTTTCTCTCTGTCTCTGTCTTTCTCTCTCTTCCGTTTTCATTTTGATTAAATGGCAAGGCATTTAATCTTTATTTAATTTGGCCCTAGCTAGTCTCTAGTAAAACATCATTCCTCAGTGCTTCGCTGCAATGTGGTAATACTTGCCAGCTGAAGGAGGGAGCAGAATCGTTCGTTTGCAGATACTACAAAGGAAAGCTACTGCAAATTTATTTGACTATTCCGTCTTTGAGCACAGGCTATAAATTTCTGCTGGCAAAAATGTCTTCAAGACATTTTTTTTTTTCTTCCCTCTCTTTATCAGGGCTTACCCAAGAGGGCGTCTACAGAACAGTTGGCAGCAACATCCAAGTGCAAAAAGTTTTAAACTCCTTTTTTGGTAAGGAAATTATTCCGTTCACAACTGTACATGCTCATTTGCAAAAAGAAAAGACACTGGAGAGAAAACCACTGACGCTTTGGTGTTGGTGGTTGAAGAATTACATTGTATTTACACACACCAATGAGCCACAACATAGACATCCCATGCGGGTATCAAAAATTCTGACTATCTAGAAATGGCGTGTGTCAAAGACTGGGATATATTAGACGGTAAGCTATTTGTTATTCATAGTCCAGGGAGTGAAAAAACAGGGGTGTTCAGCGGCCTGAAGTGGTTGATGTGGGATATATTTGTTTTACTCTTAGATAAAGATTGCACTTTGAAAATGCCCATCATAATTAAGTCTGATAGATAATTAAGGAAGTTACAATGGATGCACAAAAATGTTTTTAGTAACTGGACACACAAAACTTTAAATTCCTTACAGTAAGGAATAAATTAAACCTGAGTAAGACAGAGAGAGGTAATGAGCTCACGCTAATGCAATGCGTTGCGGCGCCTGCCCCACGACAAACCACCTCGGGGATGAGAGCCTGCATGCAGCCATGTGGCGGGTGACACCTCAGCACCACACTAGTCCGAATGGAATGGACCAGTGTGAGTTTTTTTTCCAGTGGCTGCAGTGCCAATCCTGCCACCAAACGCCAAATTTTCCCGGGAAGTTGGAGGACCTCCTTGCAGGGCTGGATGTAGATTAACTTCATACCCAGGATGAAGCAATTGCAGGTTAAGGGCCTTGTACAAGGGCACAACAGAGTAGAATCACTCCTGGCATTCGTGGGACCCAAACCTGCAACCGGCACAGATTCCTAGCCTAAGAGCCACTGCGCTGCCCTCAAACATGAGTAACTATCATTTAAAAATAAGTATAATTTAATAATACTTTAATTCATTTATATCAATCCGTTACTAGTTCTAGCTGCCATGAAACATTTTTTTTTTCCACAAAAATTCCATTGCAAGTTTGAAAATATGAACTTTGTATAAAATAAATACTACTGGTATTTTACACATTGTAACCCATGTTCATGCAAAAGTGGTACAAAACACAAAATGGTTTTACATGTATACTAATATAGCCTTCTAGGCTGCAGTTTAGAAGTGTTAATATCATAATCATGTGAATTATTAGCTAAATAACTTGGTAGGACATTTGATTTGAGTGTCAATTCTGGGGTCGTGGTTCATTGGGTTAGATTGCTTTACCTATGATCGGAATGTCATTGGTTTAAATTGCATGCTCGGAGTGATGCCACTTTGGGTTTTTACCAAGGCCCTTAACCCCCAGTTACTGCGGGTGCTGGCTGACTCTGCTCTCTAAATCGTATCTCGCTTTGGATAAAAGCTAAATCAATGACTGTAACTTCTACCTAATAGATCCAAAATGCCCAGGAGATGTGGATTTCAACAGTGGTGACTGGGATGTAAACACCATCACAAGCTCCATGAAGTTCTACCTCAGGTGCGTACCCTACTCCTGCATCTTCTGCAAAAACGTAATAATACATACAATACACACAAATTAAGTTTGTTTGTATGCACTGCATTTATTATGCAGTTGTAGAGTTCAGTAGGCATCCAAGCATGTGTCCAGAAGGTTGTGGTGTTGAAACCTGAGGCTAGCAGTACAATCATGCCAGTTAACCTGTTAGTCGTTGAGTGGGACCCTTAACCCTCAATGATCTTGGGGTGCCAAATACTGGCTGACCTTGGTGTCTGACTCCAAATCTTCCTCATTTGCATTTGTAATTTTATTTGGACAGTAGCTGATGCCAATAAATGTAATGTTATGACGTAATGAGGTGCAGAATTCCATCCATATTTAAAATGTTTGTCTAGCAGAACGTCACAGAGAGGCTGCTGGAGGCAATCCAAAGAAGCATAGGATGCAGAGTATGTACCCTATGAGATCTTGCTCTGTACCCTATTTTCCAGTAGTGTGTAAGTATATACCCTATAAGTTCTTGCTCTGTACCCTATTTTCCAGTAGTGTGTACAGAGCAAGATCTAATAGGGTACATACACACTACTGGAAAATAGGGTACAGAGCAAGATCTCATAGGGTATATACTTACACACTACTGGAAAATAGGATACAGAGCAAGATCTCATAGGGTACATACACACTACTGGAAAATAGGGTACAGAGCAAGAACTTATAGGGTACATACTTACACACTACTGGAAAATAGGGTACAGAGCAAGATCTCATAGGGTACATACTTACACACTACTGGAAAATAGGGTACAGAGCATGATCTCATAGGGACATACTTACACACTACTGGAAAATAGGGTACAGAGCAAGATCTCATAGGGTATATACTTACACACTACTGGAAAATAGGGTACAGAGCATGATCTCATAGGGCACATACTTACACACTACTGGAAATTTACAGACCCAATATCTCCTGCACAAAGGGGGCATAGAATGCAAAAAAAAAAGAATATGCAAATTGAATAAATTGCACATACATAGAATCGGAGGCAGGAAAAGCACTCAGTCCTGCGCCAACATGCCATCATTGCTATGTATTTATTCACAAAAGGGGCGACCACTATATCCAAGAAATCCATCATGTTAAGTAATAAGCTGTTCATCCAGTCAACACAGTATGCTGGCTTTTAATGTGAATGTGGGTAATCTCGTTGCTTTGGCTCGGCGCCACTGCGTTCACTGTCCGTCTCCAAGAGTAGGAGTCCATGGTGAGACTCTTTCTTTCAAGGGCAGCATGAACCCAGCCTTTGTGATTTGGACTAAATCGGAGGGATTCCATGAGGTGTCTGGTTTCAGCTGTCCTAGACAGCCCTGAGACGCCTTCCAGATCTAACCCTTTTCTCATCTATAGGCTCGCTAAATTACATTGAAAGCTGATGTTCCAGGTCTACTGTAAATGGTCGGGATGTGGAAGCGAAGCTAGTGTCCTTGGGATTTTGTAGATGGGGTTTTGTTTAATAAATAACAATACTGTATAAACTTAATTCGTTGAGGATAGTGACAGAAGTGGATTTATAAATAAGCATTTCTAAAAGCACAAGGCTTACTGTGCTGTGTCCCGCCCTCAGCCAGTCTATGCTTGACTTCCTGCTTTGTTATCGTTGTGCAGTGTTTTTGTGCTGAACTTGGTTACTCCACACCCACAGGAGCATGATAACTGTTACATGTGAACTTCGGGAATGTAGATATCGCAGCGATAGAATACAGTTAATTTGGTGATATGGCCAAAATCTTTGGTTAGACTTATAATCCACAATATAAGCAACAGCAGCTACATTCTATTCTCTAGGAATCCTACTATGCGTGTTCACTTTGAATCCTGTGAAGAATAGGGATTTCAGCATTACTCAATCAATTTCACAAAACAATATACTTCAATCGGCAGGATTTACTCAAAGGTAGTGGTTAACAGAAACAGAAAACAAATTATATTCGTATGTGTAATTGGAGTTAATGTATTACTAGTGTGGCATGAGGTAATAACTAATAAGCTGATAAAGCAAATTGAAGTGGGTTCATAATGTGCTATTTGCCTCATTAGTGTGTATAGTAAATATAGTTAATACATTGTAGATCACAAACAATAAAGCAGCATGAATCAATGCTGATTGGTACTGTGAAAATGTATATATCTGCTTGTATATTTGTTTGTTACTGGAGTCTGAAAATGTATATGTCTGTTTGTATATTTGTGTGTTCCAGGAGTCTGAAAATGTATATATCTGTTTATATAGTTGTTTGTTACAGGAGTCTGAAAATGTATATATCTGTTTGTATATTTGTTACAGGAATCTCGCTGAACCTCTGATGACCTTCAATCTCAACAGAGAACTTATTTTAGCTGCAAGTAAGTCTGTGTAACTTCATCCACCCTGCCACTGGAACACCTATTTAAAAGAAAAAAAAGTGAAAAAGACCATATTTATATCTAATAACAAAACGGCAATTTTTCCGATTTTTTATGTCACTGTCATAGAATAAAGAATCCCGTGTTGTAAGGATACATTTTTATTACGCATATGTTGTTGCATGTAATTTGCACTATTGTATGATATATGCTAATTGTAGCATGGCAATAGTACATCTACTAAGTCTAATGATTTTCTGAAATATGGATGTTTCTTTTACTACTTGTCTGAGCAAAGCAAATAATAGGTGAAGTATCAGATACTAAAGTTGAATTTTACTCTTGTATTATTTACAGGCTAAAAATGCAATCGTGAAATATGGGACTGTGAACTGACTGTTGATGCAGGCCATTCTGTTTTAAATTTCTGTTTGAAATTAAAAAGGACCACAGCCATTATTTTGCTTCCAGCAAAGCATGTGGTAACTGTTTGATTTACTTTTTTGTTTTTGGTTGAGCAAACAGGCCAGAAACATTTTCAGTACTTTCAGTCCCTGTAATTTTATTTAAATGTTTGAATTTGCATCTCCTATTTCTTTTTATTTCAGGTGAATACTTTTTGGAAACGTGCTAGTAATGAGGCCAGATATTTACATTGATGTTAGTCCTAATTAAAATTCTCAAGGTCAGCCGTATTAACTACAGCTACCAAAAACCCTATTATTTTGTATTTTATTTATTTATTTTGAAATATTTATATATTTACTAGTTTGAGGTTAAAAGTATAAAAAGCAAAGATCACATTGTTAATGGAGGTTTTTCACTTAAAAGTATATGAGGCTTGAATTTTTTTTTTTTAACTGTAGTACATGAGGCAAGATCATTATTTTTATTTTTGAAATATAGTTGCATATCCTGCATATCATATTTCATTTTCATTTTTAATCTGTTCTATTAATAGACCATGGAACAAAAGGAAAGTGATATGTTTGATTCCTATATGTTTTGATTGACGACAGGTTCCAGTAATACCTAAAAATCAGTGGCTTCATAAAGAGGATTATCCTTTGGTTTAAGGCACACCTGGAGATACTTGTACAGTATTCAGTTACAAAATACAATGAACAGTCATTCTTTGAAATATAAAAAGAAACTACTGCAATATTACAGTAAATGCGCATAGCCAAGTCATTTTAAAGATGCGTATAAAATTAAGTGTGTCTTTTTTTCTGTTTCGATTTGTAGAATCTGAAAATCTTGACTATCGACTTGGCGCCATTCACTCACTCATCTATAAACTCCCGGATAAGAACAGGGAGATGCTGGTTCTGCTTATTCGACACCTAGTCAGGTATGTGCCCTTGCTTCGGCCAACCCGCCACGATTCCATGACTTCACCAAGCCGAAACTCTGCTGTAGCTTTTGTTTAATTCTTTCCTGGGTTAGTGGACTGTTATGTTTGCCTAGATTTTCTTCTCATATAATTACACTCCTGACTTATTTTGTCATCGGGAAATGAATGAAAGAGTTTGATGTAGATGGAAACTAATGTATTCTAATAACAGTGCAAATGCTACCTATATATTTTTTTTCTTATCAGGTGTGTAAATTTCACTGTATTTTACAAATGTTAGTCCTTTCAGAACTTCATCCTTTATCCATAAAACAGTGTCCATCACATGTATTCTGATCATTCTGTTGCAGTCTGGCAGTTGATCATACTGTATTTCTTTCCCAGCACCAGGAGCTTAAGGTCATTTCGTTTGTGCAGCTTGCCGTTGCATGATTGTTCCTTTTTTTTATTCTTAGTGTATGCAGCCACAGCAGAGAAAATCGGATGACTCCGTCCAACATGGGGGTGATCTTTGGGCCCACCCTGATGAGAGCTGAGGAGGAGACCGTGGCTGCCATGCTCGACATCAAGTTCCAGAACATCGTAACTGAGATCCTTATCGAAGACTATGAGAAGGTGATTTACTGGGGAAACTTGCACATTGTCTGGCTGGGCCAGTAAAACAAAAAAAAATCATTAGCTTTACATACGTCAAAGAAGCAGAGTTCAGAAACAAAACTATATGACAGCTGTTTCAGTGTCAGCACAAAGGAAAATAAGCTAACAAAACTAGTAGTGGGTCTATACCTACAGCTGCAATAGCATATACTATAGGGATCAAGCTCTGGGTTAATTTGCTTTAATCTTGGAGGAAAAAAGAACATTATGTTATATATGACAGGTATTATGGATGAATGTGAACTTTACCTTTCTTTTCCCAACCGCTGGATGTCCCTGCTCCGCAATAAACCTGGATCAGTACCTTGCTTATCACTACAGAAGGACAGAAAAATATTTAGGAATCTGATGACCACTATTGTGTCAGCTGAAGTTTGAGTCCATGACTTATGTCCATGACACTAACAAGGGAGAGACTAGAGTTCAATGAGAAGAACACAAAACTTTTCTTCAGATTGCCAGAAGATTCTTGGATGATTCTAAAGACCTTAGGAATATTGTTCTGTGGAATAATAAATCAAAAGTGAAACTCTTGAGAACAATAGCCAGAGTAAGAACTCCCTGTCACTGGTCAAGCATGGTTGTGGTTTGGTGATGTCTCATACTAGGCAACTTGCCCTCACTGAAGGAACTTCAGAATTATACTGAAAATTAGGCATGTAACGATGAATCGCAAATCGGTTAAAATTCATGGAAATGTATGAAATTGGCAGTGTGGCAGCATTTTAGCTTTCCAGTTTTCACAAACGAAAATGGCAGGAAAAGCACAGACAAGACAAAAACTGCGTGCAAACATTGTAAAAGATTGATAACACAAATAGCACAACAAACATGCTTCAGCTTATCCACCGGTACCGCAGGGAGCTCAATTCACACTGTGATTCACAGCGAAGATTATTAAAAAGGCAAACCACGCTAAAAAGCTGCACATGCAAGCCTTAGTTTATTTATATTATATTATATTGCTTATATTAAGTGTACCTTCATAATGCATTCATAGAACATTCATAAGCACCATGCAAGTACACCTTAACATTCTAACATCCTTTAACAGCGTTAATATACATTATTAACAAACATTACATGATTTATATCATGAATTATAATGTTTGTTATTATTATATAATGTTTGTTATTAATGTATATTACAGCTATTAAGGGATGTTAGGATGTAAAGGTATACATCTATGATGTTTATGAATAATTTCTGAATACTTAATGAATACATTATGAAGGTGTACTGAAAGTTTTATGAATGCAATATAAAAGCATACTGAAAGTGCAGTTAATTTAAAGTGTTACGTTTATTTATTTGAAGATTTAAAACAAAATTTTGATTAAAATTTTAAAAAATTAAAACAGTATTTTATTTAATTTCAGTTGCACTAAGGAATATTTTTGAATAAATTTGTCTGCAGCTCATTCTGTTTAAAACATTGTGAGAAAATCATATCAAACTCAGTATGAGTGTATTGTATTATTGAGTGTATTGTATTGTTGAGTGTATTACTCAAAATAAAAAGATTTCCGAAGGAAAGTGGAAGGCCATCTTTCCATGAGTTCAGGTTGAAGCACAGCTAGGTCAGAACGCAAGACGATGACCCCAGACTAAATATACAAAGTTTGAAAGCTAATGGAGAGTTAATGAGATGCTTTGGGTCTAGTCAGGTCTTAACTATTGAGTTCTAGCAGGACCTGAACAATCATTCGAGCACAAAGATCCATTAATGGTGAACAGATGCAGTTCTCCATGGTAGTGTGGGCTAAAATTCCACCAAAGAAATGAGACTGATCAAAAGATGTAAGAAGCATTAAAACCATTAAAGCTACAAGAGAAGTATTCAGTTCTTTAATATGGGTGGTGACAATTACTTATTCAAATAAGCTGTTAGGAAGTCCACTGCTTTTCTTACTATATAAAGTGATTATCAGTTATTTGCATAACTTGTTTGCTTCATTTTTATGTTTAGCTTTCGTTCATGACCTTTAATACTGTATTAATTTGATTTGCAGATTTTCAGTGCTGCACCGGAGGAAAGTTCGGCCCCGCCCCTGCCTCCTCCCCGGGTCAACCCACGGAAGCGTCAGCCAATCACAATTTCAAAGCGTCCTCCTCGACCACGCCCAGCCAACAATCATAGCTTTGTTGACATCCCTGGTGGTGTGTACTTGGTTTCGAAATGCAAATTTGTAGCACAAAATTGTAGATTTCAGGAGGGCTGTGCTGGAAGGTTTTTTTTTTTTTTTTTTTTTTTAATTTCAGTGGGTTTGGGAAACAGTGTATTAACCCGATCACAAATGTGTTGTCTGCAGTTGAAATCTTTGGCGAGACACTGAGCAGTAGTAGGTCACAAGAGGTGGAGATGGAGACTGGACCCCAAATCATTCCAGTGCCCTTCCAACGGACCAAGCTGGCCAATTACAGTCCTCACGTCAGTGGAAAAGAGATGGCACCAAAGCACTCCCTGAAGCCCGTACCAAATAACCGGCTTGAACCGCACTCCGCTTCAGAAGTTGCTAAAATGGTCTCGAGATTACAAGATACTGTTCATAGACCAGAAATTGCAACGTCAAGTGTTAACACAGTCGTCACAGTGAACAGATCCTCATCTTTCCAGAACAGAAGGTCTCCTTCTAAGGAAGGTAGCTTAGCAGCATTTAATTTTATGTTGAATGACCAAGTAATGAACCTAAAGGATTGTTGGAGTCTCTACTTTGTGTTTGAATTTTAGTTAAACCTAATTTTTCAAGGTGACTCCGATGTCCCCAATTTCAGGCAATACCAATGGTATAACCAAAGTCAGGGGCCAACCAGAGCGGCATCCCATCTGTAGACCCCCTATGAGGCCACCTGACCCTCCTGTCCAATGTCCAGCACTTCAAAAATCTCCAAACTCACCAACCACTGAGACAACTTCAGCTTCTTAGTAAGTAACTCTTGCATTATCAGTGGGTCAGCAATGGACTGGGGCATGTAGACATGCAGGGAATAAAATCTATAATCCAGTGAAAAATGAGAGCAGCTAAAATAAACCATTGATGTTATCTGCCTTACCTATGAATGGAAATATAGTATTTGTTTGACCCACTGAAAGTTTGGCTTGGTGTTTATTCCCTACCTTTGTCTATGTGGAGTTTGGGCCGGTGTGGCTCTGCAGATTAGGACTCAGTGTCAGTGATTGGAAAGCTTGGAAAGATTGGAAAGCAATCCCATGGTTGGCAGTGATTTTACTGTGGGCCCCCTGAGCAAGGCCCTCAAATCCAGCTTCTTCTGGGACGGGCTGGCCTCGCGTTCTTAATTGTATGGTACTTTGGATAAATACTTTAAGTTATACAATTGACATATTAACAGAACTATTGATATAATGATAACACCTAATTTACATATGCAAACCAACTGCTTTTTAAATTAATTCCAAATACAGTTTTTCAAAGTTAGGTTGTTAGTAACACAAACTTACAAATTAGTAAAAAAAAAAAAGTATAAAGTTGACCCCTCTACGTGAGGGGCGACTTAAAATGTTGCATTTAGTGTACAACGGTTTATAATGTCCTGTCTGTTCACAGTACAACTTCTGAGAGAAGTCTGAAATTCTGGAATTGTTAATGTGACTCAAAAAGTATTTGATGCATGTTATTACTGTGTCACTAAAACATTATATGGATGAAGTTCTGGTTCCAAACTGAGACAAATAACACTGAAATTAAAGCAGCAGTGCTGTGTGGGGGCAAAGGAAGGGAATGGAGGCTGCAGAATATACATGTAACTGGAAGTATTTGATTGTAGAGTGGAGGATGTGGGACTGGATGGAGGGTGGGGGTGATAGGGCTGTTCAGATAACACATTGTTTTCCCTCTGACAGCAGCTAGTTTTAATGGTCAGGACCCTTTGAAGGAAATATCTTACATAAAGTTACGAGTCAGTTCAAATTACTTTAATGCAAGTTTTTGAAGACGTCAAAACTAAAAGTGATTATCTGATATTGCATTACTAAAACATCAGTGTGTTCATCCTGTTACAGAAAACATTACTGATAATGTATGCCATTGTAGTAGCCAATTATGTATGGCTGGCTAATACCACGAAAATAAACTTCATCTGTGTTCTCTTTTAGAAATATACAGTTAATTAGTTTCCTAAACAATTAGTTCAGCATAGATTATAGTTGGGAAGTATGTCTGCAGTAAATACTATGCTTTAGGATGTAAAAATAGATAAATCTGTGTTATTGTGGGCAGGTAGGATTACTGACCCTGGTTTAGAAGTGAATTTTTGTATTGGTCTGAAAAACATTTAGTCAAAACAATAGAGTTTGCCAACAGTAATTATCATTTGTCACTAGTTTGAAAATGCCAATATTTTTTTTTCTTCCCTAGTGTTGCTTCAAAAGCCAAATTTTTTGAAAATGCTTCAAGGCAAAACAGAAGGTATGTGAACTGTAATCAGAGATTTTAAAGAAAATTGTGCGGAGCCAAAATAAGAATGAAGATCTTCAAATGTGGGCTGGGAATAAAATGAAAGACAAAGTGGTGCTCAACCCGCCAAACCCCCCCCCCCTTCAATATTTTTTGGAGTTCATACAAAATAGATGCATGGGCATAATAATGAAATAGAAAAAGTAATTACAAAAGTTGATGTTCCCTCTGGGGGAAATTGCTTCATAAATGCCATTGCAGCTTTAAAAAAAATGCATTAGCTTCTCTTTCTACTGTTTATTTCTTACTCTACAATTTATGATAAACAAAATTAAACACTTAAAATCATGTAGGTTCCTGTTGTCATCCTCAATTGCAATAGTGAATAAATAAATTCACTCTTCCCTCAGAGATATTTAATTTCTTCTGTGGTATTTGCTCATTTTTAAATCATGCAACAAGTAATTAGGAAAAACGTTTATACACATACACAATGGATCCCGGACGTGACTAATATAAATGGTTTGTCCTTATGTATTGATTTTGTTTTCTTCCTTTTTTATTTTGGCGTGCTTCAGTGCAGGGAATTCACAACCATCAGCTTTGTTGAACACAAAAGATGAGGTATGCTTGCTGTGTGAGACATTTTTGCTGCTGCTGTTTGTATAGGTAGCTCCTCGTACAATATGTTTGCGTCTGAAACATGGATGCTGTTCACTAGTCGAAAAAGCCTAGTGACTGTGATGCCGTTTTTCGGATGTATGCTTCATTTGGTTGTTTTTCAGTGCATTCATTGTGTAAAGTAGACAACATATTTGTAACATACCGCGTATTGCAATTTTCAATGATAGATAAAAATAAGTAATGAACGCTGTACTTTATACATTAAGAATTGTCTGGGTTAATTATGATATTTTCCGCATTACACTATAAAACAATGAAAACAAGTGTACCATTCTGCATGCTTTTCGCTGCAAAGAAATAGCTGGACGCATGTACAATACTTGCTCCGTCTTTCACTGTTTTGCACGAGTTGTACCAATGAGTAATAAACAAGCTAAATACCAGTCAACTTTACTCTTTAAATCCTAGTGGTGTTTGGCTGCATTTGTGGTTGCATTCTTCCCTGTTAAAACTAATAACGATGCTTCTTTTTCTTTAGAGTTCAAAATGAAGAGTCTGCGAGAACTCCTTCAGTCATGTCCAGCTTCAGTGCTGAAGTTTTGGGACCAGGATTTTAAGAACCAGCAGGATATACACTTAGAAACTGAGTGTGTTGTCCATCAGTCATCCTGCGGTTTATATCATTCTGCAGAGACATGTTTACATCTGGTTCTTTTTTATGATAAAAAAAAAATTATACGGTATATAAGGGATGTCATTTTACGAGCAGAGCAGCATTCTGAAAACCATTTTAATCATTACAATGCATGATCCTGTTTAAACTGAAAATCTGTCCATTGTGTGTGGATTGACATTGAAGGGAAATGTTCTGTAGATGGCATTGGTTTCTATGCCACTTACATGCAAATGAAGACTCTTGAACTGTATTATATTTTTTAGCCTTTCAATTAATGTAACACTGTACCTTTAAAAAACGTGCCAGTGAGATCATAGTGTGCAATTGATTTCTTTTATGAAATTTATAATGGCTGCGGATGGCAGACTACAAAGGAAATACAGTCCCTGTGCACTACAGTAGGTGTGCCTATGGCAAGTGGTATTGATCTGAATCTTCCAAGGGGCTCTGCTTTTATTCATCGCCACCTGTGGTGCCTAATCCCTCTTCTTCTAAATATCCAGATTGTTGCAACTGAAAACTTGCTCCCAAGTTTATTTCGTTTACCATTAGAACTTCTCAGAACAATTAAGGGTCACATGAACTTGTGAATGTGTTAAAAGTGTTTTTTTTGTTATGTGGTCACTTTTAAATATGAATAACGAAATATAGGGGGGGGAAACAATCCAGTTTAAAGAAATCAGTAAAAGGTTTCTCAATCTCTTGGGAAATTAGCGTACAGATTTGAATACCTGTAATTAGTTCTATAGCAGTACAGAGATGGTTGAGGCATTAGTAGTTGGATATTCACTTGTACTTTACATTACATAAGGACATTTTTCATCTGATTCTTCTCCAGATTCTCTCTCATTGGCACTGGTATCTCTCTCCAGATTGCTTCAGGAATAAATTTCCTGAAACCGACATCTGTATAATCTGTTTGTCTTTTTTTAGCCTTGTCTCAATTAGACTTTGTTGAATAAATTAAGTGCTTTTTGGCTTCCTGTTTATGTGCAAATCTAAACACAATACATGTCCAGTTGTTAATCCCATTTAAATTTGCTGTTTTGGTGTTGTTGTTTTTTTTTGGTTGATGTCAAATTAACCATTAGTACACTACCTAAATGAAATATATGATTCTATAATATTGTGGTTAATGATTTTATCTGAATTACACCAGATAATTTGTGCATCCTTCTCAGCCATGCACCAAAAACTTGCTCAGTGGGCAGTGAATTGCTCTGCTGGCTAAGCCACTCTGCCTGTGATCAGAAGACTATTGGTTCCAGCCTCGGCAGGATAGTCACATGTCTGTAGGCCCCTCAGCAAGGTCCACTGTCTGATCCTGCACTGTGACCCCCCCCCCCCCCTCGCTTGATGATGAGGTAGGTAAAGAGACACACTTCAATGTGCCTGTACCCATGCAAATGGTAAATAAAGGTTAATTTCAGAAAAACATACAATTAGACATTCCACAGCTAAATGAAAAATACATTGATTTAAATTTGAAAACATATTCATTATCACTGATCAATTTTAGCACGATTGTTATACAGATTAGAAAACCTAGGCTGATAACAAGATGCTTATAATATATATATAATTATATATAATTGAAGACGCACCTGCTGTTAATGCATTTGTCTCAGTTTTAGCCATGTGATTCACGTTATAGTGAAAGGCCGTAAGACATATCAGATTATTATTAATTATTCTAATTGTTATAACGCTTTGATGCCAGCATTGCAGACTCTTGGCATTTTCTCGACCAGCTTCCAGATGTAGCCACCTGGAATGCCGTACCGATGGTCCTGATGGACATCTCTCAGGTTCTGGCCACACGTTGGCTATCTGGCTCTTACTCTACAATCCAGCTCATCCCCGTCCAGCTTTAGGTTGGGGGATTGGGGGAGGGGCAGGTCATCTGTCACCACTCTCCATCCCATGCCTAGATAATGCAGTATTTACATTAATTGGAGGTGAGCTTAGGGTCATTTTTTTCTAGAAAAACATGATTTTCAGTAGGTGTCTCCAGATTTTTCACTGGTACTGTACTGTATATGCAAAGTGTTTTTAATATAAAGAAGAAATCATGATATAAGTTTCTGCACACCTGTAATTATGTGGCTAAGCATATAGCAGTCTCAAAATATGTGTTGAATAAATATATTTTAATAGTATTTTGAATGCCAGTAAGATGCTGATAACAGTTACAGTAAGGTGTTTTCAGTTATTTCCATAATTTTCACATTTGATTTGGTAAGCTAATTTTGAAGTCAGATGGAAATTATTACCTTGCTTGATATAAATCCTAGGTAACTTAGTAATTAACACAGGCAAGTAAAATTATACTTTCTTTCCAAATCTCTGCCTTTTTTTGTCTTAGGATGTTAATGAAAAGTAAACATGTTGTATTTGAAATGGTATAAATATGTTTATTTTACCTTATTAATTTCATCTCAAAATCCATTTTAAAGTATTAGATCTGGGAAGATGGAAGCACTGTGACCTTTTTAAAATCTATATTTGAAAACTTTCTACAGTGCTTTAATGGGCACCATCTGCTGATGATGTTATTGTTATAAGTCTACTGAACCATCCTTAAATTTAAAATTAACTTTTAAACATCCTTTGAAATATTATTACCCAGGCTACTTCTTATATACCTTTTTTACTTTATAAACTACTTCTTTTATGCCTCTGTTTTCAAAAAAAAAAGTTTATCCAGTGAGCTCAGGATGCACTGGGCAGGTTTATCTGGGATTTGGCTGGGAAAAGATTATCACTCTCACAGGACAGCCTCTTTCACACTAATAAACGCGCAAAAAAATAGACAATTCAAAGACAACAAATTACCTAATCAAATCTCTGTTTTTGGATTGTCAAAAGAAATCGGAACATCTAGAGAAAATCCACACAAAAACATGCCATTATCCAACTCCCTCGTTTCTTTCTTTAAGTGTACTCTTTCATATTTTTGTTTATGGAAACTGGATTCTAAAAAGAATTATTCTGAGTAATGTTGACATGTTGTCATAACACTTCTGTTATCCTGTTATTCTTACCATATGGCACTCTGCATCCAGTTAACTGCACTGTCATTTATTTGCTGGATGCTGATGAAAGAATAATTATGTGTCATAATAACACCTTGCTAAAATTCCATAGATACAGCCCAGAGTTTAATGCAGTCTGCATACAGAATACATGTGAAATTGAACCAAATGGTGCCATTTCTGGAATTAATTATTTTCTGCATCAAGTCTTAAAATTATTATAGCCACCTGATAAACAGGCAGAGTAAATGATAGAAATGACGCCAACAAGTATGTTCACACATATCTTTTTTTTTCTTTTTACAGTTTTTGTGGTAGTGAGTTAGTTATCTGTAAGGACTAATATTTGTACCTCTTAGATATGAAAACGGACCTGTCAGTTTGTGGCAGGGCAGCCATCACAGACTACAGATGGGCGAAAAAGAGGGAATAGATGCAGGAGCAGCCAAGGTGGGTCAAAGCTGTGGGCTGGAGTGTCTGAAGCAGCAGAGTAAGGTTGGGTGATATGGCCAAAATGTCACAACATGAGATTTTTTGTATATAGATTTATACATTTATGTTTAGTTTGTTTGTTTGTGAACAAACAACCAAATATATTTAAACCAAGTTAATTTACCATTTAACCACTTAACCAGCAATTTTATCCTTACAAGTAGACCGCTTGTAGCATAATAGTATTAAACTGAATTATTAAGGCATGTAATATGCTGTACATATAGAAGAAACTGACTCACTATAGCAAACATGCTTTTTATTATTTCGTTGTGTGAATGGCAGGAGTGATTATGCTCTGTTGGGCCCTTGAGCAAGGCCCTTAATTTGCAGTTGCTTTGTGTAGCAGGTCTGCCAACTTACAGGGGGAATTTGGGGGTTGGTGGCAGGATTGACATTCCAGCCACCGGAAAAAACTCACTGTTAATGTGGTGCTGAGGTGCCGCTCGGCTTTGCTCAGGTCCTCATCCCTGAGGTTCTTTGTCATGTGGTGGGGGCAGAAATGTGCTGTAATCAGTCTGCACTGCTTGGCTCTCACTCGCTAGTGTTTTGAAGGTTTTGGGTACAAATGAACATTATTCACTTTGGTTAATAACTGTGTACTTCTGAACCCCATTTAGAACAGCTACAAACAAATAATAGATAAATTAAATGGTGTTGCCGCCTGTTGTATGAATCGTATATTTGCAAAATTAGCAAATCACTATAGATTGGACCACATCAGATTTCACAAATCCAAACCATTTCCCCACAATTGAAGTAGAACCTATTTTTTTAAACCCAATTATTCCTAATAAGCTAAGTCATACGCCGTTTATTTAAGATTCAAGATTTTTATTTGTCACATGCATGAATGTCATAGTACACCAGCGGTTAAATGAAATTGCTGCTACTCCAGACTGTGCAATTGTCACACTTCGAGGCGAACCCCAATATGCGAGAGAGCCGTTTATTTAAACATATAAGATTGGGTACAGCAAAGCAGACAGGGGGAATCCAGTAGAATAGTCGTGTTGGTCGAGGAGGGTCAGATGCCGAGGAGATCAGTCCTACATAGAGAGACGAGACAAGGAGACGGAGGGACGGGGAACACGATGAGAGACAATCGGGCAGGCAGGATGGAGAGGGCGAGCAGGCAGGCAGGACAGACGAGGTGGTCCGGGCAGGCGAGACAGCAGGGCAGGACGGAACAGGCAAGGCAAGCGGGAGAGACAATAGACAAATTAATGCTTGGTATGTGTCATGGATGGCAACAATACTTCGCGACCTGTCTAGTGATCGCATCTGTTTTATATACAGTAGAACAGGGGTAGCCAATCTTATCCCCAAAGGGCTGGTGTGTATGTAGGTTTTTGGGATAACCTGTAAGTCAGCCGTTCAAACCCAGGTGTGAGGACTCTTTCAGCCAATCAGTCCTCTAATTAGTGATCTAATTAGGGAGTTGCAGCGAAAACCCACATACACACCGGCCCTTTGCGGATAAGATTGACTACACCCGCAGTAGAACCTGTCGTCAGGTGCCTGCCGCTGTGCTGCGCCGCCCCAGTGGGCATGACAGCAATAAACAAAGCAGAAGAATAACATATTTAAAAAAAAAAAAAACAGAAATATATACAAAGTATATAAAAGTAAAGATACAAGTTATGCGAAAATCATCAAAGTGTAGACTGCAGTTATACCTTATTTTAGTTAGTAATTGGTGTTGTTAATGATCCTAATGGCCTGGGGGCAGAAGCTTCTCCTCAGGCTCTCAGTCCCGGCCATAAGGCTCTGGAGGCGCCTGCCTGTGTGCAGCCGCCGGAACAGTTTACGGCAGGGGTGGTGAGTCTCTGATGATGCTTAATGCCCGGGACCTACATCGCCGGACGGCGACGTCCCGCAGGGTGGGCAGTTTTGTCCTGGTGATTCTCTGGCTGCATCGTATCACCCTCTGTGGAGCTCTGCGGTCCTCGGGGCTGCAGCTGTCGCACCAGGAACAGATGCTCCCGGAAAGCGCAGATGCCACAGCAGCACAGAGATTTGCTATGCATCTTGTTAATATCTATGAAAAGAGGCGATCGCTGCTGTAATGAGATCGCTTAGCATTTCGAGTAGATAGGAAGTCTTACACATTCACTTGTTCTTCCAGATTACTTTACACGCTGCCATTTTTAATAAAGATGTATAGAAATATCTAATCTAAAAATGAAGTCTACTGTCCCCCATAGCCTACTGCTTAAACCACACTTTACTGGACATGTCTGCCTCATTAAGTTCATGGTTACTTCACAATACACTTTTATCCTTTCCAGTGGTGTTTGTTGTCTTCCCCAGCCTCATACCGACACTATGTCTGTCTGTGTATGTGTATCTGTGTGTGTGCTTATGTGTGTGTGGATTAGGTTTATATTATATTCTCGGGACCCTCCCATATATATATATATATATTTTTTTTATTAAATTCAAGTGTACACAGTGTGGCTGCTCCGAACTCACCTGTCCTAGTACCGTGAGAGAAAAAAAAAGCACAAAAGGGGGGGATACGGAAACAACAATAACAGATATCTATCACCATGAGGAGAGGGGGAGAGGGGAAAAAAAGGAAAACACAGGTATACAAAAATAATAATAATAATTTAGGTAGGCAATTCTCTGGAGAAAATTCTGTGTAGGGGAATACAAAATACAAACAACATAAGAAACATAACACTCATTACATTAAGGACATTAAACAACAAAAATGATAATAATAATAATAATTTAAAAAGTAATAATAATAATGATAATGATCGCTCAACCACTCCTTTATGTGCAAATGTATCCAATGTGGATGAACTGATTTGTCATTGGATGTCCTGGCATTTGATGCTGTCATGCTGAATGCGACACCTGCTCGTAGCTCCTGACCTGCCTGTAGGTCCTGCCTGAAGCTGTTGCTGCCGCTATGCCCACGACCCCGTCTGCTGCTACGGCTAAAGTGCCTGTCGAGGTGCCCCCTGCTGGCCGCACGGCTGAGGTGCCCGTCGAGGCCCACCCTGTTGATCGCATGCCAGTCCAGCTCGTCGAGGCACCCCTTGGTGGTCCAGCCCTGCTCGTCCATCCAGCCCATTCAGCCCTGGTCGTCCATGGTTGGGGTTGTGCCACCTGTAGCCACCCCCACATCCTTGCCGGCCACCTCACCAGGAGAAAGGACTCCTGAACCCCCAGCACCTGTCCCCGAGGAGGTCCCGGACAACCAGCAACCAGCACCTTTCTCCGGTGAGGAAGAGAAGCTGGAGTCGGACCCCTTGGGGACCTCCCTACTGACTCCTTCTCCCTTGCCCTGCAGTGACCAGCACTGCTCAGGAACCCGCCTGTCAGTGTCCCGTAAGGGATGGGGACACAGGTGTCGGGCCCGGTTTCCACTCGCCCTGCCCCCTGGCTCGCCCATTCAGCCCCTGGCTGTGGCTCGGTGGCTGCCTGCAGGGCCTGAGTCATCGGCTCGGCTGTCGCCTCCGGGCCCTCCCCCAGTTACTCGGTGCCAGTCCTCGGCCTCGCCTCCGACTACATGTCGGCCGGCTCCGGGCCCCACTACTTCAGCGAGGCGTCGGACGGCGCCTTTGCCGGCTCCAGCTGCGCCTTTGCCGGCTCCAGCTGCGCCTCCGCCTGCTCCAGCTGCGCCTCCGCCTGCTCCAGCTTCCCCCTTCTGCCTGCCTCCGCTGGTGATCCCTCCTGCTCCCTCCTTGTCCTGTCCCCTTCTGTCTGCCTCCTCTGGCTCTCCCTCATCCCATTCCCTCGGCCCCTGTGGGGTTCCCTCTGGCTCCGGTCTCCCTCCCGCCTGAGGCCCCTCCGGCCACTGCCCGTCACCCACCTGGGCTCCTTTGGGCTACCCTTTGTCGTTCGTCCCTGCCTGTCTGGTCTCCCCTGTCTGATCCTCATCCCTTTGTCCCTCCTGTCTCTGCTCCTCGTCCCTCTCTGTCTCCTTTGTTCCCTGTCCTGTATCAGATCCTGTCATGGCTTTTGCCCTTGTGTTTGTTCTGTGTGTCTGTTCTGTCACGCCCAGCTCTGTCCAATCCTTGTGTGTGCCACACCCACCTCGTTACCTCGTGTTAATCTCTGATTGTAACCACCTGTTTCCTGTTCCTTTTAATTTGTCCTGTATATTTAGTCTGTGTCTGAGTGAGTCTGGTAGGTCATTGATGTTCGTCTGTCACTGTCTTGTGGATTGCCCAGTAAACCCCGTTTTGTTCCTATTACCGGCTCAACTTGCCTGCTTCTTTGCACGCCAGTATACAACAGGTGCATGTTGGATTCTTACAAAGTCAGCACTCTTTGTTTCCTCTATGAATGCCTTCCCCTTTAGACTAGGGGTACCGGCTTGCTCTAGTCCAGATCCTAAATCAAATCACGGCCCAGGTTGTCATTCCTTGGTTTCGAAATCTCTGAGCCATACAAGTTGGAATGCTAACCTTCCTTTCCCTTGTTAGCTGAGTCACCTTCAGTGTGTGAGTGATCCTACAGCCCCTAGTATGTTTTTTCTGTGCATCAGGCTGCCACATGGCTTAATGGGCTATGTGGAGAGCTGTGTCATTGTGGCTTTATATTTAATATTTCACATTTAAGTTTATTTCCTGTGTGTATTTCTGTGCACTTTCTTATTATATATATTTTTGTTATTTCACTGTTTGTAGTGGTGTATAGTTACCCTTGTTGTTCTAGTCACCCGTTGTTTCATCCATTGGTCTGACTGCCCACACCTGTTCCTTAGTTTTCTTAGTCCTTTGTGATTGTTAACTGCCCCCATTTGTCTTTTGTTGAACCTCGGGGCAGTGTGTGACTCACGAGTGTCATCCTTGTGTGTAATCACAACCAAACATCCTCAGCACATCTGAATCTTTGAGCAAGGCCCTTAACCCCAGCTCCCTGGGGGGCTGATTTTCACAGGTAGCTGACTCTACAAAGAGCAAGTTGAGGGAGGCATAAAGGCAATATCTCCATGGGGATTAATAAAGTATTTATTATTAATTATCTGTATATATAAGTGCCCAACCATGGCTTAGTTTTCAGGAAAGACACACAACTGGGGAAGGCTAAAATTAAAATTGCAGCATTCAATGTTCCTAAGAGCACAGTGGCCTGCATAACACTTAAATGGCAGAAGTCTGGAACAACCAAGACACTTCCTAGAGCTGCCTGTCCAGCCAAATGGTGCAGTTAGGAGAAGGGCCTTGGTATGAGAGGTGACCAAAAACCGGATGGTCACTCTGACTGAGCTCCAGGGAACCTGTGTCGAGTTGGGAGAAACTTCCAGAAGGACAGCCATCACTGCAACCCTCCACCAAATTGGGTTCGGTAAAAGCCTCAGCAAAAGACACATGAAATCCCATGGGGGGAATTTGGTCCCATTGGGGGTTTAAAAAGGAGGCATGTGCCTTCCCTGCTTTGGCTCTTAGTGGAGGCGGACGCCCTCTTAAACTTTGAGAGACTCTCTCAACCCTGCTCTCCAAACTAAAAAAAATCATGGATTTGATCAACTGGTTTCTCAATGCAATTGACACCATCTTCTCAATGAGAAGCACAGGTTCAGGGGAACCTGACTGTCCTGCAGAAACGTACGCAGCTGGCTACACGATGGACGGATGGGAGAAATGGAGGGTTGTGTGTCTGGCGGCTCTTTCCATGGAGGACATTGAAGATATCTACCTATTCGGAACCATGATTACAGGTCTGATGCTGATTGGATTAGGCATTGCCCTGGTTTATCGAAGATTGAAAACG